>WAAB01008795.1:30726-44780 GCA_013389865.1 Piaya cayana
ATGGTCCGGTGGGTCTCTTCCAACGTAGTTATTCTATGATTCTGTGATTCAGCATGAAATTTTCTGGATGGAACATTGTTTTCCCACTCTTGTAACTGGGTCAAATTTATTTAAAGCTGATCCCTAAAGAATGAACTCTTAGCTTACAAGCCTGTTGCATCTCTCCACCTCACATGGCTCCCATGTAGAGCAGCAGCATGTGAACTGTGCGGAACACGTCAGGAACTTCTTTCCTGAACACAAAGAAAAATCAGCTGCTAAACCCACAGCTCTGTATCAGTTTCTTCACTGTATGAAACATGAGCCCCTTTGATGAAAAGTAAGAGAGCCTTTGGTGTCTTAGAAGATTGATATAACAGAAGACATATGAATATTAAGTTCATTAGTTAGTGTTGATCCTTCTTTCCTGAGAGATGTAGAAATCCTTCCTGATACTCAAAAGAGTCAAGTGCAAATCTGACGGAGGAACGGGTTCATCACTTCGTGAATCAATGTGATTCCAGTAAGCCAGTTTATTGAAGTTCATAACAGATTCTTACACCTTACACGATTAATACAGGCTCTTGTTTAACAAGCTGATTCAACAATTCTCCTTTAGCAACAAGCAATCAGTTAGTTACATGAATCTTACACTTTCCCATGAGAAAGAGCTAGGTGAGCATTCTAGATCAATAGACTACAAAGTTACAACTCAAGGTCTACCAAGGAAAAGTTACCACTGAGAAACAAGAGAAGCATTACAGCAGAACAATCGCTTAATGTTGTAAAAGAAACTTTGAGCCTGTATAAGCCTTTGTATTCGTGGTGTATATGTGTGAAACTGCATACAAAGTTGCAAAGCCTTATGTCTTTATTTCATTTAGCATGAGTTGTTCACTGCTTGGAGATGCTCACAAAATGGTCTCTAGTCTGTAACCACCCATCACAAATCCCAGATTGATAAGAGAAATTCCAAAGAAATGTAGTTAATAAAAACCCAAGAAAGCATATTTGCAGAAAGGAAGGGTAAAATTTCATGCAAAATCCTGTCAGGAATTCTCTGCCCCTTAATTACTTCCTTATTTACATCATCTGTGTATTGTAGACTCACCAGTCTCGCACATCTCTGAGCATCCTAAATTGGTGTATGGGTTCAATTTTGTCTTCATTAGAAAAAATAAAAACAAACACTTGAAAGGCACTAGTATTTTCTAAGAATGACCAAAACTAGCCTTAGGTTTCAGGAGAATCCAAGCAGCTATACTGTGGTCAAATCAACTTCTTGTTCCACTGAGCCCTCAACATACAATTAGAAAAGTTCAGAGCCCATCCGTTCTGTGGGTATTCTAGCACTCAGATGAACTTGTCCTTTACAGAAAGTCACTCATGTATCACGTGTCAAATGGAGGGAAGGACAAGCTCATCTTCCCTTCTCTAAAAGTCAAGTTGGGGAAGAAAAAATCCCCACACTTTCCCAAAAGAAAAATGCCAGAAGGTTGAGGTGTTCCAAGTCAACTGAAGAGGGCTTTTTCCAATAATATAAGACATCCAATTTGAGTGAAAATTATAAAAATAGAAACTGAAAACCACAATTTTTCATTAAAAATGTGAATGTGAGTTGTTGTCAACACTGTTAGGGGTTTTTGGTTTTTTTTACTTTATTTCACTTTCTCTAAATCTAGCAAAATCCACCCAGAATATTTCAATTCCCTTCCCTGTAAAATGTTAGTCCACTTTTCCTGTCAGCTCAATTCTCCACTCTTTGGGACCAGATCAGCTTTGTTTCATTCAGTGCTATCTATACCTTTTATACATCTATAATCTGTTAGTGATTAATGTGCCAGTAGGAAATGTTCAAAATTATACTGCCAGGTCTCTCCTTATCTTACAAGTATTAGAGCTCTCTGCAGCCCTAGAGAGACCTTCCTCCATGTAGCCCTTTGGCTTTCCTACACAGAGTTCTGTGACTGCCAGATAAAGGCTTTTTGCTCCTCAGCTCGGTTGTGGTTTTTCCATTCAGATCTGAACAGCAGCAAACAATAGCCTGATTTCTTCTAAACTTTCTGCTGTTAAGCACTCTGGTCACAGACTAAAACCTGATGTGGTAAATCAGGGTGGCCCAATGGCAACTGCCACTAGGGGCTGGATGCTGATTTTGGAACACCCGCTCCCCACAGGCTGTTATTCTTGGTGATGGTTCTGGGCTGTCTGGGATGATCCTTCCCCACAAATTCTTTTCCTTCCCCCATTGTCTTTTCCCTCATTGTCTCTTCCCCCATTGTCTTTTCCTTCCCCCAACCTCCTGCAGCTTCTGCTGTGCTGTCTAGGTCACGGGTCTAAACCATTAAAGGATATTGTGTGGATAAAGCCAGGGAGGCAATTTTCCTGTACTTTAGCCTTAAAAATCATGCTTTCTGGTGAGAATGTACAGAAAATGTAGGAAAAGGAGATGTTTCACTGTGAGAGCAGCATTCACAGCCTCAAGAGCGCCTCCTCATCTACTTCAAACAAAACAGTAACAGTGTAGATGGAGGCATCCCACGGACTGATTGTCATAGATGAAGAGCTGGGCAGAACCCACAGCTCAAGCAGGAAACTCGGCCTGATTTATAGAATCACTAAACCCTGGGAGGACAGGCAAAAGGCACCTTGCTCAGCTCCCTTCAACAGGCCCAAGGATCTTCCAAACACTAAGGAGTCACCCATCCTTCCTCATGAGACCACCATTTGACAGCAGCTAAGGACTTAAACTGATATCCTCTTCCCATCTTGAGGTGATCTTAACTTAAAACAAGAGCCTGTAGTGCACTCAAACTAAAAATCAGCATCACAGCAACATTACATGCAATTTCAAAAGATGCAAAGAGGCAATAGGTCCCAGAAAACAAGCTCATATTGCAACACTTATTCTGACAGTAATAACTTCAGGGATACAGCGTGTGAGGCACTCTCCATCCCAGTGCATCTCTGCATAAGACTAGTGAGCAAAACAATATGAAGAATACATTTCATCTGTAACGATCTGCATATGTGAATGACAGAGCTGGAAAATCATGTGGGCACGTTCTGCATGACAGAAAATCAAGTGGGGCTTACTCTCTGTTCTGTAATCCTGGATGGAGTTTAAAAGCTGGTGAATAATCAAGATGCAGCTTAGCAATCCCATTTCCAATTAGTCAGTCCATTGTGTGAGAAAATGAGAAGATAAAAGAAGGAATTCCTTTTTATTTCTACACATATGCGATGCTTCTTTTCATCATCATCAAAGTATCTTCATCAAAGCTTTCCATACTTTCCAACAGGACCTCAAAGCAGAACATACCTCTGAAAGAAAAATAACTGTATTTCACTCACTCAGCATTCACAGAGTCAGTTCTGACTGCAGCAAAGTCCCAGTGCCCCCATTTTCACTGAGTAGTGGTGAAAGTAGCAGTGAAATACACTGACAGTGAGCAGTTTTCACCTGCAACTACTTCTGCAGCAGTGTTAACTGTTAGTTATTTTCCCTCATATGATTTGTATTTGATTGAAGACATTTCAGTGAGTGTCAAAACGTAGTTTCAGATATGGCCATCACTTGTTTTCTTAAAAAGGGAGTCAGAGAACAGGTCACTACATAGTAAGGGAAAAGAAGAGCCGTGCCCAGCCCAACTCTCCCAAACTGGATCCTTCTTCCCACATTCCTTTAAGCTTCTGTGGTTTCTGGCTCATCTTACTCTGAGAAAAGTTGCCTTCACAATGCGGGTCATTTATTTGCTGCTCTGAATTGGAATAATCACTGTTTTCAAGGACAGCACCATTTTTCAGATCAAAATGCTATGAAATCGCACATGAAGCCTCCAAATGCATCCAGGTTAAAAATATGGATAATAACTTGGAGATAATTTTTTCCCTTCTGATGTCCACACTTCTGGCAAAAAGCTTCTCAAAACTAAGAGAGTTAGAAATAGACTATTCTCTTTTTAGTTTTGTAAAGAAAACTAAGAGAAATGTGTGCAGCCAGGCATCAAAAACAAAAGCCAAAACCACCTCCCAACTCAACATCTAACTAGGAGATCTTGTAACGCAGGAGAAATACCTAAGATAATTGATAGGAAGAAAAATAGACATGAAGGAGAATAAAAAGCAAAGATGTGGCTGGTTCATAACAGCAGTGTAGGTGTCAAAAATGGCCTTGTTTGACACCAGATGGTGCACTCAGATTCCTGCAGCTTAATGGAATGGAGATAAATCATTCAGCTGTTCCCATTATTTCCCTTGGAAGCCTAGAGACACATCACAGATGTAGCATGAGAGAAGAAATAAATATGAAAAGGAAAGCTGGGTAAATGAAACATCACATCGAACTCAAGTACCTCAGTGCTGGTTTTTTTTCCAGCCCCAGAAAATGCTCTTGATCTATTTGGGGTGAAAGAAGGGGGGAAAAGGCAGACAGGCAGGATGGGAGGTGAGATGAGGCAGGCAGGTAAGAGGGAAGGAAGAGAGGAAAAGAAAGGTTCCAAGTATGTTACCTTCACATGAATATTAATTGGAAGACTGCATTGACTCCTTCCAAAACTGCATGACACTGAGGGGTCTCAGGCAGGCTCTATCCCCAGCTCTGTGTGTGGCAGGAGGGCAGCCAATCCAAGAGGCATTGGTCAGCCCTCAGCACCTGGCTTTGGCACCCTGCTGCAGCTGAGCAGGGCACCTTCCCTTCCAGCTGAGCATTTAGTGAAATCACTGTATAACAAGGCCTTCCTCCCCTTTCACCCTCATGAAGCCACGGCCTACAGGATGAAACTCAACCATCCTGTGTAGATGGACACAGCCTCATCCTTGCATCCTGGAAAGTGGCTTTGCATTTGTGGTGTCCCCACCTCAAAGGGAGGCACAGAAAATATCCTCATGCGCCCTAAAACAATCAACACTGAAGATAATTGTTCATCAGGAGGGGAACTGTTCTTTGTAACTGTTCAGGCTCAAGGGCTCTGGTCACGGACGTCACCAGGTGGACAGGATAAAAACAAATTCTGAGCATAAAAGTATTGCTTTTCCTCGAAGCACGTCTCAAAATGGACATTAAAAGCAAACAATTCCTGAGTTTCCCCAGACATTGTTGGACTAATCACACTTGATCAGAGTTAGAAACTACCACACTGTCTTTGGGCACATCTTGATTTAATGACCAAATCAGTCCATTTCTAGCTCTACACAGGCACATCAAGATTATGCTGAAATTCATTATTGAATGACAAGTAGCAGCCCTATGTGCACCAGCCAAGTCTCGGAGTTAGTAAGAGTCAGTTTTTCATCGTTATTTGACTACATTTTTACTCACATGTGGATTAGCCAAGGGACACATAGATGTTGTAAGCAAAGGCAGAGCTCTAGGTGCTCTGGGAGTGCTGAAGAAAACCAGAAATTTTACAGAACACCAAGGGCCTCTGCTGCTGTGCAGTAGCTAAGCAAGGGCTGTGTTTCATTGTAAGTATCTTAATAATATCTTGGACCTGTTCTAAGAGCCTAAATCCTTAAATGGATCTGAGATGTTTGCTTTTCTAGTGACCTGCTTTCAACTGGTACGTTTTTCCTGGCAGTAAACCATCCAGTGCATGTTCAGTCAGGCTGTTAATAGCCTATGTCTTGCTTCATGTTCATGGTCATGAAGTCTTGTAGAACATGCTCCTGAAAAAATGAACTGTAGAATAGAAGGCTCATCTCATTTTGCTAGGATGCTGGTAATGGCTGCGTGTGGGGCACATGTGGACCTGAGAAATCAGTACCAATTGCTGAGGACAGGCAGGTGGACTGAAAATTCTGGCTTTCAGCAGAAGCAAGTAATTCTTCAAGGCACAGGATCCACATGTGGGAGACCCAAATATGGCCTTTCTTCAAACTCCAGAAGCTTGAAAATCACTCATGGGTTCAATAGTAACGTTTCCAGGGCAGGACAGAAAGCTGGCAAGTGCCAGTGCTAAACTCATTAGTGTAGCTATATTTTGTTTTTAAAGAAATTTGACAACAATATGTTTTTTCCTTTTAGCCTTCAGCATGGAGCAGCACAGCTCTAGTATTTATGACAAAAACATCTCAGCTGATTTATGACCAGCAATATGTGGTTGTCATTGCTGATCAACACTTAAGACAAAAGATGTTTCTCCAAGGCATCCAGTGAATCCAGCAGGCTTCCTTCACTTGCCTGCCAACCAACTGGTGTTTCCCAGCTCATCCTCCAGAGACAAAATTTATTATACCCACTAACGAAGAAAGAGCATTTATAGTGTTTTATTGTACTGCTATGGCCACTGTTTCCAAACATATACCTTTAGCCTGTCTCTGTACTTTGGATTCCCTGTTCAAGGTTAACAAGCTTACAAAGAGAATCAAATATAGGAAAGAAGCTACAATCCCAAAGGTGGATTGCCTGGAAACTGCTACACAACTGATCAAAGATGAAAAAAAAAAAAAGAAAAAACTAAGTGCTTGTATTTCCTTTCACATTAATTGCAGCGCAATTGTGTTTGCATGGAGCACCAGTGGCATCTAGTGACAGCACCCAGCAGATCACCACAAAATGATACAATTACTGAAAGTTACTGAAAGGGGGGATAATCATTGAAGCCAGGGGATACATCACTGACCTGCTGGTGGTGATGTTGTCATACCTGGTCTAACCCCTAGCAGGTAGCAATGTCGCATCTTCACACAAGACATGGACATGTCCATCACACTAGCCTGGCGTGGGACAGCTTGCCTCTCACATAATGACAGAAGAAGCAGCTCTTTGGCACGCATAGAACAAACATTTTTCAGCCTGGATAGGAACCAATGACTCAGCACTGGCTAGTGGGGATGGAGAACGCGTCAGGCAACACCAAGTCCTCTGTCCCTCTGCCAAGTGGACAATAGCCCTTCTGTTTCCTCTGGAGAAAGGCCTCTTCTCTAAGAGTGCTGGGGGTCAGACAGTGATCAGTATTGCTGCAGCTGGGTGAAAAGTTTACTAGCGATGGGGAAAGAGTATAAAAAAAATAATCATACGCAGTAATCTGGAGTCCAGAAAGTCATGATGATATCCAGTGCAACTAAGTGTGTGAACAAGCAGAGGATGGCCAGGTTTACAGATGTATTTTGGTGCAGACAAAACAGAAATGGACCTACATTTTTTAAAAAAGAAAGCCAGTCATTAGGAGAGCAGGGAAAACTGAAATTGTAAATCCCAGCTGGGGAATGATTGTAAGATTTCTGACATCAATTACAGTGCCTGGAACTACACTTTCTACTTTACTCAGCTCAACTCTCCTTAAGCATGTATGACAGGTTCCAAGCGAGCTGTAAATCACTGGCCTTTCAAAGTTTTAATGCTGGGTTCCTTTAAATCTGCTGATGCTGCTAGAGATGTTCCTTGCTTTTCCTAAGAATAAATTTGCTTCCTTCCTCACTGGCCAAACCCCTTCCCTCTACAGGTGTCCTTGTGGTGCATCTGCACTGACTGGCTCCTGCCCTGGGAAAGTGTACCTGTGTGTCATTTGGACAAGGTACTGGAGTTGCTAGGAAGGGGAAGCAATGCATGTTCATGGATGCAGCAGAGGAGCCATTATGGGCAGCTGGAACAGGGAAACACCATCGGGTGTGTCCAAATAGGGCTGAAAAACTGCTCCAAGTATTCCTCATCACCCTGTGGGATGTGTGAGGTGGTGCCCTTGAAGCAGGTTTTCAGCAATGTCCAGCCTTCTGAGGTCTTGTGCAGCTTTCTAGCCTGCTCCCACCTCCTTCCCCTGGGAGGATCCCTCCAGGCCAACCCTGTGGTTTGAGCCCCACAGCTCAAACCACAAGCAGAGCCTGCAAATGCAAACCAGCACACAACAGGAATCACAGCAACAGCTACTGATTCCAGCTCACATTTTCTGGGTTTTATTATTCTTTTCTTTCCTGGTCATGTCTCTGTATTATTCTTCTCTTCATGTGCAGGCAGAAATTTTGCTAGCAAGCCACTGTTTGTGGTTCCTGCTGTGCATGCAGCTGTCCAGATCAGCACACCCCTGGTTTGCTGTAGAAGAGCAGCCGGCCTGAGCCACTGGCCTGACCACCCACCTCACCTCTGCGTAACATGCACAACCCAGACAAAATTGGATGCTTGCCCTGGGGGAAGCCTGTCTCTGGATGCACCGTGTTGCAAGCAAGGGTTGGGAGTTCACAAAATGAAAGCACAAGACAAACTAGAGAGTTGCAAAAACCGTTTGAGTACTGTGAAACCAGCCCTGTCGCTCCAGCTCCAACCTTCCAAAACACAAGATGTCACTCAAAAAATTTCCCCACATCACCAACAATCATAAAATATCAGAAAATGATCTGCCGGTGGAAACTATATACTTGTGAGAGGAGGAGACCATGAGCAACATATCATGTAGCAGCCCTTCCTACCAGACCAAGAGGGCTGCTACTGACAAACCAGATGAGGAGGATCACACCCCAAGCCCTTCTGTGGGTAGATTCCCTGCAGAGGGTTGTGGCTTCTGACTGGCATCAGGCAAACTGGTCATCACTCTGAACACACAAGGGATGGGCAGGGAGTGGCACATCAGGGTTCCAATCCTTTCATATACTATTTATTAACAACCTCAAAAGAAGTACAGACATCGGGGAGCTTGCTTTCCCTCAAAACTTCTTGGATCATTTGCTTGGATGGGTTACTCCTTCCCTTCCTCCCATTCTCTTGCAGGCTGAAGCACAGCTGAAACGGCATCCAGCAGGCTGGGAGAGGCTGGTCCTCAAGCATCAGCTAGCCTAACATGATCTTACAGTGCAAACCACTTGTGTGTCTTAAATCTTGTTAAATATCTTGTGTCAGTCAAAGACAGATTGTGCAAGCCATGAGGGCTCTCCAGTGAGGAAGGTTGTGACGATACTCTCCACAAGTGCACTTTCCTGCAATGTGCTAGATCCACCCTTCCCATGCACAATTGTCCTAGAGGAGTACACCTTCCCAAGGATGCTGTCACCAATGCTGACGGGTCCAAGCACAGCAGTTCGTGTGCTTGAGAAACCAGTCACCCAACCAGTCCCTGCTGGCTGACAACACACAGACTGAAGGTGCCCATCTGGGTCGACTGCACTTCTCAAATCACTTGCAGGGCTCCATGACAACCCCCTGCTTACAACAAATCTTCCATCAACCAAAAGTGAGCAAAACTGGAGCAAATGAAGCATTGAAAAGGACAGGGATGAATTAGGGTGAATTTTTGTCTCTTCATGCTTCAGCACAATTGATGCCGGATGATGCCTTGGGCTCCCTGCCACTCAGCCTGGGCTGGAGAGGAGGTGAGGGGGCTGAAGAGCAAGTCTTACAAGGAGCAGCTGAGGGAGCTGGGGTTGTTTAGCCTGGAGGAGTCTGAGGGAAGACCTCATCGCTCTCTACAACTACCTGAAGGGAGGTTGTAGAGAGGAGGGTGCTGGCCTCTTCTCCCAAGTGAGAGGGGACAGGACAAGAGGGAATGGCCTCAAGCTCCACCAGGGGAGGTTTAGGCAGAACATTAAGAAAAAATTTTTCATGGAAAGGGTCATTGGGCACTGGAACAGGCTGCTCAGGGAGGTGGTTGAGACACCTTCCCTGGAGGTGTTTAAAGGACGGGTGGATGAGGTGCTGAGGGGCATGGCTTAGGGATTGATAGGAATGGCTGGACTTGATGATCCAGTGAGTCTTTTCCAACCTGGTTATTCTATGATTCTATGATTCTGTGATTCTATGACTGCTGCCTGTGGACAGCACCTGGTAACTCATTGCAAGAAGGTCAAGGAAAACTACAAAATGATGAAACCACCCACCTTATCTCTGTATAAACAATATCACATCATTAAAAACACGTTAAACAAAATTTCAAACCTTAGAACTTGATTAATTCTACCTGAACTGGAAATATCAGTGTAAAGAATGGGCTTGAATTTTTGCTTGAAATCACTTTTTGTTGCATTTCTAGCAACAAATTGTGGCTTTTTGAATGGATTCTGATGAGAATTTTATTAAGCATAGCATGCAAAATAACTTCTCTAGTTGTGGTTGTGGATTAAATCAACTGTTTCCTGCTTGCAGTTCTGAAAAAAAATCTGATTTCTACCGTCTATCATTTCTACCCCAAAAGTGTAGGTAATTTTGAATAATCTCAGGATAGCATTAGATATGTTTCTAATAGCTGGGCAATAAGTGTCCTAAAAACCAGAATGAAATGTCCATGCTCTTGAGAGCTTGCATTTGATGATGGTGAAAACCAAAGTCAGTCTGATGCTAATAAAATAGTTTCTCAAAGAAAACTCAAGCAGTTTAAAGGGAAAAAAAATGCCAAACAACCCAAAACCAAACAGAAAGTTCCTTTAGTTGTGTAGAAGAGAGCACTAATACAAGGAGGCCCCAAGGAGAACAAAACACAGGGTTTTTTTGTAGCAGAAAATCCTACCACCATGCTTCCCAAGGTCTTCCAAGCACAGTTGCATCACCAGATGACATTTACTGTAGAGATACTTTAGGGAAAAATAACTGGGAACTTCACTGGAACTTCCTGGCTCTCTGGATCTCATCTTTATATTCCACCTCAGCACCAAGGGATGAAGCCACTTTTGCCTCATCTTCAAGACAGATTTCAAGAAGAGAGTGAACATCCGTTGAGGTGCTAAACAGCTAAAATGACATTCAAATTTCTCATTGAGCAGGGTTAAGGTTAGGGTGATGGCTATGGCTAGGGTAAGTGCTAGGGTTAAGGTTAAGGTTAAGGTTAAGGTTAAGGTTAAGGTTAAGGTTAGGGCTAGGGTTAGGGTCAGAATTAGTGTTAGGGACAGGGTTTTTGTTACGCTTTGTTTAGTGATTCGGGTTAGAGCTAGAGTTAGGGTTAGGGCAAAGGCTAGGGCTGGGTTAGGATTAAGGTAGATTTAGGGTTAAGTCTAGGTTTAGGGTTGGGGTTATGGTTAGGGCTAGGGTTAGGGATTCGGTTAGGCTTTGTTTAGTGGTTGGTGTTGGGTTTGGCTTTCCTTTTAGTGATAGTGTAAGTGGTAGAGTACGGTTTAGGATTAGAATTAGCATTTGGGTTAGGGTTAAGACAGCCTTTCATGTGAATTTTACAGCTAGGACTAGGATTAGGGTTAGGGGTACGGTTAGGGTTATGACTTCTGTTATTCTTTGTTTAGTGGCTGGTGTTGGGTTTAGCTTTCCTTTCGGTGTTAGTGTTAGTGGTAAGGTTAGATTTAAGATTAGGTTTGGCATTTATTTTAGAGTTAAGCCTGCCCTTAGCGTAAAGTTTAGGGCTAGGGCTCGGGCTAGGGCTCGGGTTAGGATTAGGGATTACGTTAGGCTTTGTTTAGTGGTTGCTGTTGGGTTTAGCTTTCCTTTTAGTGTTAGTGTTAGTGGTCAGGATAGATTTAAGATTAGGTTTGGCTTTTTTTTTAGGGCTAAGACTGCCTTTAGTGTAAATATTAGGACTAGGGCTAGGGCTAGGGTTAGGGTTAGGGATTCTGTTAGGATTTGCTTAGTGGTTGGTGTTGGTTTTAGCTTTTCTTTTAGTGATAGCATTAGTGGTATGGTTAGATTTCGGATTGTTTTAGCATTTTGGTAATACATAATGCTGACATTAGCTTGAAATTTAGGGCTTGGGCTAGGGAAACGGTTACGGTTAGCGTTAGGATTAGGTTTGGGCTTAAATTAGGCTTTCCTTAGTGGTTGTTCTTGGGTAAAGCTTCTCCTTTAGTGTTAGTGGTCAGGTTTGAGTAGGATTAGGATTAGGATGCATTGTCAGGGCTAAAGCTGACCTTAGCGAAATTTTAGGGCTAAGGCTAGGGTTAGGGTTTTGGTTAGCGTAGGGATTCTGTTACGCTGTGTTTAGTAGTTGGCATTGAGTTTAGCGTTTCTTTAATGTTAGTGTTAGTGGTCAGGTAAGATTTAAAATGAAGATTAGGATTTGGGTAAGAGTAAAGCTGCCATTTGTGTAAGTTTCAGGGTTAGGGCTAGGGTTAGGGTTAGGGTTAGGATTAGGGCTTCTGTTAGGCTGTGTTGAGTGGTTGGTGTTGGGTGTACCTTTTCTTTTAGTGTTAGTTTTAGTGGTGAGGTTAGATTTAAGATTAGAATTAGGATTTGNCATTAGATATGTTTCTAATAGCTGGGCAATAAGTGTCCTAAAAACCAGAATGAAATGTCCATGCTCTTGAGAGCTTGCATTTGATGATGGTGAAAACCAAAGTCAGTCTGATGCTAATAAAATAGTTTCTCAAAGAAAACTCAAGCAGTTTAAAGGGAAAAAAAATGCCAAACAACCCAAAACCAAACAGAAAGTTCCTTTAGTTGTGTAGAAGAGAGCACTAATACAAGGAGGCCCCAAGGAGAACAAAACACAGGGTTTTTTTGTAGCAGAAAATCCTACCACCATGCTTCCCAAGGTCTTCCAAGCACAGTTGCATCACCAGATGACATTTACTGTAGAGATACTTTAGGGAAAAATAACTGGGAACTTCACTGGAACTTCCTGGCTCTCTGGATCTCATCTTTATATTCCACCTCAGCACCAAGGGATGAAGCCACTTTTGCCTCATCTTCAAGACAGATTTCAAGAAGAGAGTGAACATCCGTTGAGGTGCTAAACAGCTAAAATGACATTCAAATTTCTCATTGAGCAGGGTTAAGGTTAGGGTGATGGCTATGGCTAGGGTAAGTGCTAGGGTTAAGGTTAAGGTTAAGGTTAAGGTTAAGGTTAGGGCTAGGGTTAGGGTCAGAATTAGTGTTAGGGACAGGGTTTTTGTTACGCTTTGTTTAGTGATTCGGGTTAGAGCTAGAGTTAGGGTTAGGGCAAAGGCTAGGGATGGGTTAGGATTAAGGTAGATTTAGGGTTAAGTCTAGGTTTAGGGTTGGGGTTATGGTTAGGGCTAGGGTTAGGGATTCGGTTAGGCTTTGTTTAGTGGTTGGTGTTGGGTTTGGCTTTCCTTTTAGTGATAGTGTAAGTGGTAGAGTACGGTTTAGGATTAGAATTAGCATTTGGGTTAGGGTTAAGACAGCCTTTCATGTGAATTTTACAGCTAGGACTAGGATTAGGGTTAGGGGTACGGTTAGGGTTATGACTTCTGTTATTCTTTGTTTAGTGGCTGGTGTTGGGTTTAGCTTTCCTTTCGGTGTTAGTGTTAGTGGTAAGGTTAGATTTAAGATTAGGTTTGGCATTTATTTTAGAGTTAAGCCTGCCCTTAGCGTAAAGTTTAGGGCTAGGGCTCGGGCTAGGGCTCGGGTTAGGATTAGGGATTATGTTAGGCTTTGTTTAGTGGTTGCTGTTGGGTTTAGCTTTCCTTTTAGTGTTAGTGTTAGTGGTCAGGATAGATTTAAGATTAGGTTTGGCTTTTTTTTTAGGGCTAAGACTGCCTTTAGTGTAAATATTAGGACTAGGGCTAGGGCTAGGGTTAGGGTTAGGGATTCTGTTAGGATTTGCTTAGTGGTTGGTGTTGGTTTTAGCTTTTCTTTTAGTGATAGCATTAGTGGTATGGTTAGATTTCGGATTGTTTTAGCATTTTGGTAATACATAATGCTGACATTAGCTTGAAATTTAGGGCTTGGGCTAGGGAAACGGTTACGGTTAGCGTTAGGATTAGGTTTGGGCTTAAATTAGGCTTTCCTTAGTGGTTGTTCTTGGGTAAAGCTTCTCCTTTAGTGTTAGTGGTCAGGTTTGATTTAGGATTAGGATTAGAATCATTTTAAGGGCTAAGCCTGCACTTAGCATAAATTGTAGGGTTAGGGCTAGGGTTAGGGTTAGGGATTCTGATAGGCTGTGTTAGTGGTTGGTGTTGGGTTTACCTTTTCTTTTAGAGTTAGTGTTAGTGGTCAGGTTAGATTAAAGATTAGAATTAGGATTTTGGTTAGGGCTAAAACTGCGATTTGTGTAATTTTAAGGGTTAGGGCTAGGGTAAGGGTTAGGGTTAGGGTTAGGGATTCTGATAGGCTGTGTTAGTGGTTGGTGTTGGGTTTACCTTTTCTTTTAGAGTTAGTGTTAGTGGTCAGGTAAGATTTAAAATGAAGATTAGGATTTGGGTAAGAGTAAAGCTGCCATTTGTGTAAGTTTCAGGGTTAGGGCTAGGGT
>WAAB01008800.1:0-13306 GCA_013389865.1 Piaya cayana
GTTTAGACTGAACATTAGGAAATGGTTCTTTACTGAAGGAGTGGTGAAGCACTGGAAGAAGCTGGGGAGCGTTGGAGTCTCCATCCCTGAAGGTGTTCAAAAAATGTTAAGATGTGGCACTGCAGGACATGGTTTAGTAGGGACGGCATATTGGGCTGACAGGTGGACTGGATGCTCTTAGAGGTCTTTTCCAATGCAATGATTCTACAATTCTATGAAATTGCTGAGGGTGCTGAGGGGCATGATTAAGTGATTTATGGGAATGGTTAGACTTGATGATCCAGTGAGTCCTTTCCAACCTAGTGATTCTATGATTTTATCTCAGTGTTACCTCCTGGGTCTGGCCACTGGCTTTCCCTGTGCTGCTGCTAAGGGTTCCTCCTTCTGCCCATTCAGGCCAGGCAGCTGTGGCGTATCTCTCCTTGTAGGAGTCATGGGTCTGTGTCCTGGAGAAGGGAACAAAAGGAGATGCTCTGAAGGTGAGACATTTTTGGGACCAGCCACAAACACAATAGTTTTGCAGTAGATGGTGGCACCAGGTGATGTCCAGGCTCCCCAGCCTTACCTGTCCTGCCCCACGGGGGTGGTAGCCAGGTTGGGGTGGTAACCCCTGTAGTAGTGCTGGTCCCAGTACCTGGTACTCTTGCCATAAGGTTCTCCCTGTCTCAGATCTAGAGGGAGAATCGAGATTTAGAGTTTCCCCTCCAGAGCAACAAGCCATACTGGAGTTTCAAGGGAAAAGCAGCGAGTCAGGCAATGCACCATTCACCCCCTCATTTGCTTCCAAATCACCCTGACATGTTGGAGGTGAGATAAAGCCCTGTGCATGTTTGCCAACACAGCACTGGTGGCCTTTACATTTTCCTCCCTCCCTTTTTTTTCAGGTTAGGAACAACAGAAAGAGCAAAAACAAGCCCCCAGCCACCCCGATCACAGCACCATCACCACCAAGCCCAGCCTTGAACCAGTAATGACACAAGCCTTTAGACATGGAGATCAAGATCAAACACTCCTTTGGTGCGTCTCCTTCCTGCTCACGATTCCCAAATGCAAACTGAGGGCAGTGCTGCACGGGGCCAAGAGCACCAACAACCTAGGAGCCTGACGATGTGCAAGCCCTGGGGGAACCTCCCATCCTGGAGAAAGCATTATCTCTTCTCTTGCTAGCAAGTTGCCTCCGTCCCCAGGCCCAAAGGATGAGCCCATACCTCTGTCATCCTGCCAGGCCATCGGCTGCCGTTGGTGGCTTTGGTAGGTGTAGTCATCCCTGTAGCCGGCTGCTGGGTACTGCCAGCGGGGGTCTTCATATCCTTGCCTGAAACACAACACGCTTTATCTGAGGAAGAACAGGCACCGCTGCAGGTTCTGGACCACATATGGGAATAGACTCATGAGCTGGATGCAACCTTCAGAGGCAGAAAGGGCGATGGAAATAAAACCAGGTCTCCCACCCCGCCGCCCTGTTCAGCATCGTGCCTAGAAGGAGCAGCATCCTCCAGGTAGCATCCTCCGGCACCCCCAGCCAGGTCTGCAAAGCACCACCACTCACGGCCTCCTCGAGAAGGTGACAAATCAGCTCTACCTCTGTGACAAGGCAGTACAACCTCATTTTGTACATGGTAGGAGAAGGAGTATGGACAAAGCTATGAGGTTTGGACACTTTCCCATCCCCGGATATGAGAAAACTGTTCACTGCAGCTTCACGAGATGCCCAGGTCCAACTCAATGTTGTGGACTTGGGTGAAAGTTGATCATCATGACATCTTTTAAGAGCTGTCCCCCAAAAAGCACCTTCTCCCACAAGTTCTGGAGCTGCCACATCCGTCACACAGGCTGGTGGGTCTCCCCCCACACTGGAGCCCAGTCCCAGCCACCTGCCCAACACCTGCATACTGGAACCCTTGGCAGTTGACACCATGATCTGGTCGGCCCTTCTCAACCAACACCCCCCCTTCCCAGCGTGAGCATCACACAACTTCAGCGCAAACCCCTGCGTATCCCCGTAACTCAGAGGGCGAAAAGTCAGGAAAATCAACCCAAATTTGCTGGTGCACTGAAAGCTCTTTTCCAGCACCTCGAGCATCCTCTAGCCCACATTTTATCCTTCCACCCTCCGCTGTTTCAGCAGCTGAGTTTGCAAGCTCCCTTTTGGTCCTATATTACCGTTCGTATTTTTATTGTTCACCTTGCGCTTGGTAGAAGAGAGCTGCATTTAATCAAACCTTCAAGAAAAACGCACCTTGGGACTGAGCCGAGGCCTGTAAGATGGCAACTGCCGAAGGCACGGCTGTAGGAAGAATTTAGAGCTGCAATGGCTATATGCAGCCTTAAATAGTCATCGGCTGCTTTAATAGCTGGACATCATCTCATCACACATGGCATCCTCGAGACTGCTCGCTGGTTCCCCCATGCAGTTGCAAGGGCAGGATCTGTGTCACAAGCCCGTGAGAGCAGCAAAACAGTCAAATCTTTATAAAGAAGGTTTCTGCGGAGAGGGCTCAGCAGGAGCATCGCAAGGCTGGGCAGCTCTCACCTGGAGTACGGTCTGTCAGGGTAGCTGCTCCGGTGGTGCCCAGCCCGTGCAGACAGTCTGGGGGAGTCCCTCTGGGGGCGATGTCCCCCATCCCAGGGGTGGCCCCCATCCCAGGAGCCAGGACGATGCCCTGCGCGAAGGACCTGCTGCCTCAGCTGTGGTGGGGGGCCATGGGGAGCCTCTCTCCATTCCCCCCGCGTCGCCTGCCTCTCCCAGGGCTGGGGTGGCCACGAAGGCCCCCAGGGGTCCATCCCAAGCTTGCCAGCAAGTCCGTCTCTAATTTAGGGTTAGAGAGGGAGGTAAGTCCCCAGTGGCTTCAGTGGCNCACTCCTTTGGTGCGTCTCCTTCCTGCTCACGATTCCCAAATGCAAACTGAGGGCAGTGCTGCACGGGGCCAAGAGCACCAACAACCTAGGAGCCTGACGATGTGCAAGCCCTGGGGGAACCTCCCATCCTGGAGAAAGCATTATCTCTTCTCTTGCTAGCAAGTTGCCTCCGTCCCCAGGCCCAAAGGATGAGCCCATACCTCTGTCATCCTGCCAGGCCATCGGCTGCCGTTGGTGGCTTTGGTAGGTGTAGTCATCCCTGTAGCCGGCTGCTGGGTACTGCCAGCGGGGGTCTTCATATCCTTGCCTGAAACACAACACGCTTTATCTGAGGAAGAACAGGCACCGCTGCAGGTTCTGGACCACATATGGGAATAGACTCATGAGCTGGATGCAACCTTCAGAGGCAGAAAGGGCGATGGAAATAAAACCAGGTCTCCCACCCCGCCGCCCTGTTCAGCATCGTGCCTAGAAGGAGCAGCATCCTCCAGGTAGCATCCTCCGGCACCCCCAGCCAGGTCTGCAAAGCACCACCACTCACGGCCTCCTCGAGAAGGTGACAAATCAGCTCTACCTCTGTGACAAGGCAGTACAACCTCATTTTGTACATGGTAGGAGAAGGAGTATGGACAAAGCTATGAGGTTTGGACACTTTCCCATCCCCGGATATGAGAAAACTGTTCACTGCAGCTTCACGAGATGCCCAGGTCCAACTCAATGTTGTGGACTTGGGTGAAAGTTGATCATCATGACATCTTTTAAGAGCTGTCCCCCAAAAAGCACCTTCTCCCACAAGTTCTGGAGCTGCCACATCCGTCACACAGGCTGGTGGGTCTCCCCCCACACTGGAGCCCAGTCCCAGCCACCTGCCCAACACCTGCATACTGGAACCCTTGGCAGTTGACACCATGATCTGGTCGGCCCTTCTCAACCAACACCCCCCCTTCCCAGCGTGAGCATCACACAACTTCAGCGCAAACCCCTGCGTATCCCCGTAACTCAGAGGGCGAAAAGTCAGGAAAATCAACCCAAATTTGCTGGTGCACTGAAAGCTCTTTTCCAGCACCTCGAGCATCCTCTAGCCCACATTTTATCCTTCCACCCTCCGCTGTTTCAGCAGCTGAGTTTGCAAGCTCCCTTTTGGTCCTATATTACCGTTCGTATTTTTATTGTTCACCTTGCGCTTGGTAGAAGAGAGCTGCATTTAATCAAACCTTCAAGAAAAACGCACCTTGGGACTGAGCCGAGGCCTGTAAGATGGCAACTGCCGAAGGCACGGCTGTAGGAAGAATTTAGAGCTGCAATGGCTATATGCAGCCTTAAATAGTCATCGGCTGCTTTAATAGCTGGACATCATCTCATCACACATGGCATCCTCGAGACTGCTCGCTGGTTCCCCCATGCAGTTGCAAGGGCAGGATCTGTGTCACAAGCCCGTGAGAGCAGCAAAACAGTCAAATCTTTATAAAGAAGGTTTCTGCGGAGAGGGCTCAGCAGGAGCATCGCAAGGCTGGGCAGCTCTCACCTGGAGTACGGTCTGTCAGGGTAGCTGCTCCGGTGGTGCCCAGCCCGTGCAGACAGTCTGGGGGAGTCCCTCTGGGGGCGATGTCCCCCATCCCAGGGGTGGCCCCCATCCCAGGAGCCAGGACGATGCCCTGCGCGAAGGACCTGCTGCCTCAGCTGTGGTGGGGGGCCATGGGGAGCCTCTCTCCATTCCCCCCGCGTCGCCTGCCTCTCCCAGGGCTGGGGTGGCCACGAAGGCCCCCAGGGGTCCATCCCAAGCTTGCCAGCAAGTCCGTCTCTAATTTAGGGTTAGAGAGGGAGGTAAGTCCCCAGTGGCTTCAGTGGCCTGCAAGCAACAAGATAAACCACAGCGCGTTTGATCAGCGGGTTTTCACCACCCTCAAATCCCCCTGTGAAGCCCATTGCCACCTACTCTTTGCTTTCGGGAGCCTGCTGGGAACTTGCCATCCTCTCCAAAAGAACCAGAGGCAAGGAAAAGCTGCCTCCTCATTTGCTCAGACTTGAAGCTGCCCGTGAAACGGTCCATAAAAGTATAAGGCACCCAGCTCTCCTTGGAGCAAAAGGCAGCAACCAGGTAAGCATCCTCCTGCACCCCTGGCCAGGTCTGCAGAGCACTGACAGTCCCAGCTTCCCCCATAAGGTGACAAATCAACTTTACCTCTGTGACAAGGCAGAGAAACCACATTTTGTTTGTGGCAGGGAAAGGAATATGGGCAAAGCTACAAGCAGGACAACAAGAGCGGCTCTCAGAGACATCAGAAGCACAGAGAAATGGAGCTTTGCTCTTGTGAGCCATAAAATAGAGTAGAAACAGGGATTTCTTCCTCCCTTTCAGCTCCAGCAAGAATATAGCAGGTCAAGCAGACACCAGATTTAATTACAGCAGCCTCTTGCAGAAAAGGGAGTTATAGGGAGAGCCTAGAGCAACACATGGGTGAAGCCCCAGCTGCTGAGGGAACCTTAGAACCCCTCCACCCTGTGTCTCCTCTTGCAGCATCAGTGTCCCAACTGCCCCCACAAATGCTAACGAGCCTCCTCGACACAGGCAGATGACAAGATGCTGTCTGAACCCCTCATTATCCCCCTCACATTCAAAGTTTAAGACACTCTGGGGTAATTTCAGGGCTTGAGGTGTGGGGAGGGGCAGGAACCACTAGGGTCTGAACAGAGGTGGCTCGGTTTGTGCTGGTTGGGTGACATCAGGCTTTAAATCTTGCCCTAAACAGCCCCCAGGGACAAGCAGCCCGACGCCCACCACCAAGAGCCTCCCTGACTTTGGGGCAGGGGCTCCCACCGCCACACACACACCTGCTCGGAGGCTGCCGGAGCTCATCTTCCGCTCCCCAAGTGCTGCTGCCAAAGTCCACTGCCACATGGGCCACCGCGGGGGCAAAGACCGTCCTCCGCTCCTCCGCTCCAGCCAACCAGTCACTTGGCTCCCAGGGAAACTGGTGCTGCTGCTTGCACCCCTGAGGGTCACCTTCCCTATCACCCACGTCTCCTCTCACCGAAGAGATGGAGCACATGGTTCTCTGAGCTCAAAAACAAGCCAGAGATTTCTTCTGTGGGTTTTTAATGCCACTTGATAATTATTCCTCTCTATACATCCTCAATTCAAGGCTGCACTGTAGCTGCAGCTCTGTCCTTACAGTGAAGAAGAAAGGGTCCCTGCCCATAACGAGGGGCTTGGAACTGGATGGTCTGTGAGGTCCCTTCCAACCCAAACTACTCTGCGATTTCCTAACAAAAATAAACCAAATTTGCTGGATGAGCTGTTTGATGAATCCAGACCCAGCTGGAGCAAACAACATCCATCCCCCTGGCCACAGCCCAGGGCAAGATTTGCGATGGGTCCACCCCAGCACCGACACATCTAAGTCCTTACATCGCAATAACAGCCTCTTTTGACAAGCGATTTGGGATTCCTGCCCAGAGATCCTCTCCCAAACTCCCCCAAGCACCTTGAAAACTGAAAAAGGAGTAGATTAGGGCAAATGGCATCATAGACAAATGCAGTAAAACTAGATATAAGAGCAAACCTCTTCCACCTGACTGCCTAGTTGCACGCTATCTTCTCTCCCTTCTCCCATGGAAAACGTGCACGGCTTCCTAACCCCTGAAGCCTCCATTTGCTGAGTGTGAGCAGCCAGATTTCAGCCCCAGGGCAGCACGGAGAAATGTGGGATGACTGGCAGAAAAAGAGCTTTTTTTTTTTTTTTCCTTCTTTTTTGCTTTTTTCACACCCTCGCAGCCCCAGCTTCCCTTGGCCTCGCATGAGCGCCTCCAAATTACCTCCACTGTGACACCGCAACACCAATTGATTTGGGATTCACAGGCAGCATTGTATGCTTTGCATCGCATTGTCAGAAAAACCCTATTTTAATGATGTTGCAAGACTACATATATTATGGCTTCAGAGCTTGAAATTTCCACCCTGCTAGGGGAGGAAGAGATCTTCCCTGGTGTTGCTAAGAAATAAGCACTTGGTCTCTGCAGAATTCAAGGTTTCAACTGAAAAAAAAAAATATATTCCTAGCACTCAGCCAGCTGTACCAAGAGCCGACTGGAAGAAACGCAGACCAGAAGTGTTGTCCTCGTGCTGCCAAGCTGCTTCGGCAGAACAGAATTAAACATCTCCTACCCGTTTCGCAGCTGCCCCTCAAAACTTTGGAGGTGCTAAATGAAGTGAAAAGTCTTTCATGGGCAAGTCAGACCTCCCCAGAAAGCTGGGAAAGATCCCTAGAGACCACAAGTATCCCACTTTTTAAATATATAATTACATCTCAGGCTTCCACTTGGCTGCTGGCTAATAATTTTGAAATTACAGAATCATTTGGTTGGAAAAGACAGTAGAGATAGAGTCAATGAAGAGGATGAGAGCAGCCCATCTTCTCTGGCTGCTGCCGCCAGCCTATCGTGGGGGATTCATCTTGCGAGGGAGACTCAGGAGCCTGTCTCGCATAAAAGCATCTGTGACTTGTGGTGCTTGTGTTTGAGAGGAGTGGAAACACTCCATGCTAGGGAAGGAGATGCAAGAAACACTACCAGCAACATCAAGCTTTGAGCAGAAGTAGGTTAAAATGGGCAGCCGGAGAACGCCGATATAAAAGAAAAAGCAGAAAAGTGTGTTGAGAGAGGAGAGAGCCAGGGGAAGGAGCTGGGAAATGAGAAGCGAAGGAAGAGAAAACAGAGATAAAACAACCACATGGGCTAGAAAGAGCAAAAGAAAAGGGTAAACCTTTAGCTACATTACTTCTCGCCCAGAAATGTCTCTTTTTGAAAAGATTCATAGCTTTCTTGGAAATGCAAGCCCTGCGCCCGGGACCACCACGGAGCGTACAGGGCTGCTGCGGCACAGGCAGCAGCGCTACAGAGTGTTTGTCACAAACCAAGAGGGACGGCAATATCCCTCTAAAAAATCGTATTTTTCCACTTTAAAAGGTTTCACTGCTGTTGTCACAGTAACAAGATTAGGTGGAAAACATTTTTCTTCATGCCCTCCGGGTGCCTGCACTGCACGCTGGGGCTCTGCTCACAGCCAGCCCTGGTTTTCCCCCGCAAGCCCGATGGGCGAGCCAAGCTTCATCAGAAATCTTTGTAACCTAAGACATGACATCCAGGTGGCTTCACTACCTGAAGCTATTTTTAGGTGATTTATGTTGCCTCTAATTGGTTCTGAGATTTTTTTTTTTAATGACATCAATAGGAAGTTTTATTCATCGCTGAGCTTTAGCCTCCTCGAAGTGCCAGATAAATACACACACACTTTTTTTTTTTTTGCGGAGATGTCTCAAGCATCAGGTCTCAGCACAGAAGAGTTTGAAAAGGCTGGTTACGGGAAAAAGAATAAAATTGAAACCAGCTCATCTCTCCTCACATCTGTAAGGTGGAAATGCAAGAAGTACATGAGTTATGTAAAACAAGAAAATCCATCTTAAACGTTCTTTAGAGTGAAAACATCAGCCCTGAATACTCTGCCAGCATTCAAGAGATTGGATGGAGCGTGGCACATCGCACACGGACCACAAAAATGAAAACCACCCAGGAAACACGGGGACTCAGGTTCCCAGCACCCACACCAGCATGGGGAGAGCCTTCACCCTCCATCAGTCTCAATGGCAGCTAATTAAATAATTAGCTTCATCACTCCTGATGGGCTTTCAGGGAAGGAGCAGTAAGAGCCCCTGCTCCAGCTGGGGTCATTTGGGGCCTTCCCAGGCTGGGGACAACCCAGGGAGGAAGGTGCTGGTGGCCCCTAAAGCAGCTGAGATATCTGCTCCCACCTGCAGCTGCTGCATTAGCACCATCGTGTGGATTCGATCCGGCCAGTGTGGCACCGCTGCACATTTCCCCATAACCAGTTGATGTGCTTATTCTTGCTCGATGGTTTTGCACCTTTTTTTAACCCACGTGAGATTGTTTCCAGCTTCAAGGGACTGAGCCACCACCACACGGGAACACATTCAGCAACATCCAGACGTGCCTATTAATAGCTCTGAGACGTAGGCAAAAATATTAATTGCATCCCAAAGACATTCAGCACCCAGAAAATTAAGAAAAAAAGCATTTTACACCTCATGCCATATCCTATGAAGCAGCAGAGCTGCAAAAAGCTATTATTTGTGGAAATCAAAGCGCGTCTGTGCAAAGAGCCATGCGAGTCCCCAGTCTGGCTGCAACGAAAAAGGTACCTTCAAGCCTTCTGCATGAGCTCCTATTACAAAGCAAACCCCAAAAAACTTTGAAGCCTTTGCCTCACTTCATTCCCACTTGAGCAAAACCTCCTGGCTCTTGGCTGTGAACACTAAGTCCTTGCTACTGCATCCCCCAACTCAACAGGGAAGGCGGTGCTGCTCCTGCATCCCATCGTGGCAGGTTCTGCTGTGGCATCTCGACTCACCACTGGAGAGGATTGGGATGTGCGAGGGCCAGCAGAGACACGACAGCAAAACCCAGCTGTGTAGAGGTCAAAGAGTTCTCAGTATTCAGGTCCTCTCGTTTTCCCGTACAACACCCTTTATGTTTTCCCAGCCATTAAATTGATGTTTATCTCGCTGCTAACTGCCTTACAGAGATCATTACGCATTGCAAATTCAACCATTTGCAGATAAAACAAGCGCGAGCAGCCTGGAAACTGTCACATCGCCCCTGTTGCCTTGCCACACTGCAATGCATTACAACCTTTGAGCTGAAAATTAACATATAAAACCGAGAGGCCTGGAAAAATTCGCCGAGCAAACGATGAAAACCACGCAGAGGTAATTCCTCCGCCTATCTCGCACCACCTCCTGCTCAACCATGGAGAATTCATTATTAAGTGAGACAAATTCAGAAGCTATTCTTGTGGCATTAAGGAAAAAACACGAGACAAAGTTATTCTTCCTTGTCTAAAGTCTCCTTGCTCTATAAGATGTCCCTTGGGATCTGTGTCTGCTGGGAAGGGGGGGCAGAAGGCAAAGATGTGGGTGTAGATGCCAAAACAAGCCCTAAAAGAAGCATCATCAGCCACAACTGCTGCACCCTGTGGCATTAGCTGTGATGAACGAGCAGGGCAGGGATGCTGAGCTCCTGTCAGGATCTGACCACGCGGCAGGGGCCACCAGCCCTACTTCTGCTGATGCCCTCGGAGACCTCCACCTCGCCCCACACGCCTTCGGCCTCCTCTCCCGGTGGGTTACGGGAGGAGCGAGCTGGATGGTCTCCAGCAAGTGCCAGAGCAAAGAGAGCCGATAGCTTGGAAATCCCTAGCCCGGAGATATTCCAGGGTGTCCTTTAGAAAAGATTGCCTGCCATCTGGTGTCATTTCAGACACTCGAGCATTTGTTGCCTTCATATTTGAGACCACGGGTCTCTTTCAGGAGCTTTATTACGCGCAATCAGGGACAATAAAGACCCTTGACAGTTACAGATGGCTTTGCTGTGCCCTGCTCTCAGCGCTACCTTGTAAAGTTGGACAGCAACGTTTCCCTCATTTTTTCTCGTCTCAATTTATGACTCTTCTACCATGAAAAGCCACTTATGCCCTCCACGGTTACATATACCACAGCCTTCAAGGCCAGTAAATCACAGTCACAAGTCACGTCAAATTTTGCAAAATAAAACTAAATTGCGAGCTGCTCTGTAAAGCAAGAAGCTGCAAAATTGAGAGAGAACGAGCTGTTTGAAGCCAGAAATCTGGCCAGCAGCTTCCCATTGCGTGCAGGGGCAAGGATCGTCAGAAACCTCCAAGTGAAGGAGAAAAGTCTGATATAAGGGAGTCCAGGGACGCCCTGCCATCCCAACCGGCTGCATCCAGAGGTACTTCTATGGTCTAACGGTATGAGTTAAAACTGCTCCAAAATCTCAGGATTTTTCTACATAAGCTGAGCCTCCAGCTCCCTGCTGCCTGGATGCAGGAGGCTGGGAGCAGGACACAGCTGGGCTCCAGCACTGTTTATTCATTGAGGCTTGGTCCCTGCGCTGGGTTTGTGCTTGGAAAGAAAACTAAGGACCCGATGGGATCATAACTTCTTGTTTTAAGGGGAGTTTGTGCAGAAGAAAGTTAAAGAAGTTACACTCAGCTGAACCCGTCTGGGTTCACTCAAAGTGCTGGGCGCCTCACCAGGGACCAGGGAAACTGAGGACAAAGCCCGAGCACAAAAAAGCCACTGACCCCAAATGTTCTTTTTACATTTTTCAGGGCCACAGTGACTTGTCTTTTCCCTTCCGCAGCAGAGTTAAACTTTCATGGCAGCTGAATTAACTTGAAGAAGAGCCAGGGACAGACAGCAGCACTCGAGAGTAGGTGCAGGGAAGACCCACAGCACCTCTGTGCTTGCTGGTTCCCCTCCCCACATCCAGGTCACGGGGGGCTCGATCTGCTCCGTGTGTGGCAGACTCACCATTGCATCGTGGCTCAGCATCCAGGGCAACTTTTCCACCCCACGCAGCTGTTAAAACCCTCGCCATAAGCACTGTTTTAGAAAACTCTTTAAAAGTTTGTTCCACAGTCAAAGCTCAAGAGGCTTCATCACTTCACAATGTGACCTTATACCAGATTACGTGAGCTGAGAGCATGAGTGAGGGGCAAACTCTTGGTGTGGAACAGCTCCCTAGAAGAGGGGAAAAATCCAAAACACTTGAAAAAAGAGAAAAATTGCTACAAGCAGCCATGACAGAGACAAGGAAAAATGCAAAACATCTCATGCCAGATCCTTAGCTGATAAAAACCCAACGTGCATAACATACAGCTTCAGGCTGGGATACACTTACCCACCTCTGAATGTTTAATGGGAGCGTACGCATCGGTTAATCAGCAGTGTGAGACACAAAGCAGTTTGTACCTCCTCTCCACGTGTTGTGCAATTAAAAGGCTTCTCATTCAGGCACAGAGAGAAAAGTCAAGGGATTTCGGCTGTGAAGCATCCATTATTCAGAAGCGTATCCATTATTCAAAGTTTTTCTTAAAATCCTATTGTCAGCTTGAAAGGAAAAAGAAAATGAGTTTTTGAAAGCTGTGCTCCGTTGACATTCCACTCCAATTTTTGCTGATTGTAAGTATTAAAACTCTAGACATTTTGAAGAGCTGAAGAAATCTTTCATGGTTACCAAGGTAGACAAGACCCTACGAGTAGCTGCAGCTTTTTCCTCCTCACTTAACTCTACCCAGCAGGAGCGTGATACGCCCTGGCCAACAGCACCAGCCTTCCCCAAATTGCTCAGCCACCCCAGCACGAAGCTGATGAGCCTCTATCAAGGAGGCAATAACAAACTACTCAGCAAGCAGCAGTAGATGCCACCATCCCACCTGACCAGTTTATTGATACGCATAAGCTCAGCCGAATGAGGTCTAGGTGGGATGAAAAACCTTCTCGCAGCACCTGGGAGTTTCAGTGGTGGGTGCCAGGGTGAGGCTGGGGAATATCTCACAGGAGGTGATTCCCAAGGGTGTCTTCCCCCACCCAGGTGGGGGTGCAGGAGGGTAGCAGGCTCCACAGAGCTAAACCCAGGGGAAGTCCAGCACTACCACAGCTCCTGCTGCAGGAGAAGACACTGTGACAGCCAAACAGAGCTGCTCACGCAGGAACCACCTGGATGGCAGGGAAAACCTGCAACAAGAACAATGGATCAGCTCTTAACACTAACATATAAAAATAAGCAGTAGAGGAAGCTTTGCCTGCTTTTAGGAGCTGGAGGACCCAGAGGGAAGGGCATTCAAAGTCCCCAGGTCCAGCCCAGGTATCCCTGTAGGGATGAGATTAAAAAAAATTCTAGCTTGTAAGTCTGTCTATAAGTCAGAACCAGGCCTGAAGAAAGCACCTAAGTCACACATGCTCAAGCTGCATCCAGAAGCAGCAGGGTCTTAAATCAGCCTCACTGGGCTGAGTTAGGGATCACTGCTCTTCCACCCCTACTTAAAAAAAAGAAACAAAATCCCAAGGCTGAGCTTGTATAGGGCCCCAGGCTTGTGGTTGGGGATGCACAGGTGAGGCCAGTTAGGGCCACTAAAGCTTGTTTAAGACCTTGAAAGCCTCAGTAGGAGTTTGTAGAGAAAGAGAGCAGGAAAGGGAGGGGCTTTGATGGGTGATGGGTGATGGGTGATGGGTGATGGGTGATGGGTGATGGGTGATGGGTGGGCATCCAGCTCTGTTCAATGTCTTCATCAATGACCTGGATGAAGGCTTCGAGTGCACCCTTAGCAAGTTTGCAGATGACACTAAGCTGGGTGGAAGTGTCGGTCTGCTGGAGGGTAGGGAGGCCCTGCAAAGGGATCTGAACAGGCTGGACCGCTGGGCTGAGTCTAACGGCATGAGGTTTAACACAGCCTAATGCTGGGTCCTGCACCTGGGGCACAACAACCCTGAGCAGCTCCAGACTAGGAGAAGTCTGTCTAGAAATCTGCCTGGAGGAGAGGGACCTCGGGGTGTTGGTTGACAGGGACTGA
>WAAB01008801.1:3726-52384 GCA_013389865.1 Piaya cayana
CAAAAAAAAAAAAAACCAAAAGCACCCTATGGTTGCTAAGCCCCAAAACTCATGTTTCCAAATTGCTGTTTACTGAAAGACTGGGAGGTTGTGAATACATGAAACGTATTTTCAGTGGGGCTTGCAAATGCATAAATACACATCATCTTATAAAGTCAAGCTTTTAGCCACAATTTCAAGTCCTGTTTGAATTAGCTTTTCTGCTAAAAGAGCTACTGCATCTCTCTACTTCTGTCTGCCGCATGAGACCAGTCAAACATTGTATAGTGACTAGAAGAACAGACCTGAAGAAGGAATCCTGTTTTTTAAAAAATATATATATCCACATATATATATCCTGATCATTCTCCCTCCCCAATCTAAGAATCAGCTGTTGACATCCTTTCATATTTATGTTTTGTTTGAGCAAAAGGAAATTTACAATAAGAAAACCTGTTTCTAGTGTGTATGCAGACCTACACCAAGTGTTTCAAATAATGTCTTGGTACAGGCACTGCAGTACATGAAATCGGAACACCTCATATTTCTACCTGAGCAGAAAGTTGCTTGCACTAAAAGCCAGTCTGCAAAATACCTGAACACTGAATTTTGAAAATAGTCTTGAGTATCCTGAGCCTTTCTCAAGACAAACCATTCACAAACTCCTTACAAAGAGACATCAAATGCTTTACAAGATCCTTCATAAAAGAACAGCACTAGTAGTAATAAATACAAGAAAGAAAAATTCTTCAGACTTTATAGACAACTTTTTTTTTTAAGTAAGAAATTTATTTCTATTCTTAACTTTCAGGTTTTTAAAAATTGGATTGTGACTCTTAGGGTTGAGAATATGCAAAAATCTTTTCTTGGATATGCGAAACTAAAAAGTTATGCTTGAAGTATCATTCAGTTACGGAAAGAAACTTCTCTCCTCCAGGCATAAACACTAAGCATAAAGTTACTTCACACAAGACACTAGAGAACATCATCAAATCTTAAGAGAGCAAGCCTGCACAAATTGTACAAGTTTGAGCAATAGTTTTTCTTAATTCTTGGGGGGTAGGGGTGGTGGGGATAAAATGCTTGTGTCCTGAGAACTTGTATAGTTAACTCAAGTAAAGTTGCTTAAGTAGTGAGGCTACAGATGAAGTTATATGCATTTTAATATTATAACTCCCTTTAGCAACAGAAGACTCATTAATCCCTGACTGAATATGAGTGGCATTGCCATTTTTAATACATGATTATGAGGAAAAAAAGTTAAGCTTTTTGCTTACCTTGAGCAAATGATTATTATCGTGCATATTCCTGTATTTCATTCATATATTAAGGTCTCTATACTTTGTAACTTTGTGTCAAGTGAGTCAAAGTCACAAGATCGGATCTTTTCAACACCTTTACCTGGGAAATCAGGTAGCAATGCAGTTGCACAAACTTCTGTGCTCACTGTTATGAAATCCTGATATTCAAAAGCTTGTGCATTTAATGAAATGTCAACCTATAAGACAACTGCTGTAGACTAAGAAAAAAAAATGAATGTGCGCACTCAGGTCTGTTCTAATTCAGGCACCAGAACTAACTAATGAAGAAGGCAGGCAATAAACCTCCTTTTTAAGGGGGATTAAGCTTTATGTTGCTCATAGCTGTACAAAAATCTGAATGGGTTATAAGTTAAATCCAAACTTTCATTTCTTGTGAACTTTGAAAGATGATCGTGTAGTAATTTCAGGAACAGCCTATGAATCTGTCTTTTGGGTAATTTCTTGGACAGTACGAGGCATGTGACTGCAGAGTTTTAAACCCTTACATTAAAACATAACTTCATATAACCATCATATTCCAATGTCTCTTCACCTATTGATTCTGCCTGTTCAAATTTCACATACTTGTATTCCCATACATTTGTTTGCACCTCATGCAGAAGCCACTGAAATGCATGGAGTCAATGAAAGCAACACAGTCCAACCCGCATTCACCAACTGGCCGTTTAAATCCACTAGGTACTCAAAGGTAAGTGCAAGTCTGCTTCATTTACATGAAGTTTCTCTTCTTTATAGCTCAATGATGGACAAAAGACAACCAAGTACAATTTTTTATTTTTTTTTTAATAAAGATAAAATTACAAAAAAGGTAAAATCAGCTCAGGAAAGGCAAATTACTTTAATAGATCAGTTTAAACATTTAACATAACTCACATCCATTTTTAAATACTATTACATAAAGCATGGTGAAGAAAAGAATTTCTGCCTCATAATTAGAAAACTCACAATACAACTTGCAAAAAACCAGAACAAAGCCGTTTGAAAATAAATACAGTCCATGCCAAATAGTACAAAATGAAATCAGCAGTCTCTCTCAGTATGAAAACTTTCCTTCTTTTAGGTATTCTCCAACTCTAGTAGTTCTGCAGCTGATGAGAGGCTATCTTTTGTTCAAGGATTGTTGAGCTGTTCTGATTTTGCTCTGTACAAAGGCAAAAATAAACTGGTAAGTTGTTTCACTTTTTGATTAACTGTTTTAGAAATGCAATTTTGAATTAGTACCATCATGAGTCTAAAACATTTAGCATTGTGAGGAACTGAAAGTGATCTCTGCAGAACTTAAAATATTATAAAGAACTGATTTAATAAACACCATTGAAAAAAGGTGACCATCCATTATTAATTAGATAGTGCTTACCCTTTGGTGTCTGTCTTTTCACCACTGCTGTCCTTGGATTTATCCTCCTCCTTAACATCTGAAAAATAACAAGATTTTAACTATGTCAAGAGATGCCAGAAAACCTCAAAACACTTAAAAAGAAAAAATCATGACCAAGTTACGTTGCCTTTTATATACTCCTAGCCAGGGGTGAAGTAGCTTTTAAAATAAGTCACTGGTTACATATTAACATACAGTGTTAAATGCATCCATCCAAAGGAGTCATCTGGACACATCACCAAGTGATTCAAATTATCAACGAAAGTCACTCTTGAGTGGCCATAATAATAGTATGCAGAAATGTACTCTGGATTTGCAGGTCATTTGGAGTTCTAAAACTATAGGATGAAATCACACCAGAGTCCTACCTGCTTTTTTGTCCTCAGTTTCTTTTTTGTCTTCCTCTATCCTAGCTTTCTTTGCTCCTTTCTTATGATCTGCAACATTTCGTCGTCCACCTTCCCCTTCATCTTCAGAATCGGAAAATTCCTCATCACAAGCTATGCGCTTATCAGATGCTCGAACTAGGATTCAAAGTTATGAAGTTAACTGAGCATAAAGTCCAACTACAAACGGCCCAATAAAAAAAGAGCTATCAAATTAAGAATGATTAATAATATACTATAATCATTTAATGTGGATGAACTAAATTACGCAGAAAATGATTGTCTTTCAAGATACTCTGGGACTCTCACAATTACTTCCAAAAATAACTTCACAGACACACAGGGAGAACGTGGGAGTACTTTAACATGTATCAAATTAATTTAAAATACTGAAAAATAAATCACAGGAGGGAACATTATGGCTTCAACAGTTAAAAAAATGAGCAGTGCACCAATAAGAGGTTACAGAATTATTCCAACTACCATCAAAAAAGGTTAATTGTAGCAAGAAACTCTTAGCTATAGCTGAAGAACAACTCATTGTTCATACAAAAGCCAACAGTAATAAAGCAAAGTAAAGGGTATTGTTAAGGCATGGAAAAATCCCTCTCAACAGAAATACAAGTAAACGGATTTTGTTTGAAAACACAGTATCTCACTTTACAAAGGGGAACATGACTTTTTTATGAATAGCACCAGATAGAAGTCTTACATTCCTTCAGTTAAAATTCATCTAAGGTTTCTGAAGTATCTATTTTAGATTTGAAATACCTAGGTTATGTCATAAAAATGAAGAAAACTTGCTTTTGGCACTTCTTTTAGACCCCTTCAACAGGTTCATATTTGTGCATGGATGCCACTGTATGAACAGCAGAACCGGTGGACCAGTGGCTATTTCTGCTTAAGAAAGAAAACTGCTGGTCTTCCAATACTGCACTGCTAGGACTAAGGGTTTGAATAATTATATCTAAAGAGGCTCTACTTAGATATACTCTATCATGAAAAGATATTTCTCACTAGAAATGCGTTTGTCTGGATCTTCTCCATCTTCATCTCCACTATCTTCATGAACAGCATCTTCAGGAATAGCCTGCATCTGTACACCAGGTGCATGAGGTAACATGCGCAAGTTTTCAAATAAGCGTTGCCTGCAAGTAAAAGACAAGGAAAGTTATTCCTACACAGAAGTAGCACTTACTCTGATTTTGTATTAAATTTGGAAAATTCAAAGTTAACCTGCTTTGCTTTGGAATCATTATTTCTTTACTACCTTTTTTTTTTTTAAAAAAAGGCATGCCAAGTTCAGACAGTTGTCTATCCCTAACAGATTGGTAGTATCCACAGATACTTTAAAAGTTCAAAGAAAACTCTGTTGAACACTTATTTCAATCACCTTCAATCACCCTCAGGATCACCATAAGTACTGCCATTTGGGCTGAAAAACATGACAGAATTAGTGTTTATAAAATGTTAGGGTATCAAGCTGGATACTAAAATATGCACTAGTTTCTTAGAAAGCCAGACACTTAGAGCATGAAGACTTCTCAACTGTAGGCAGCTACAACATTAGGGTCAAAGGCAATCCATCTAGGTAAGATTCCTTGCTGGCAGGTTCAGGGAGATCAGAGAGAAGTTCTCCCCTGTCTAAGCAACCTGATGCAACAGACCCCACCCTCCAAAGCACCACGTATAAAAACAGGAAGGACACTGGGCTTCTTGAGACTCGAAACCGTCACTCTAAAGAAGTACAAGTAGAGAAAGGTTAAGCACGTGTCAGATGTCAGCATCTGTAACAACTATCTTCTGCACAATCTGATGAGCTAAAGGGCAACTGGTGCTTTTTTTGAATCCTTACACTCTGTCCCCTTTGCAAATCACATAACCTGGCAAAGCAGTTTCACCAGGCCAGGGAGTCCCCTAAAGCTAAGGAAAGCATACAACTAACTGAAGGAACAAAGGGTCATTCTTCCTCTTGTGGGTGCAAGTACAAGGAGGCAGGATTCTACCTCTGTTGACAGAAGACACTCTGTGTCCAGGGATATGTTAAAGCAAGTTTTGCAGCCTACTTGCACCACGAAAGCTCAAGAATACACAATGTACAACAAGCAGCCTGGCAGATCACCAGCTGGAGCACGCTGCTACTACAGAGATTTTGTAGAATTACATCAATAAAAACCAGGTTCTCCTATTTCCTAAAATCGCTCCCCCTCTTGCACATTATTAAAAACTAAAACCCTTTCACTTCAGTGTGATTTTTATATTTGCATTACAAACAACAATCACAGTCTATACACCAACCACTTCAAAAATCAGTATTTTAACTGCCTTGGTGCCTTTTTTTTCCCCCTGAATTCGAGTTTTACAGTTTATGGCAGTACTGGCAAACTTATACAGCTACTTTCACATCTTTATTCAGCTACTTGTAGTAACCAAAAGAATTCCTGTGCACTATTAAGAGCCTATTAAACCCAGGGCAAAGCAGGCAATTACTCTTATAAATCCAGAGCAGGGACAAACCATGGTAAGCAGAGTGAACTTTAGGCTAACCACTATCTCTTACCATTTGAGTAGAGAAATGATTGTACTTTTGCATTACTATATCCCAGAAGTAAAATATTTACTATCAAAACTTCAGAATGTGACAAGGAATAAACCAAGTATAAAATGTGGCACAGGCTAAAAACACCACATACCTGCTTGTCAAGGAGCACTTTTGTCTCAAATATTGTGGATTTGTCAAATCACAATCACTCAACTGCCTGCACAAATACCACTACTCTTGCACAGTTTTGGAAGCTGGAACACATAAGTGACTTTCTATTTTCACAGCTGACAGCTACAAAGAATGACAATCTTGGTTCATGTTTAGACACAAAGTTGAGAAACAGAAATTTTAATAATCACAGCATATCAGCTTCTTTCCTGTCAGGATAAACTTTCTACCAAATTAGAACGGGAAGCCAAGTGAAACAGTCATCTCTAGCTGCTGGAAAAAGGTAAAAATCCAAGTTGGGTCTTTAACTTTGACGTTTATAGTCACAGGACTTTGTAAGTATGCATACTGTTGAAGGAACAGACTTCTAAAAAGTCCCTCTTCTAACAGAAATGAAAAATATCAGAGATTCAGTACTTAACTTTCAGTGCCTAACAGAAAGGCATACAGTTTTCCAAACTGCCTAATGATTAAACCTCTTGAGAAATGTGGCTCTTATTTCCACATGCACCTACTTGATGCATAACATAATCACTACTTACTTGATCTTCTCCATATATTCTGGTGTATTCTGATTAGTCATATTTGAAGGACTAATATGAAGCTTGAAGTCTGGTCCAAAATACTCAAAATAGTCATTGTATGGCAACTCTATAAATCAAAACACAAAAGACAACTCTGTGACCCAAACAAGATTTTAAACATTTTAAATACAACAGTAGTTTTGAGAAGACTTCAGATAGAGAACTATTAAGCCTGAAGCATTCAGGTAAGCAATACTTAAGTACTGTCCGAACTGTTCAATATTTTTCCTCTAAGTTATTCAATAGATGAACTTCAATTTGTTTGCAAAATGCAAGAAGCAGTTTTACTGCAATCATGCTAGAACATACACTGGAACAACATAAGGACAATTTGATAAAATAATTAATAATGCTACTTCTGCAGAAAAGAGATCAACTAATGATTTCTTACAGCTTATTCTTTCTTATTTCTTATAGTTGTTTTCAAAGTTAGTCCAGTTTGAAAGCTTTAAGTGAGCCATTCAAAATATCCCTTCAGTAAAACATTTAATACATACTCCTAGGTTAAGATCACAGCTAGTTCAATATTCATGGTAAGTGCTGTACAGTGATTCAGCAACACCCACATCTATCCTGTTACTCCCTTCCCTTGCTTTTTGAATTTTCACAGATAGCGGTCCCCTACATCACCCCCTACAATAGATTGAGATTTCATACCCAGCAAAACAGTAGTATTTTATATTGAATGATTTCATCTTCCTAGATAAAGCAAAAGAAATTTAAAAAATATAGAACCCTTAAGAAATAAGACACTGAAATCCGCTTCTAATTGAAACCTTTTGTCTTGTTTCCTCATTTATGATCATTACGGGATAAACAATATTGTTAGGTGAACGGGAAGGGGACAGAAATATCAAGGTGCTATTACAACTTCTAGAAATGCAGTTATTTCTCAGAACAGACAAAAGCTGACAGGAATGTTAAAGAAAAACAACCCAAAAAACTTCATATATATCCAGTGAATTGGACATGCTAACGCAAAAAAAGCCCCAAGATAAGGAAATACTACTGTCTCTTCAAAAGCTTAGGCTGACAAAGTATATATATTAACGCACTAGATAGTAAATGCATATCTTGAAAGGTATTGTCCAAATATTCTTTTCTCACTGACAGCAGCATTCCACAGAATTCAGATGGAAATACTACAAATCCAGCAAGAGATTCAGGAATAGCAAAAATTGCAGTATTAACAGGAAAACTGCCAGTGAATGATGTGCAACAAAACAGTCCAAATATGAATTTTATGAAAAAAGGCATTCCAAGAACACGTCCAAAAGCACATTGGGTCAGAAGAAAAGGATGTGTAGGATCTTTGAAGATCTTCCTCAGAGATATTACTTCACTACTCAGCTATTCAGAAGTAGTCTACTATTTCTTTTTTTTTAAATTATTTTTTTTTAAATAGCTTGTATAGCCAAAATTAAGTCAAATGGAGGATTTGAAGTCAAAAGTAATTGAAAGTATATTGAGTCATAGGTATAATGAATAAACAGGTACATTTTACTATGTGAAATGGACACTTGTATACACGTTAATTTCTTAAGAATGCCATGTCAATGGTGGACAACTTACACAGGTCTACACTCTTACAACTAAAACACAGTTCATATTCTACTGATGACATTTATATTAGAAATAGTTACACTGAGGTTCTGTAAGTTTTACACAATTTGGATTTTCCAAAAATGAGTCAATCACTTAGAACTCTTGCTAAGACATAAAAAAGGCTCAAATGGTTGTTTATTTAGTTTCTAAGCTACAGAAAGGCTAAATCCTAACAAATTTCTACACAGCTTATTTTAAACCAATGCATTACATTTAACTATAGAAATACTTGGTATCTGCTCCCTTAAACCCTCCCATGAATATTTTTTAATAAAATATTATTAATATTTACCATTAGGAATTTCACAATCTAAGGCAACAGCAGTTTCATATGTCCAGCATCGAGCAACATTACGAATTGTATATCCTCCTCCTCCTAACATCAGCAACGGCAAATTAAAAGTCTTCACAACTTCCACACACTTAGCATGACCTGTCAGGCACAGAAAGAATTGATAATATATGCAAAACAGCTATTGAGCAAAAAGATATATAATGAACTATTCAACCAGACATATGTAGTTGTCCTTATCAAGTAAGAACCAAATTGATTCAAGTAAAACAACTGTCTCCCCCTAGAGCTAAGCACAGCCTCAAAAAGCAGTCAAGATACACAAATAAAAAAATATGCGAGATACATTCAACACTATCCACCCCAGTCTTCAGAGACTCTGCATGATGGTCTATCACTGCTGTTCTGAAAAGCTCTTAGAATGTTTAGCTTTTTGCCTTGTCATAACTGATGTCAATACACAGTGACAAATTTAGGGACAATTTCTCAGATGTCAAATGCAATGGGGGGAGAAGGGAAAACAGCAAATCAGTACTTGGTCCTTTCTACTTCTAAATTTGAACCTGTATTAGAGGTTGCTAAGTCTTGCTTACAGAGTGAACTGGTGCCAAGACAGTACACACTCCAGGGAGATACAGCATACTGAAAGCATCTGTAGGAGGCAGCAGCTCTCTTGGTTTCCGAGATATGTAAGATGGAAAAAAATCTGAGCTGTATGGGCAACTGAAGTAGCTTTGCCACCTGGTGCAAATCAAGAAAAGAACCCTGAAACACTGCAGACCCAACAAATACTATACTGCATTTTGATGCCTACAAAACTCTAATAGCCTCATTAAGAAAACATAAAACTAGAAAAACCCAGAAAATGAATGATTCAAACAGTCTGGATTCAAGGCTTAGTGAAAGATACATTTATCACTTAAAAATAATAAATAATAACAATTTAAAATTAATAATAAAGTAACATTTATGTTGTTTGGTAAAGTAACACGTCATCCCAATTTTGAGAATCACGCTTTTGGGTAGAAATGTGATAATAAAATAAATTTATTCTACAAAAGTTAATAAAAAAGAATGTTAATATAAGGTTCAGTACAAACACCACTATAAATTTAACAACGCAGTGAGCAGTCTCAGTAATACCTATTTTACACACAACAAGGTGTCTGATATTTAGTATCTGTAGTCCTCGTACGTGAACCACTAGTTTTATTTGCTGATTATATCATGTGTTGCAGCAGGACAACTATTGCCACCCTGTTACTCCAGAGCATTGCTTTAAAGCTACAGAAAGCCTGTACATAGAAGGAAGGGAATCACTTGAGTGGCTAGGAAGAACATGGAAAACCAAGCTTCTTAACTTTTTTAGATGGACAGAAAGAAAGAGGCAACTTCTGGGTTTCTTTTGGCCATCCCTGTATAGCAAAGAAAGAGGTGGTTAATCATAGCAATAAACAAAATCTTTGTGACTCCAGTCCTCATCATGCAAGTGTCTTGAAAAACAGTATAAAAGATAGAGGTTTCTATTAAATAAAAAGTTACAGACAACAAACACATACTATTCTGCTTACCTTTAACAGTAAGATTAAAGCATCCCAGTCTGTCACCAGAAAGAGAATCTGCTCCACACTGTAATACTACAGCACTGGGCTGGTACATCTCCATTACTTTGGATATAATCTATAATTAATACCAAACAGCAAGTTGTTAATTCACATTATAAAAACAAATCCACAAAATTAAGCTAGTATCTGTCCAGAGAGCTTAAAAAAAAAATATATTCTCACTGGTTTGAATATCTGTCCATACGATTCATCATCTATGCCATCCCTCATTGGAAAGTTGACAGCATAGTATTTGCCTTTTCCAGCACCAATGTCCTAGAAACAAAGATGAAAAATGTTTTATTACAAACACAGAAGTACATGACAGTATCATGGACAAAAACTATGATTCTAAAGAGCTTGTTTGTACCATTATCACCACTGCAAGGCAAAAGTTTCTTACTTGACTCCCATTCTCCCATAAAATAATTTTGGAAACTAACAATTGTACATCAAGACTAAATTTTAAGTACACTTAATTTTTAATTAAAAGATGTAAGATAAAACATAACTGATCAGCTTAGCCTAGTAAAAAGAATTAATCAAAAGCAAGCAAGAAACCCAAGAAAAGTAAGGTGATATGCATTTTTTCAGTGCTGCATAGAAGATTCATAGCTAAGAAAGTTTTTAAAATCTTGGTTTTGCTCCAAACGTAGGACGAAGAACTAGTTGCAGTAAAACGGAGAGAGGAAAATCAAACAGATGCCACTTATAGGTGTCCTTGAAGAAAATTAAGATGTTTTAAACAAAATAGAAATTAACTTGCAGGTTAATTAACCCTGAATCCACCCACTTCAATTTGATCACATCAGTTTAAAACCTAAAGATCACTGCTTGCCAAGCATTCCTGTTTCTTTCCTTTAGCTCATCACCAAGACAGACAGAAACTGATGCAGTTTATAAAACAGTTCTCTGCCACTAATAAAGGTGTAGTGGGGAAGACTGTAAGATTTAACCTGTTCAGTTTGGCTGTAAGCTATTATTATAAACAGCAGCTCTGCTGAAATGGCACACTTCAGGTCCAACATCCTTGGAAAAACTACAAGCCACTACTAGGATGGTCCAGCAATACAAATAGTAAACTTCTCAACACTAGCTATTTAAAGAATCAGGGTCTTTGTGAGCTAAGCCTCCTATAGCAGAGAATGTAACAGTAATGTGTCAACTGCAGTAACTATGTTTTATTGGGGGGAGTGGTGGGAAGGAACAGGGATGGACAGACATGGAGACAGGGATAAATGGCCCAGTGCACCATAGGCACGATGGTAACAGTTGACTTTTTTGTTTTATTTTAATTCTAGCACTTTATTAATATTCTGTAGTACTGCAAGATTAGTGATACTGAAGACCTCTGCTGAACTAAACTCTTGCTGACTTGGAGGATGACAGTGCTTCAAAATCTCACAACATGAATCACCTAGGCTTTTAAATGCTGTTTTTTTCTGAGGTGACATAAATAAATTTTATCCTAAAACGCAGCAGCCAAATGTTCACATGATTTCCCACTGAACAGGATAATTGCTTTCCAGCCTGAGCCACTCAGCTGATAGTTCCATAAATACTATAAACACTATAGTGTTATAAACACTAAAGAAACAATAGTGTTCTTATATATACCCATTCATCAACTGATCAAATTTCCTCACACAACATGGGCCACTACGTAGCACTACAGTCTCAACTGACCTATACACGTACATATACAGCTATCATCCAGGACACGTAGTAAGTCAAATAACTTACTAAGGACATTCACTGGAAGTTCAGATTGCACAATACATTCAGTAGAAAATGGATGAAGTTAGCTGAACTAGACAAGCTAGGTGAGATCAGCTACACTGATGGACTTGCAATTGCAAAAATCTTCAGCTTATGCATTATTTGTTCCTGAATCAAATAAGCATAACCTGATCAGCAAAACTAGGCTAGCTAACTGAAGAATTACAGAAGCGAGCTTGAATGGAGTCCACAGAAAAGAATGAAGGTAAGAGTCAGCTATTCAAGTTGATGGAAACAACCAGAAGCATTAGATCAGGTTGAGCAGAAGCAAGCAGCACAATACTAGCCTCCAGGAGAAACACTGACTTTTCAGAGAATTAGTTCTCCCTTTAGTTTAATTAGCTCTACAAACTTCAGATATAGGAAAAAACCTAATGGTTTTTTTTCCCCTATGGGGATGCAATAGTCACAATAAAGCCTGCTGAATTTTCACAATGCTCACACAATACTAGCTAACAACACAAAATAAAAGGACACGTACTGTTTGTCACTGACACTATAATAAAAGCAATCCCAATAACATATAATATTCTATTTTTTTAATATGTGTATCTTTAAATTCTTTGTCCTGGGTGTGGCAAGGTGAAGAATCAATAGGCTTCTCTGTCAATGGGAAGTGCTGCTTCTAGAAAGCCAAGATATTTAATGCTTCCAATAAAAAAAAAATCAGCAACAACAGCTTGTCTTTATAAACATACAGGGCTAAGCTACTTTTTGTTTGAAACGCCACTACCACCTTGTGGCCAATCAAGTTAAACAACATGGATAAAAACAATGTCTAATGTGATTTTTACACAAATCAACTTAGAATGCAGTTTAACAAGATCTAACAATCATCTCAAACAACCACACTGAAATGAAAGCTTAGCACCCTAGTTGTTCAAAGCTCAGCTCTTGTTTACTACTGTATCCTCTGGATATCATCAGCACGCTAGGGAGCACAGATTCCAAGAATATTAGCAGAAACACAAATACCTCCATCTACTGAATCAACTTAAAGACTGCAGGAAAATAGTACATGCTTTCCCAATGTAGCATTTCTGTAGGTCACTGTTTTAGAAATGTTTATAATTTTTTTAAAAACCCACTAACTCTATGTACAAACTAATGTACAAAGTTGCTAATACCATTATATCAGTGCCTCTGATAAAAACAAGTTTAATATAAGACTTTGAAGCTAGGAATATATTCATCCTAATCCTTGAAATATTCTTCCAAGTTGTGAAGTGGAACAATTTCTTGTACCGATAGACAAGTGTCTAACATGAAGAATGACTACCTTAAAATTAATATGAAGAGCAAGGAAAGTTTGATTTCCATTCTTAGCTTTGCCAGAGATACTACAGCTGAAATTACAATCCTGCACAGGCCAACGTTCCTTCCCTCATGCTAGCCATAAGGCTCAGTATACAATTATCTATGGGGCGTACTGAAGTTCTTCAGCAGCAAGCATCATGAGAAATCAAGATACACCTTATGACATAAGAAATACTCCAAGACAAGCCAACTGTATTACTAGGCAAACAGAACACAGTAAGTTCAAGTCGCAACTGACACTTTGTGGTTATAAGCTCATTCTAAGAATTTAAATAAGTTTTGAAGCATGTGATCTCCCAACAGCTACTTTTCACTATATTTGCAGAATCAAAATGTACAGATAATTATGTATATAATAATTATAAATACATCAGATGTATCTGCAAAATTTTAGTGAATTAAACTATTTGTATATTTGAACTAAAATTTCAGACAGTTTATACAGAAGTTAAGATACTTATTTTGTGTAGAAGTGAATAACCGCTCCCCATTAACCTGTTTGTTTTTTTCTAAGGTTCTACAACAAATCTATCATTCCAACATATTTTTGAAAGCTTTCTGCTGTATATTATTACCTGACACAGTTATTATAAAGTAGTACTAAAACAGTATTGACAAGGAGAAGCATAAGAGAATCTATCATCCAATTAAATTTCAGGTTTAACCTTACCCTAAGGTCCCCTGTGCCTGGAAAATATTCACCATACTTATGGAATGATACTGTCATGACACGATCTGTGGTATAAAATGCTTCTTCAACACCATCACCATGATGGATATCAATATCAATATATAACACTCTTTGGTGATACCTAGAAAGAAAATAATATATAGGAAGTCAATATACATCCCTTAAATTCTATGTTGTTCACTGAAGAACAAAGTCTTATCAATATCAGAAGACGCATTCTCATCATGCTTTGCATGTAGGTCTAAGCAACCATAATTTCAGGTAGGCTGAGATTCACTAAACAAGATACTGCGCAGGACAGATTCTTATAGTTGTATAAATCTAACTGTTTGAAAGTTTCCTTCCTTTACATTCACATTAAGCTAAAAAATTCAAGACTGGACCACAAAAAATCATGTCACTTTTTTTAGACTGCAGACACAGACAGATACCGAATGCATGGTGTTCATAAAAATGAATGTCTTAATAGGTTAATATTAATTATTTGGAAAGTGTCTTTAGAAACTTTTTCATAACTTCAAAATACACTTCCAGATTAAGCTACTTCCTGCATCCCTCACCAGCAGACTCGGTTGCTCAGCTCACAAGAGACAAATACCTAGAATGCTTTTTTGTAAAAAATGAGATTTGTATTATCAAAACGGATACAGTCTCTTGAAGGAGCAGAAGTAAAACTCAGGAATTTAAATTTTACAGAAATATTACTGATTGTAGCTAATTATATGATAACTTTTTCATCATTCCTCTCACTTTTTATTTTGTGGCCACAGCAGCAGTTATTTATTTTATTATTTATTCACAACAGCCACATGAATTCATGTAACAATCCAAGGAAGCTCAGTGTATGATCCTTGGCTGAGTAACAACTCAAATGATAGGAAAGGAAACAACCAGGCATATTAAGAAACCAAATAAGTGTATATCATACACCAAATGGGTGTATGATTATGAGCATCACTGCCCTAAGGTGTCAGGACAGTGATCCACCTAGCCCACTCTTCTGTCCCCATAAATAGCAACAGGAGATTACCATTTACAGAAAGCATGCAAGCCTGCTCATTTTCTCAAGTCTCTATCCTTATACTTTCATATCATCCAAAATTACAGCATATGGCTTTGTAGCTTGGATCTCCAGCACCCATTTACAGACATGTCCATGATTATGTCCAACCTCTTTTTTTGAATATGTTGTTGCAGTCTGCTTCCTTCAGCCTTCTGTAGCAGGAAGTTCCAGAAGTTCACTGTCCTCTGTATAAAGAACTACTTATAAATACCTAGTTTAAACCTATGCTCTATTAGCTATCTTTTCAGCTGGCCTATATTTCAGTTCAAACTTCTTGCTGAAGCCAAATCAGGCAGAGTTTGGGAGTTTCCTTAATTTAAACTGTAAGTGTTCAACACTGGGTACGAAAATAGATGTTATCTATTTCTACCAAAATAAGAATTACAATTCAGATCTTCAAACATTTAAATACTTGAATTTGATGCTTCCTATAACTTTAGTTTGTTCCCATCATAAACTTACTTCAGTAACTCAAGGATGGCAAGCACAATATCATTGACATAACAGAAACCAGATGCCTCTGATTTCTTGGCATGGTGAAGTCCTCCAGCCCAATTAACAGCCATGTCTGTTTGCTGTCTGTTCAATTTTACCGCCCCAGCTGTAAAAAGACAAACACAAATGAAAAGAAATACAGTCAGAAACTTTAGAAGGCCTTTATTTCTGTTACATTAAATATCGTCTTTCTTTTTTAAACAAGTTGATCCTAGATGTGATCTCCTACCAATACTGAGATAGAGACTGTCAAATATGACATGTATCAAGTAACTGCTATACAATTATTATTTCTTTAAAAAAAAAAATCTATTTGCTTCAAGTTTGAAATATAATATCAAAGTTTTAATTTCCTGACAGAAATGTAACAAAGCTACAAAATAGCTAGCAAACAACCTATACTTACCAACAGAGCCTCCAGTTGACAGCTGACAAAACTCAAACAGGCCATCAAATACAGGACAGTCTTCACCAACATTAACTGTGAAAGAAATTTATTACTTTTCAGAAGCACCATTCCAACAGCACTGCTATGCACACGGACAACACTTACAGATACAATGCATAGTTCATTCAGCATTTCAACTACCTCTCCCATCTCATTTTTGTCAGACTGAATTTTAAACACTGCAAGAAGCCTTTATAATCCAAGATGAGAACAAACTATCTCTTTTTTAATTTTTCTTTTTCTTCTTAGTTTCCACAAGAAGTCTTGTCTTCTCATTAACAAGAAGCAAGATCACTTTTAGATTTTGAAGCGCTCATTAACGTATGTCATATTAAGAAATGCACAATTACTTGGAGAAGCAATTTGCTGAGAAAAAGGCATCATAAAGAGGTCACAATACTGCCTAACACTACGTTAAGCCTATTTCCAAATTTAAGGAAATAAATTAACAGAAAGGGTGAGCAGTGAATAATGTACAATCTTTACTATCTTCCATTGACAAGGACGAGTAAGTCCTTTTCTTGACTAAAACACACTTCCACACATTGATTTTTACTTCTCTTTGAGAAGCCACTCTTTTTCGGTGTTACAACACATTTTAAGCCATTTTGCAAACAGCTCACAAAGAACTTTAATCTGAGTCTTAAGTATTATTTCACATCTAGAACATAACCTGTGAAAGGGGAGGCTAAAGATCTTTTCATAAGCTTAAAGAACATGTTTCCCAAGATGGCTGCTTTTAATAGACAAAGTCCCCAAATAGGCTAAAGGCTGGCATGTGTTACTCTTGTTACAGTATTTCTAACCCAGCCACCTCATTAAGCCATGTTCATACCTCTGTATTGGGGAATATTTAGCTTTAAACAATGCTAACCATCAAAGCACATACACACAGATTTAGCCTAATGTCAACACTTACATCTCTGCATTTGCTTGCTGTACTCGGACATATTGTCAGGCCTTATTGATCGGAGAAATTTGATGTATTCATCACTATGGTACTTGGTCATTTCCTCAGCAGTAGCTTTGTGGGGTCGCTGATAACAAGAAGTTACAGAAATAATCAGTGCTCTGAAAAATCAGCTAACAGTTAGCTAAAACATATAACTCAAAAGAAATCTAATCTAGTTTGAAGTGAGAACATTGAAAATGATAGCAGTGCTGTTTTACATAAAGCAAGGACTACTCTGTTATTAGTATACACCTTGATTAATTATTTGTGCAGTTACCCTAATGTCCTCCCCCAACACTCCACCCCCTAGTCATAAAAATACCGGTGAAAAGTCTCTACCTCACTTCTTCCAGGGACGGACAACAGTCTGCAGTGCTCACCGATCATAAAACAGTGCTTCATTTCCAAGTAAGAGAGCTATGAATACATTATTTAAGTATCTTCTATTTCCACTTACCTCCATTTACTTATGCTAGAATACTTCACATCCTTTAAAAATAACTTAAAATGCTTCAGTGGACATTCTATTGTTTATACTCACGTAAATTTCCATTTTTCTGTACAAGCCATAATTTAGGAGCAAGTTGTGGGTCATTCGGATCCTGTGAGGTTTCATTGGATGCCCTTGTCCATAGTAATAGTTTCCAATATCACCTGTCAATATTACACAAATTAATAGCTATTAATATTAAAAAATAACTTTTCACTGCTACATTAAAGAATAACTCTCAAAAGAAAGCAGTTAAGATGATTCCAAAAAAAAAGAAAAAAAACCACAAAACACAAAAAACAAATCAATAAAGGGTCTATTTGAAAAATACCAGGAAGAAAACAAACTGCCCATAAAGGTCGTATGTTAGAAGCAGAGGGCAAAAAAGGAGGTCAAATCTGACAACTTTAGGACAAGCAGACAGTAGTGGGGGAGCAAAGATGCCTACAAGTAGTGGTTTCAAATAAAGAGTGAAGATAACAGTGGCTAGAAACAAAATTGGAATTAAGAGGGGAGCAGAATCTCCAGATTGCATAGCCACATTATACCACAACAGAGGCTGTAGTAAAATGTACCATTTCTCAGGAACTAATTTCAAAATACCATCTTCAGCCTGCCCTTAACTGCTAACCCCAGTAGCTACATTCCAGAAGGAATGAAGCTACAGATCAATTGCCGCAACTGCATGCATAAATGTTCCCCAGACACTTGCTGCTAGACATCCATGCAGTAGTTAAACAGAATCTTGTAACCCAGGTTAGCCCAGCTCTGTCAAACTGGAGGGCAACTAGAACACAATTAAGATAAATTTGACTTTCCCATGAAAATACTGGCTGCTATCACAGGCTAGCTACATTTTCTCTCCATCTCGGGTACTGTTAGAACATACATAACTACTTTGAACACTGACATCCCCAAGGCACAAACTAGAATTAGCAGTCTGTACATTTCTGGAAACACAGACAAGCCTAGAAGGTATGTCCAGTTTTCAGCGGCTTTCAGCTGGAGAATTCCATAACCCCTTTTCACAAAATCATCTCTTTTCTTTTTGACCAAGTTTCCTGGAAGGATCAGTGAAGTTTACTTTCTTGAAATTTTTACTTTACTTTCATATCCCCAAATATGCTCTGCCTTTATCCACTTGGAATTGAAGAAATACTGGTTTTGCAATGCCATAATATTTTACAGGTTTCGGTAGAGGTAAGACAAATTATCACTACAAAACAGCTCCTCCTTTGCCTCTTCAACCTGAGGTCCAGATCAGGAGAAAGGGAAACATGTCAGCTTTCAGTAGCATCACCAAATACCAAGAAAAGCAAGTATTAGAATTAAGATTCTAAGTCTCAAAGCATTCTAAAATCCAGCTTCAGTTTTAAGGTTTTCAGCTTTTCCTAAGGACACTTACTAAAACAGATACAACCTCATGTAATGCAAGATGAGGTTACCTGAAACAACAATCACTCAGCATCTAGCTCTTAGCTACCCCATAACAATGGAAATTAAGAACTTTAACCTACCTTTAACTTAGGTTAAACCTAAGTTTTAACCTACCTTTAACTTAGGTATTTAAGTGGAAGATTAACACTTCCTGCCAATTACTAAGATCTGGAGTCTGCAGATACTTATTGTAGGTCTGCACTTTTGGTCACGTTCAGGTCAAGAGCAAAACAAATTAAGAGAATATACTCATACCCATTCCCACCAGAAGAAACACTTCCAAGTTTAATTTTACAAAAAACTACCTTATTAATTTGGTGTTTTAGAAAAATCTATCATATCTCTTTGAAACCAGAAGATGGAAACCAACCATTTACTAGCCCTAATTTGTTTTGTGAAGTTACTGTTGATTCTCAGATTTACAAAGCTTCAAGCTAGCAAGAGCTAAAAATTTTGAAATTTCTAAGACAATAGTGATTTCATAACATGGTGCTTTTGAGGAAAATGAACTCCAAATGCATTTGTGGCTTGAAGAATATGTATTTTATAACTTTATTTTTTGTAATAGGCCATTTCAATTTCAACTACTTCAGCTTGTACAGCCCTTACCACTGACATTTTACTCAGAATGCTGATGGATAAGGAAGCAGACAATTAAGAATAATTTTCTATCTTATGTAAAATAGATCTGTTATTTTTCCCTCATGAAAAAGAAAAAAAAACCACTTCCCAAATATACTTACAACATATCCTTCAATATATTGCTGTTAATCAATTAAACAGATTCAGTTAAGCATATTCTACATATACATCACAGCATACACTTAAAAGATACTTTAAAAAAATAATTTAATAAATTAAGCATACCTTTTAACTTTCAGTTTGTTTTTTACCAGAAAGGAGAATTTTAACAGAATTGGCAAGTTAGTAAATTTAATGAGCGTAGTTTTAATCAAACAGAAGATCCATGGATGAGTATCTGGCAGAAGCACATTGATCCCCCCAGTGGCAAGGACTAACAATAGCTATCAATGCAATATACTTTAGCAACAGGCAATAGCATTAATATCTTTCAGGCTTTAGCACTAGCAACAAAGAATGGGCTTAGCATTAGCCTCAAAAAAAACCCCAAAACAACAAAACCCTTAAACATATGCACAAAAAAGCCCATTAAGTTTCAATGGCCTGTTGGAGTGTGTATGTTGGCAGGGACAGGGAAAGAAAAGGTATGCAAAAGTATTTCTTCATTAGCACCCTGATTTCCAGCCAACATAACATCACAAAGGAGACATCCTGCGGTGAAGGGAAAGGCATCAAAAGTCTCTCTCCTTCACCCAGTGAAGAAGAAGGTGACCTTCCTGACACAAACACTTAATCCACTAAGTCTGAAACCGATGTATTTCTTCTTTATACATCATACCTTACTGTAGTACTTTGGGGAGAAAAGCAAGGGTATGGTACATTTCAATCATTGATAGAGCTAAAACGCTCTGCAGCCAGATTAACTCTGACTAGAGCAGGCATATATTTAAGTAACAGGTACAGCGAGGCCAAGTGCATAAGAGTATTGGTTGAGGTAGTAAAAGTAGTTGATCCTAAACTTGTCAATACAAAGGTAAAAAAATCATATAGAAATGTTGTGTGCATATTTTCACTCACCATAATAATTTACACTCACTAGTGTGAGTGCATATGGGAAGTGCAAAAGAAAAGAATATAACTGAAAGAGGAAGTGAAGGGGGAAAATGCAAAGTAGTACAAGCAGAAAGTTGACAACCCTATTAATCTTTCATGGCAAGGCTTCAAAGACTGAAATTTCCTGTCTTATACCAAGAAAAATATAGCTAAATGGCTCCCACTGAAAAGTAACAACAACCTCTGAAAAGTTGAGTCCTTTACTAATACAAGATGAATGAAGTGCTGGATTAATGCTAGCATGGGTTTACTGTCATGCATTGATGGGTGGTTACAGACCAGAGGCCATTTTGTGAGCATCTCCAAGCACTGAACAACTTATGCTAAATGAAATATAGACATAAGGCTTTGTAGGTGTGTGTGCATAGTTTCACACGTATACACCACGAATACAAAGGCTTACACAGGCTCAAAGTTTCTTTTACAACATTAAGCAATTGTTCTGCTGTAATGCTCTTCTNGCATCACATGGTGAACAGACCAAAATGTGATACCAACAAATGACCAGAAGAACTACCTGAAAATTAAGTTCTGGGTTCAAATATATTAAGAAAAAAATTATTAAGAAAAAAATTACTTCTTAATTCATACAAGTTACTTGCCTAAATTCTAAAGGGAGTTATCAAACTAAAATAAAACCACATGATTTCCATTGATGAACATAAGTTTTAGACGCACACTTCCTTATTTGATACATGTCTTAAAGGAATTTCAATTATGTCTGACAAAACCACAACCAACTAACAAAATCTGCTATGCTTGCAAAAATACTCATTGGTTTCTCTAGTTACCAAGTGATCGGGAAAACTAACACATCTATACTAACACAGTCTTAATGACCTGAACAAAGGAGCAAGAGACCACATTTACTTATATTCTTTGATACTTAGTAACTTCTAAGTTACATTAGTTTGTAATTTTGATGTAGATAAATTGTTCTGTACACTGAGCATCTGTCTCCTTTTTCTATGTGTCGGTACCATGAGATCATAAGACATTTCAGAGCTGGACTAAGTGCAGAAGCCTAACCACTACAATGGAAACAACATGAAAATAAGTCTTAATAGTGTCAGTTACATTTGGTTTGAATTCTATAATACTAATGGGTAAAATCATGTAAAGATTAATCTAGAAAAAGACCACCAATGCCTGAATGGTCCAACAAATAGCCATTCAAATAGGCTTAAAATTACTGTGCTAGCACCTGAACGGTTGAGGGGTTTGTTCTGATTGTTCAAATTAAGCACACAGCAGAGACTGGCACAGTTGTAACTTCTGAGCCAAGCGCAGAGTCTGGATACCACTGTTGTGTTTGGAAAAGACTCTGCAAAGTGCTGATGAATCTCTGAAACACTTTTCAGTAAAAGCTGACATCTGCAGAGAAGATGAACTTAAACTCTAAGTGTTAATGTACTTAATGTCTGAATATAGCAGCACACTACTGAAACACGTTTAGTCTTGTCTTTATGAGTGGAACCAACCACATTTTGATGCAGATGTCAAATTTTTCATCAAGGGAAAGCCTTCTGCACACTCATATTAATTAAGCTCAACAAGCAATCTGAACTATACTGCTAGTGCACTGGCATGGAATAAAAGTGCTTATTAATTGTAGCCATCCTAGTTGCTGCATGATTCTCTAGAACTGTGCTTTGCTGTACAGAAGCACAGAGTTGGAAAGACCATCTGGGTCCTGTTCTCATTGCTGTAGGTAACTGTACAACAAATACGCACCTTGAGAGGGGCCACTGAACTACATGAGCCACAAGGTGCAAGACAATGGCAAGAACCTGAAGACACAGGGCAAGAGACTAAAGTAAAAGTTACAGTATCTTTCTATATCTAGTAGAGTTCTAAGCAGCGTGAGCAACAGACTTCACTAAGCTGCAGCCATATATATACACACACACATATATATATATTTTAAAATTAGAAGCAGTTATTAAAAATATTTCAGATAAGATGACTGAAGTATCTGAATTTCTATGGTTTTAGTACTTCCCACGGTTATGTGCTCAACTTGAAATAAAATTCCTAACCTGTGCATGAGGACAAACAATGCAAACTGTGTAACTGGATGTGGCTGACAGTGTATTACAAACTGCAGAGTGAAATCTCCTTCTACCCAAAATTTCAGTTCCAGGTACAACACGAAGGCTATTAAAACTGTTAATGATCAGAAAATGTTAAAAGCATACAGTCCAAAGAAACTTGGTAAGAGACAGGCTAACTTTACAAAGCAACTTTAGACAATCATAGATTTCACAAAAAGCATGTAGGAATTTGCTGCATCTCAAAAGATACATGTATGTGCTTGTACTTTTCAATGTATACTTTTAAAGAAACTAAGTGAAAGTATGTGTGGAGGGAAAATTATGACAAAAAGTGGTCATTTACTTTGGTTATGACATGCTTAGACACACACCACTACCTCAGTTGCATGCCTCGGATATCTTTGTAGCTTTTGGTTTTGAGTTATTTAAGGCTTTAAACACTCCCCTTGCTTTGATTCAAGACTTTGCTGGTACAACACAGTTACAAGATATTCAGTGTTGCCAGATGAACAACAAATTAGCATTGGAAATATTTACCGCAGATATTAACTCTTCTTATCGCTGTTTCCAAAAGGAGCATGTAATAACTCTTGGCTTTAGCCATTAAAATTAAGATATCAAAAACATTCCAAAGCTGTTAATTTCTGTCATAAAGTATTTATTTTAAATCACTTTTACAACAGTTACTCCTTTCTCTACGATACTGTTAACTGCATTTATACTAGTCTACATATTCAAGCAAGGTTTGAACTACAATGGCTTTTAAGTCGCCATTATCCTGCCACTTGAAAACTTCTTCCTTCTCCAGTTCCTTCTCCCCCTTCACAAGTCTAAGTTTTGGGCTGTTAAGGGAGCCTGATACTAGCGTAGAGAAACAAAATCCAGGAATCACAGGAAAACTAAAGGTATCAATATCTAGTAAACTATAGCCACCTGACTTTATTTAAAGTAAAAAAAAAAGAAAAAAGGATAGCGATAAAAAGCATGCAAACATTTGCAGAGATGAAGTTCCTAAACTATCACTGCACTCTTCCTTTCAAGAAGGCAAAAAGTGACTTTGCAAAGAAAAGATCCCAGTCTCACCAAAATTATCCCTAACAGGGGCCTCCTTTCGCCTTTAGGCTGAACAAAGAACCAGAGCTAGCAACAAAGAGAAAGGGGCGGCAACCACCACTCTGGCTCCTTTAGTGTGGTAAAAAAGCTAAAACAGGCACTACAAGAATGGCAGATTTACTAGAGCAACAGACACCTTTGATATCTTAGGAGGTTTAGCCATCCATCTTTATTTACAAAATGGTGAAAACACCAAAGTGCTACGGCCAAGCCAGCCTCAACCTCCGTTTCCTGGCTACCATGAAAACCGGTCTCACACTCTGACCTAAAGGATTGTTAGAATAGGAGGTAATTTGAAAAAAAACCCACCAAAACCGCAAATCTCCTATGTAACATGACCAACGACTTATGCTTCCAGTACAAAACATGAAAACTAAATGCAAACTCAAGAAAAAAGAAAAAAATGAAGTCCTTGTTGCTGTGGCCAGGGAGAACCTCGAACAAGTTGCTGCAAACATCTGAAACTAAGCACAAACATAATGCATTTTCTCGACGTGACCGACAAAGCAGATCCCAAGTCGCTGTATCCTCCTCGGGGCAGAGGGGCGTGCAAACTTAAGATGGCCTGCAAGCAACTAAAATTTCACTACTATTAAACACCTACGCATGCAACTTTGGCGTTTTGCTAGAAGAGAGGCTGGTGGAAGCTCTGATCCCCATTCATGGGGGCTGAGGGGGGGAGCAGAGGAACTCCAGACAGCTTTCCCCTTGCACACCAGATCTCTGCAGGAAAGCCAGAACAAGGCCTCAGCGCCAAGAATTACCAGGTACTCAAGCTACACATGGCCTAGACATTTTTTTGCAGGGGAGGAGCCAGACGCGGCAGCGACTCCAACGCTCCTACGCTTGGCGGACGAGGGGGAGTGTCCCAACTTTTCTTCTCATGGTTTTTTTTTCTGTTTTATTTTAGAGGGGGTGGGAAAGGAACAACAATGGACACCGCCGGGCACCGCAGCCACTCCGAGGCGGAGGACAGCTCCCCAGCCCGCACCTCGCCCGCATCCAACCTCCCCGCCGCCTCCCCTTCCCCCTCGCCCGGCGGCCCGGGAGGAGGCGGCGGGGACCCCCGCCCGGGGCCGCAGCCCGAATGGCGGGCCTCGAAGGGGCTTCCCCCTGCCCGCGCCCCCGCTCACCATCGTAATAGTAGCAGACTTTCTTCTTGCCGCCGCCCTGACTGTACGCCATAGGGCCGCCGAGCTGGGCCCGGGGGGAGGGAGCGGGAGGCCGAGGCGAGAGCCTAGCCGGCACAGAGGGAGGGAGGGAGGGAAGGGGGCGGGAGAGCGGGAACTCGAGACGCCGGGCCGCGGGCGGTGCGAGCGGGCCCGACCATCGGCCGCGGGAGGGGCGAGCGGACCGGGCGCGCCCAGTCGGCCGCCGCCGCCGGGGGAGGAAAGAGAGGGAGAGAGGCAGGCGGATAGGACGCGCGAGAGCCAGCTGCGTCGGGCGCCTGCCTGTCGCTGTTCTCTCGTGGAATCACACGCGCGAACAGAGAGGGAGCTTGCGAGGAGGCCTCCTAAAGGAATCCTTGGAGGGAGATCTTTGCTCGTCCGCCCCCATGCCGCGCAGTGGTTCGGCCCGCCGGCGGGCTTCGGGCTCTGTCCCCGCCCCCTATCGGAGAGGCCGCCCCCTGCAGTGCGGGGGCCGAGGGGCGGCCCGGGACAGTCCTAGGCTCTGCTTGGCGCTTAGTGTAGCGGCGAAACCCCTCGGGCAGCCCTGCGCCGGGGGCCGGGCAATGCCTGCCCGTACCGTGCACTCGGCCTGTCTTCCCGGGGCGGGTGCAGCCTAGGGATGTGGGGTAGTTGTGTCCTGGGCCTCCCCCAAGGGCCAGGTCACGCAGGCTTACTGTTTTCCAGAACCAAACGGGTTTCTGGGCTTTGTTTGGTTTTTTATTTGTTGTTGTTCTAGTTACGTTTTCAGAACTGGAGTTATGTACGACTTAGGGATTGGTTTTTTTAGAATCGTAGAATAACCAGGTTGGAAGAGACCCACTGGATCACCGAGTCCAACCATTCCTATCAAACACTAAACCATTCCCCTTGGCATCTCGTCCACCCGTGCCTTAAACACCTCCAGGGAAGGTGAATCAACCACCTCCCTGGGTAGCCTGTTCCAGTGCCCAATGACCCTTTCTGTGAAATTTTTTTTCCTAATGTCCAGCCTAAACTTCCCCTGTCGGAACTTGAGGCCATTCCCTCTCGTCCTGTCCCCTGACACTTGTGAGAAGAGACCAGCTCCCTCCTCTCNNNGAGTACAGAGGGAGAATAACCTCCCTGGACCTGCTGATCACACCGTTTCTGATACAAGCCAAGTTGCCATTGGCCTTCTTGGCCACCTGGGCACACTGCTGGCTCATGTTCAGCCGGCTGTCGACCAACACCCCCAGGTCCCTCTCCTCCAGGCAGCTTTCTAGACAGACTTCTCCTAGTCTATAGCTCTGCATGGTGTTGTTGTACCTCAAGTGCAGGACCCGGCATTTGGCCATGTTAAACCTCATCCCAATGGACTCAGCCCAGCAGTCCAGCCTGTTCAGATCCCTTTGCAGAGCCTCCCTACCCTCCAGTAGATCGACACTTCCAGCCAGCTTAGTGTCATCTGCAAACTTGCTAAGGGTAATGAAAACCTAGGAGGGCTATGAACAAGCTGTTGTTTTACCCTTCAAAAGAGCTCAGCTGCACTCAGCCATCCAGTGGGTACCGAGGCAAGAATAGCATTAGAATTAGAATTAGAATTAGAATTAGAATAGTATAGTATAGTGTAGTGTAGTATAGTATAGTATAGTATTAGTATTAGTATTAGTATTAGTATCATAGAATTACTAGGTTGGAAAAGACCCACTGGATCATGGAGTCCAACCCTTCCTATCAGACACTAAACCATGCCCCTCAGCACCTCATCCACCTGTCCTTTAAACACCTCCAGGGGAGGTGAATCAACCACCTCCTTGGGCAGCCTGTTCCAATACCCAATGACCCTTTCTGTGACAAACTTTTTCCTAATGTGTAGCCTAAATCTCCCCTGTCGGAGCTTGAGGCCATTTCCTCTCATCCTGTCCACTGTCACTTGGGAGAAGAGGCCACCACCCTCACCTCTACAACCTCCTTTCAGGTAGTTGTAGAGAGTGTAGTGTAGTGTAGTGTAGTGTAGTGTAGTGTAGTATAGTATAGTATAGTAAGTAGCATAGTATGGTTTAGTGTAGCGTAGTATGGTTTGGATTGGAAGGGACCTTAAAGATCATCCAGTTCCACACCCCCTGCCATGGGCAGGGCCATCCCCCTAGATCGGGCAGCCCAAGGCCCCATCCAACCTGGCCTTGAGCTGGCTGCAGCCAAACTTTGGCCTGATGCAGAGGTGGGAGACACTCCTGGCCTATTTACACTGTCACTACTCAGTGACTGTGTTATACTTCTTCCAAAATCAAGGCATGCCACACGAGGTGAAAGTATTCGTTTTATATAAAGGCCTCGACCTCTGAACTGAGTCTCAGGTTGAGATCTGCCAGCAGTTTTCTGTGCCTCAACTCAGCTACAAATGCAGGAGGAAGAAATATGGAAAATTAACATGACTGTGTTTATACTTAGCCAGTAACTACAGCTTTCTTGTATTTGCATTCAGATGAGGGTTCACAGTTGTTAGAACTTCAAGTCTGATATATCCGAATTTGGGGATGTATATCAGTTACACAAAAGATTACTGTTTCTTAAGCTGACTTGAAAATCCAAAGTTTAGGGGTTTACACTCAGAAGTCTTAACCATGGTTCCTTGATTTACTGGAGTCTCTAAAATGACCTAGAAACCACGATAGCTGTCATACTTATATTACAGTGTGTAAATGCCTACTTGATATCAATGTCACTTATCAAAACAGTATATGTTCAAAAACTGGTTAGGTCCTTATTCCTGGAATTAGGTTGTTTTTCACTCCTAGAGATACATACCAGGAAGCTGTGTCCGTTTAGATGATAAAACTTGTCTTTATATTGTTAGACATAACCAGCAGTTTGTGTTAACAGTATGTAAACACTCAAAACGCTGAGGATAAACCTAGGACATGCTGAAATAAAGATAATTTCTGGATTTTTTTCCTCCTCTCTATGTTGTAACAAAAGGACACTATTTTGTAACATAGAATAACCAGGTGGTGTAGCATATTTAAAAGATATTTGCTATATTACATTTGGAAGTTTCTCTTAGAAATAACATACAATTTTCTACAGCTTATCATACAACTCATGTGCTTCTTGCTGCAGCAAAATACCCACATAACATTATAAGCTGTAATAAGCATATTATTAATTTACCACTGACTTTGCTTAATGCTGTCACTGCTTTAACAGTATTAGATTGGATTCCAGAAGATGCATGCATTGGTTACCTAGTACAAAGTGAAGTATTATGTACTTCTTAGACCATTGAAATTCAACGTGTTTGTGAAGTTACTTGATGTTTTGTAAGTGCCTGATAAACATTTGTACCCAACAATATAGTAGTGCAAGTCAGCTGGCTCAATATGAGGAATACTTTTACTTGCACCATGAAGGAAATTTAATACCAGTAGTGATGTATTGTCTAAGATCTTCTTAGAGATTTTATCTAAAGGAAGAAGTTCATAATTACATTAAGAAGTTACACAATTAGTTTCAGGTGGGTACACAACCTCATATAGAAATATAGCTTGTTTTGCTTTCAATGAAGGCAAAGTGGCTAAATCAAGAGAAGCTGTTTCACTTCCAGGGTAGAAGTGGCTATATATGTTCTTCTAATACCTGAATTTACTTAAGTGTAGTTCTTATTTAGAGAAGTTCCTAGAATAGTTACTCATACCTGAATCAAGCGTGTAAAGAAGCAAACAAAGTTATCCTTTATCTCAAGAGAAAACAATATATTCACTGAATTTGAAATAATTGAATATTACAGTAAGCTATTAAGTAAGAACATTTCTAGAAATGCATATTCTGCAGATTCCTTAACAAGCATGTTTGAACATAACAGCATTGGAGCTGTGCTGCACAAAAGCTAATTACATAGAAGAAGCTCTGGAGCAGTCACTACCCATGGTAAGCATACATGAACATCAGCTACTGGAGTCCCAGGTCAGTTCTGAGACAGAAAAGAGTATACAACAAAGCATAAGTGGGGAAGGTGACTATTTCATTTTAATATGTAGCTCCATACAGGCATGATTTTACAACACAATGGAGATATTTTTATTCCTTCTTATAATTGCTTATTGCTGTTACTGGATGACTTTTAGCTTTATTTCACCATTTCTCTGCATCATTATACTAACATTAGCTAGTTCTTTCACACAGTATTTATGTTATACCTTAGGTGGTGTTTATTTAGTAAGTGACATAAAGGCAGAATCAATAAAGAGCTTTTAAACAGAAGAATAACTTTAAGCTTCAGTATTTGTATCCAGCATTGCAATATAAATTGTTACTATTTCTCATGTCTCTTCTAAAGCACATCTACTGTGAAAGCTCAGTGAACACTTATGCAAACTGTGAACAAGAAATCTTCTTTAGGTAAAAGTTTAAAACTTCTTTTTTTTTTGTCAAAAAGTGGTCAGGATAGCACTCTCAAATCCAGAAGATGCCCAAGTAAATACCAAATAGACTAATGTATTTTAAAACCAAAGACTTAAATGAAGCAATTTTTTTTTTTTTTACTTCCTAGCGGTTGCTAAAGAAGAGTGGCATTACTCATATGCCACAGAAATCATGAGCAGATTGACTTCCTTCCCTCTCCTTGCATAGTCTAGGAGCAGAAGAGATACCACTAGAAAGCTTCCTACCATCTAGCCCACTCCTTACTGTGTAACCCCATGGACTCATGTATGTACAGTCACTTCAGTTTACTTTAGCAGAGCTCAATAACTAATCAAGTTAACAAAGAATTCCAGAGAAATTAAAACCTTAAAAAAAATGCAGCCAGAAACCTTTAAAGAGCAAAGGAAATATTCCACCTAACAATTAATGAGCTGCCTCTGTTTCAAGGCCCAGAAGGAACCTTTTAAACCACCTCACTTGTAGCACACTCAAAAACACCAAAGCAATTTAACCTAGAGATGCACACAAAAACTATTCATTAATTTACCTTCTCATAGAATAGTTATCATTTGCATCATTAAGTAAAGTAAAAGTCAAGTCAAGACAAGTCAAACCCTTATTTAACTCTAGCCATACTCATGCTCCTTTCTATTCCCTCTCCATTTTATCTGTGGAAAGTTAGCATTTGCAGCTGCAAACTTGTAAACACGCATACAAAAATGTAAAGAGAAAGTCACAGACAATGTTATTGACAAGTGCTACTGTTCAGTAATGCTAACAATCTCTTGACAGCACAGAAGAGAGTTAACATGGAAATGTAGTTTTCTCAAGACATCCATAGACCTTATTAGAGTTCTTGAAAACATAAGAGTAAATAAACCTTTGAGGCTTCGTTTTTGAGAAGGAAACACAGGTTTCATCATGCAGATACCTTTCTAATGAAATCACTTTATGCAGAATGTCAAAGTCATTAAAGAACAAATAGATAGAGAGAGCTAAACAGAAAATTAACTGTGGGGTTTGGATTTTTCTCCCTTGCTTATTTGTGCAATAAGCACTGGCAATAATGCTATCTACTAATTGCTTTTGAATTTCAAGAGTGTAGACTGTTGAATGTTCTCCCTTAATCATTGCTGCAAAGTGCTCGTCTACAATAGTCTTTACTGTCAGTCTGGGAGCTAAGGGAACTTGCTGTGCTCCTGAATGCTCATGTCAATAGTAAAACGTGGCAGTGATTTCAGTTTAAGTGGTACGCCAATACAGTATTTTCTCTTACATGCTCATAATTTTTCTGTGTAATGTCTTCATGTCTATGTGATGTGTGTAAACATAATACATCAACACTGTATTCTGTCTGGGGAAGCTATAACCACCCTTTGAATCTCTTCTGTAGTTGCCTGAAACTAGTTCCTTGTGCAGTTGTGTGCCTGGAAGTCCAATGGCCAGGAAAAGTCTGTCTTCAGTGCACACCATGTAAACATAGATGCAGTTTTTATGCAAAGCAGCATGATATAATGCAATAGCTCTAATCCTTGTGTTTTAAAAAATGGCTATGTAAAGTTTTTAAAGCACAGAATCATCAATATAGCAATATTTTCTTTTAAAAACTTACTTTTAAAAAAGTTGTTAGGAGTAAGAAGATGGATTGCAAGAAATCCGCAATGGTAGGTATAGTATAGTGAGAGCAATGTAATTAACCTTTCCTATTTATATTGAAAACTTTGACAGACCTAAACAAGAAGATTCACCTTTATAAGAACTTAGATAGCAGTCACTAGCTTTTACAGTTAAAATACTGTTTCTTAGTAAGTGCTAGAGTGCCTAGTATATACAGTCTTCCAATGTTCATTGTTTGCAGGGAGAGATCAGTTTAAATTATACTGGCTTTCAGTGAGATGACTGAATAATATTCTCTGTATCTGATAATGCCTGAGGAAAGATGGACATCTTTTAAAAAGAAAATCTGACAGATAGTTATGACTTTCAAAAAAAAAAAGGATAAAAAAGGAACTAACCATCACAATATATTAGATTTCTTGGAGCTATAGACCTCCATGTCAAACACAGTACTTGTGAAGTACTGCTTTACTTTGCTTTATCCTACCTACTTCTGAGCTAAATTCTGAAGTTGAGTGGAAGTTAAACTTGTGTAAAGTAGCAGACAAGCCTTCTGAAGCAATAAATGATGTTTTAATAGCTCTGCATGCCTACAAATTGCTAGGTTTAATTGTTTCTATTCTTAGCAGCAGTTTAATTTATGGAAATTGGTACGGACAAATGCAGGTAAGTATTTGTTTTTCAGTAAATAGTGGGAAATTTGGACTGTGGTAGTGGGAAACTGTCTGCTGGAAGGAAGTCCCTAGATGAGGAACATGTCTGAACACAGATGATCTGTGTGCAGTGTGGCTGTTGTTTAGCAACTCCTGAATAGTGGGTCCTGAACTGCTGCAACCTAGAAATCACTTCTCTATTTCTTCTTTGTCTTGGGTTGAACAGGTCACAGCTGATAAGATATTCTGGTCCCTGCATGATTCACTCACTCCTGATTCCTTGATTAACCCTCAATATCTCAAGCAAACAAAAGCCAGTGAGCCACTGGCCATCTATGCAAACACTCTGCCAGTGCTAGTTTTTGCATATCAGGTGTTCCACGTGAAGTATTATTAAAATAAAGCTGTATCTGCATGAGGAAAATTAACCAATTTATCTTAAATCAAATGTTAAACCAATTTATACTGTTATGAGACACTGTACAAGCACTATTTCAATTTGACAGTAGAAGGTTTTCTTCAATTTAAACTTATTATGATCATTGGAGACTAATCTTATCAGATTAGTGTCCACGTAATTAGTGTCCACATAATAAAGCAGTGTCCACATAATTATTTGTATGAATTAGAAAACAACTTAAGGTAAGCAGGGAAAAAACCTCATATAACTGGTGCCTGTCATTTTGAATTTCCTATCTGATTGAGTCTTGACAATGAATGAATTGCCAATGAATAAAAATAGACAAAATAAATAGAATTCAAGAGTCTGTATACAGTTCACTGCTCAGAGGACAAGACTGCTCGCCACTGTTAGCCATAGCAGTTCAAAGTTAAACAAAAAGTGTGACTTGAGGATGAATGTGTCTGAAGAGACGTGCAGTTGTCAGAATGCAGATGAGATCATTGGCAATTTTCTTCAGCTTCATTTCGGCTGTGCAGGAATTACCAGCAGGTTGTGGATCAGCAATCTCATTATTGCGCAGTCATGAGTGTTCCTTCTTTCCTCATCTGTTCTTAGCATGGATATATCACAAGTGCAGTGTACCACAACATTTCTTTGCAGCACAGCAAATCTGAATGTCAAAGAACAGAAGCAAAGGTGAGCAAAAAATTTTTTTACAAAATGGGTCCTGAAGAACAATTTTCTCGTTACTTCTCATGAATCTAGTAAAACAAATAAATCATAATTTAGAATTTTTTAAGCAATTATGATTTTTTCAGGAAGTTCCCTGAAAAAAAGTCATTCTCTCTCCCAAATACCAAAATATCCATTCTACCCCACTGACCCAGTATAATATTACATTCTAGAAACCACATAAACTTCATGTTTTAGGACCCATGTTTTATTGGTAACTGTAATAATGTATCATTGTACCCAGATGAAAAAACTGCATTGTATACACCATGCATATTTTGTCCTTTTACTAGCAGCACTGCATTTAGTAAAGGAAGCAAGTCCTTCTCTATGCTTTTCTGCCATCATTTTTTCCAGGAGCCACTGATGTTGATGTGCTGGCTGTACACTCACTTCACTGCCAAGATTTCTGTTTCCTCACCTCACCCCACTTGATAAGCAGATTTCTTCAGGAATACCACAGGTGGTTGCTGGGAGATCAAAGCTTTTGAAGGGCAGGCTGAAGCATGTTTCTTGGCACTGAAGTGATTGAGGAGCAAACTAAAACAGAGGGTTTAGATTCTTGCAGAAGAAAACCAAAAGAAAGTCTCTGATACATTTTTATTCCCCATTAAATCACTTATGCCATTTTATTTGCTTTTTAATTAGGTTTAGCTCATGATACATTCAATATGGGGATTAAATTACAGGCGCTTTGAAGGTTGAGGGCTGGCATGGCCATATCTGTCTTATTGTCCCCTACAGCACTTTCCTGCTTTCAGATTTGGCTGAGCATTCCAACAGCAGGCCAACTGGACCAAGAAAAGTGTCTTCATCAAGTGCCATCCTTACCTCCTCAGACCCTTCCTTGGTTCCTGTGCACATCGGTGGGTCCCTAAGAACCTCCATCAGAATGCCATTTTAGACAAAGATAAGACAGGCAGGGGCATGGGAAGCACTGCATATGCTTCACCAGTGAGAAGACTGTGGGGATCATTGTTCTCCAAAGCAAAGAGCACTATGGTGAATCAGATCTGCTGAGTATTCATATGATATTACTATGATATATAGTGTCCACTAGGCTGAAAGCCAAGAAAAAGAGAAATATTAAATGTAATGGCATAAGAAAGCATAATACAAGGGTTGCCCTCAAACATGACCAGGAGGAATGACAAGACAGTAGTGACTTTGATCAAGATCACATCTGAGACGCTATGACTAGTTGCATTTTATATACACCCTGACTCTAAATCTGTCATGATTCTTTCATATCTCCAACCCCCACTGGGGTCTGTTACTCTTCCCAGCATCACAAATTACAAAGTCCCCTAGTAGTCAGCCACTTCTGTATTTTAGGTTTTCTGTGATACTTCCTGCCTGACAAGATGAGGCATGTCAAAAAGTTGCACTGATCTGGTAAAAGATGCAGAGGAAAGCTGGTACAGGGCTTGAGAATGAATTCTTAAATCCTAAGCTTTAGTTGGCTTTTATCAAGCAATTTTTTTTTATTTTCCTTCTATTCAAATATGATTTCCTTAAGCCCAAATATCTACACAAACAACTGGTTTAACACCTAAGGCAATTATACTAGTGGAGGATCTGGACAAGTTACATTCCAAGTGATTCCCAAACTACCTGCTTTCACAACAGTTTACTTGTGTAGCCAAACCTATTTTGAGAGCACGGAGTACTTGTTTCCACTACTGTGTTTATGTCAAAAGTTTTAACAGTTATAAATATATCTTCAGTCTCCCAAGAAAGCTAGATTTTAAAAGCAAAATATAGCAGAAACCAAATGCTCTAGCTCTGACATGAAAAGCAAATGATAGAATTAAATCTCATATCTTTTTTTTCAGCTCAGGTGTTTAATACTTTGTCATGGACGATATGAAAACTTGAGGTTACTCTGTCATACATAACCTGATGGCCTAATTTCCTGATACTTTACTCTTTATGGAGTCCTGAATTAAAGCAGAATTTAATACTCTCCATGACATGTCCCTTGATTCAGAATTTTCTGTGGAAATGTTTAAATATCCTGAGATATTAATATGCAGCCTTCACAATAAAGGCCTATTTTTCAAGCATAAGATAAGCATATGAAGCTTCATCTTCCTACCTTCTATTTCAGGAGTGGGAAAGTAGCTACAGATGTGTTTGACAAAAGCTAAGGAAACAAGTGTTTTCAGATTTGGCACTCACTATGAGGAGATAGTGAATTTACCAGTTTGGAGAACCCATCTAATGCAGTTGCAGATTCTCTACTTCATCTGATGTTCAAGGGCTTCCCAAGACTAATAAAGACTTATGCCAAAACCTAATAATTTTCAGAAGAAAACCAAATCAAGTCACATTTCTTGGTGCTTTAAAAAAAAATATTGACTTCATTGCATCTGAAGACAAGTACAGTCTCATTTTAAACTGTTACTCCAAGTTTTTATGTGAATTTCTCAGGGGTTATATTTCACAGCAAGTAGGCATATATAACTGAAACTTTATCAGTGGGAAGTGTTGGTTTTTTAAATTATTGTGGGGTTTTTTTTAGTCATGGCAAAGTCTGTTTCAGTGTTCAGTGTGCATTCTGGGGTACAGGAAGAACTCACTGTGTTTCTGTCCCTGCCAACTCTTGAAGCAGTATAGACAACTAGCTGAGCCATCTTCCAAAAAAGAGAAACTGCAGTCACCATTTGGGTGCTACTAACCAAATTTGATAGATGTTCCATATAAATCTGCAGCTGAAAAAGCAGACAGAAGGAGGCCACTGACAGAGACTATTATAGTTTCTCAGAGTCAGAAGATAGGACAAAAGACCAATAGGTTTCATGAAGATTATCCACTCCACTAGCCTTCTTTCTATTTAGGAAGATTTGAGAAACTATATTTTGTTTTAGAATTTGCCCAAGGAGCCAGATGAACTGATTAATTCACTTTTTCAAACACCCTACCTTATTGCTCTCATGAGTAAAATGTTGTGGTGATGATGATATGGACTCTACAAATTATGTTCCATTTTACTTAATACCAAAGCCTCATGAGCAGAAAAATGCTGACATGTTTGAACTGCTTTGCTAGATTTCTCCTGGGGTGTGTCCAAATCAGAGGGCTACAGGCCATAAAACCTTGCTTGTGTCTGTACTCTAGCCCTAAGGGATGACACAAAAGACTTCATTTATGAGTAGGTATCTTAGCATAAAGGGTATCCTTAGAGATGTGTGTGTCTGGAAAGACTTTCCTTGGTCCTTTTTTTTTACTTTTAATATGCATGCCCTGAGACCCCTCTCTTCAGTTATACCCCCTTATGCTCTGACATAAAAGTAATAAGACTATAATCAAATCTTTGCTGTCAAAACTTGGTTCACCATCTTTGAAGTTTCTGGAAATATGCATTGTGTGATGACCAGCAAGAGTTAATTTCCAGATGGTGGTTGCTCACTGCTAAGTGAAGGAGCCTGGCTGGTACACGCTTGGAAGGAGATGGTGGAGGACAGCTGGTGGCAGGAAGCAGTCTTGCCTGCTGACTTTCATGGAGAAGGGTTTGGAGGACTGGACTCTGTGGAAAGGGATCTCACCGCTTGCTCCTTGTTTTCATATTTAGAGTTTCTGTGGTAAAGGCCATGGCTAGGGGAAGTACCTGCTGCACAGGTTTAGTGCTCCATCCACTGCTTTGTAAATAGTCTAAATTATTTTCTCTGCTACCTACCTTAGAGTTTATCACTGACATTTTTTTTTTCCTTTTGCATGATATCGTGCTTACATGAAGAATGCAGAAATTCCCCTTTGCTGTGGCTCTCCTGAAACACTTCATTGGAAGCAGGAAAGCTTCTGTACCCCAAACAGTTACTTTTATTCTTAGTCTCCTTACAGCCATTTTCTCCTTCCATGAGCACTACCTCCATGTTCATGTTTATAGTTGACTGAGACATGTACACATCAATACACTCAGGAATAAACCAGCTCAGGATCACTGGCACCTTGGCAAAGATAAGGCTTTACAAAACTCTACTGTAGAAAAGGGCTCTTGTTAGAGCATTTTAGTCTGAGTAGCAGGCTGAAGACTTCCCACACATGTGGCTTAAACCAAGTGAGCTGTGGGGGTTTTTTTTAAGAAAAATGTTTCATGCTTGCAGTGGAGCTTGGTATGAATATGCATTGGCCATGTTACAGTGCCTTGTGAGATATGTAATGGTGTATTTGAGCCCTTTCCAAAGAAGGAGACTACACTTCCAAAATATATGTAGGGGTTTCTTGAAGTACTATGAGGAATAAATGACCCTCAAGTTTGCCCTGCAGATAATAAACAGATAATAAAGATAATAAAAGATAATAAAGAAACACTCTATCATGTTCCTAAATAGTTTTCCAAAAGTTATGTATTTTATCTTGAAACCTTCATAAGGGAACTTTTACAGAACTGTATTCATCATTAGATTAACTACCGTAACTCTGTTGTCTTACCAAGTGTCCTTGGAGTAAGAAGGACAAAGCTCTGAAAGAAACTATTGCAAGAGTCTTTCAAGTAGGCTTTTGGCAGCACTTTTGCTGTTAACAGGCATGCAGAATAGAAACAAAAGACTTTTTTGTGTTTCATATGAATACTTAGGTTGCACGCTTATTGGATTCCTAGTTCTTCTGAGATAGTGAGAAAGAAGAAAAAAAGGAAGGAAACTAAAGATACTACCAAAGTAAAAAATCATAAACCCCCGACAACTTGGTTTTTTTTCTTCCACCCATAACAGTAGTTGCCAAATCTTTGCCTCCACAGCACTACTTGAGAGAATTTGTCCTTATGTGATAAGTAGCTATGTTAATACTCGATAGCATTTGTTATTTATAAAATGAAAAAAATCTTTAATCAAAAGTATTTCCCCAAACATAATGGTGTCATGTGATCAGATGACCAGGTATGTGAACAATACATGCATGGTCTTGTGAATATGCCTCCCATCCTCCATAATGCTGGGGTTCTTGAGCCCAGTTCTGCTGCCTGAGCTTCATGCGTCCTTGTCTCAACCTCAGCTTGCAAAGGCAGAATATAATTGGTAAGTATTTTAAGGTCCTTTTTGAGCTGGGAGTTGGGGAAATTTGATGGTATGTTGCAGTCATTCCTCTTCTGTCTCTATAAGCAGTGACAGGAGGGTGTTGACATTTGAAACATTATCAATAGGTAGCTAAGTTGGTACTCACTGAGAAGGATGTGGGAAATTGTTCCTCAGAACATTTTTACTTAAGGTTCTGAAAATGTAAGCAGATGCTACTACATCTGTTAAATCCTCTTTCCATGTTTGAGTGCATCTCTCTGACAATGATAGCTGGGGTTTTCATTCTTAGGGAAACAGCAGCAAATTCAGATCTTTACCCTCAGCTCCCAAGCCTTTAGAATCTGGAGAACAAAGAAATAACATTTAAAAGATGTCTCTATATCTTACAGCTTACTTGCCAAATCTAAACCTTCACATGTTAACTATTATATTAACACTTGTGATGCTGGAGAAACTTATTTTAATACATTTTGGGTAAATGGCTAAAAGTGTGTGTGCTAACAGCAATGTGGCTGAGAGACCTAGGAATCTAAGGAAGTACTTTTTCTCCTGTATAAGAAACATAAGGGACAAAGTGCATTACATGTTTTTTTTGTGACCAGTGTCACAAAGAGAATTGCAAAGGAAACAAGCAGTAAATGATGGTTCATATGGTTGGTGCAGGAATCAGGAGCACAGCATATTTTCTCTTCTATTCTTCCAGTTGTGTGCAGCGACATTAATAGAAACAAACTTGTGCAGTCTATTAATACATTGCTCCATGGCTGGTGTCACTGACACAATTTTGGGTTTGTTTTTTTTTACAATGGGAAGGCCTTCACAACACCAGGCTTGCTATCTTCAGATGGTTTTCACTTGTCTCAAAAGGGGAAGAGGGTCTTTGCACAGGGACTAGTGGGGCTCATTTAAAAAGATTTAGACTAGAATGGAAGGGGGAGATGGATAATATCAGGCTTACCTAAGACAAGATATGGGAAGACATGCCAAGGTAAGAGGGATGGGGTGCTGGTAATGGCCCACAGCCTGTTGCTCAGAAATATACTGAGAGCTCTGCAGAGCACTTGAAGCAAGGGAATTCTTAGGCAGCATGAGTCAACAGGGAAACAGTGGGGAAATACCTCAGAAGAATAAAGAGATGCTCCTCTAAGAAGGCAACACAGCTGACACCTCTGCACAAATGCATGCAGCCTGGGCAATAAAAAAAAGGAGTTGGAAGTCACCATGCTGCTGGAAAGGTATGACCTGGTTGCCATTACTGAAACTTGTTGGAATAAATCCCACGACTGGACTGCAGGTATTGATGCTACAGTCCATCCAGAAGAGACAAGCAAGGAAGGACAGGATAAGTTGTTGCCCTCTACATCAAGAAACGGATAGAACGCGAAAAGCTGTCTCTGAAGAATAGCTGTGAGTGGGATGAGAGCCTAAAATTCAGAGACCAGGGTAACAACAGGAATCTAGTGGCTAGAGTCTACTACAGGCTCCCTGATTAAGAGGAGGTGATTGATGAGGCCTCCTTACTCCAGCTACAGGAGGCATTGCACTTGCAGGCTCTCATCCTTCTGGGAAACTTCAACCACATGGATATCTGCTGGAAAAATAGCATGGTGAGCTATCTAGAACACTCCTGAAATGGACTGAAGACAATTTTTTAAGCCAGGTAACAGACATTCCTACCAGGTGATACGCAATACTTGACCTGGTCATCACTAATGTGAGTGAGCTAATTGGGACATCAAGGTCGGAAGCTGCCTGGGATGTGGCAGTCTCACGCTGGTAGAATTTGCTGTCCTGAGGGTTATGGGTCAAGTGAAGAGTGAAGTCAGCACCATGAATTTCAGGAAAGTAAACTTCCAGTTCTTCAAGGAGTTAGTCAATAGGACACTGGGAAATTGTCCTCAGAGACAAGGGAGCAGAGCAGATCTGGCAGATCTTAAGGATACTTTCCATGGAGCACAAGAGCTCTCCATTCATTCTCAGGTGTAAGAAGTCTGTCAAGAAAGGCAAGGGGCTGGTATGTCTGAATCATGACCTGTAGTTTATACTAAAGGACAAGAAGGAAATGGACAGGCAGTGGAAGCAGGGTCAGGTATCCTGGGCAGACTATAGGGGCACTGCCTGGTTGTGTAGGGATGAGGTCAGGAAGGCCAAGGCATGACTGGAGCTGAACTTGGTGAGGTATGCAAAGAATAACAAGAAGGGCTTCTACAGGTATGTAGATCAGGAAAAAAAAAAAAAAAGATCAAGGTGATTGTATCTGCTCTGATGAGCAAGTCTACCAGGTTGGCAACAACAGACAAGGAGTAGGATGAAGTGCTCAACAATTTTTTTGCCTCAGTCTTCACTAGCAACCTCTCTTCCCACACCCTTCAAGAGCATGAGCTGAAATACAGGAATTGAGAGAGCAAAGTCCATCCCACTGTAAGAGAAGACCAGTTTTGCAACCACCTGAGGAACCTGGATGCACGCAAGTCCATGGGACTGGATGAGATGCCTCCGAGAGTTCTGAGGGAACTGGCTGATGTAGTCACCAAGCCACTCTCCATGATATCTGAAAAGTCCTGGCAGTCAGGGAAGTCTCTGGTGACTGGAAAAAGGGCAACATTGCACTCAGTTTTAAAAAGAGTAGAACTAGACTAGATATTAGGAAGAATATTTTAATGCCAAGGGTGGTGAAACACTGGAAAATGTTGCCCAGAGGTGGTGCATGCCCCATCCCTGCAGATATTGAAGGTCAGGCTGGATGGGGCTCTGAGCAACCTGATCTAGTTGAAGATGTCCCTGCTCACTGCTGGGCAGATGGACAAGATGACTTTTATGGTCCCTTCCACCCCACACCATTCTATGATTCTATGATTCTATGATTCCATGATTCTATGACTAAGTATTTCTCCATAATACTGCTTACAATTATGGAATAGTTATGCACCATTCATATCAAGAAATGTTATGAATGCTTTGTTCTTTATTTTGTAGAAGTAATTCAACCATTGTTGATATATATTTGTTTAGCATGTTGAATTAGTTTTTCTGGCTCTGAAATATTTCTATGTATCTACTAGTAGCATTGTTCTTATGATGACATGCTTAGAATATACAGAATTAGGGCCTAAGAGCTGTATAACATAATTTAAAATTATATTTAAGTTCTGTTGCTGATATTGATTTATCAAGGCAATAATTTTCAATAGCTGCACAAGTTCTCTTTTTTTTTTTCCTTTTGTAGCATTCATAGTAGGGGAAAACTCAATGAAATAAATCCTGTACTGCAGCCAATGGAATTAAACAAGCACAGTGTGTACAGGTAGTGCTAGTATCAGGGAATCTGTTATAGAGATCTCCAAGGTGGTCTTTCAGGAGTCAAGAGGATAGACTTATGATAAAGAAGTGCCTGGGAAAGGGCACACATTATATAGTTACACACCAACCAATGCATCCCTGTTCAATTCCTTTAAAGCAAGGTAAACACAACAATAAAACAAACAGTTATATATAAAAAAAGAAAGACTGGACTACAGAAACAAGAATACACACAGCATAGTACACGTCCTTTTACTTGCTTTTTCAGCTTCAGTAAATCCTGAGTCCCTTTCTGCAGCGCTGCAACAAAAGATTTGGACCGTGTTAATTTTCTTTCCTCCAGACTCTTCCCGTGTCAAGAATTTAGGTGGCTTCTGGTGGCTAGGAAGATATGAGAGAGTGTCTAAAGAAGAGGAAGGAAGCCTCTGCCTCCTATCGGTGCAGTTCCAAAGACAGATCACCCCTACGAAAGGCTTCAACCGCCATCGCCTCCTTGTAACCTCAGGACATGCTGATTGTTTGAGGCTGTCACTGGGCTCCTCCACAAGCTGATTCAAATTGCTTAGCAGAAAAGTAAACTTGCAAAGGCAGCAGATGATTTTGTGTTGGATTTGTGAGCTGAATTTACTCACAGGAGAAGCCTGCGTGCAGTAGAATTGACACAGAAGATGGAGTCACACCATGTACCTTGCCGTGGGGAGGGAAGCATGGTCAGTAGTTTGAGAAGAACAGAGGAATGGAGGAGATAGGTGGTAAGAGGACAGGAGAGGAGGAGAGGTCATGACACCTAGTGACAAGCAGCTGTTAGAGTGCTAACTACTAAGTAGGTCACCATGTGTGAGAAGACCATTATGATCATCAGAAATGCGACTTTACTGCCTTTACTTATCAGTGTCCGCAGTATCCCCAGGGCTTCCACACCTTCAATAATTTCAGGACTGGTCACACTTTTGTATAACTATCTTTCATAGGAAGTTTTATGTCTCAGGATTTATGCCAGGCACACTCTGCAGTGATTTTTGGTGGCATAAGAGCCTTTTCTGCCTATCCACATGCAGTGAATTATAGCTTTCCATTTGAGGAGATTAATACACTGTGGCGCAGTTTGCCACCAACCATGACTGGCTGCTGCAGAATCTGTTTTTAATTTCACTGCTTCTAGAACAAAAGAAGAAATCACAAAGCTTAACTCTGGCAGGGAGCATTGCAGGTCAAACAATCAAGGACCAGAGCTGCTTACATTTCCATCACCATCAGAAATCTGCTTCCCTGTAAGCATTCTACCTGCTAAGCTATCATACAGATGGAGCAAGGCAGCTCCAGATGTGCCTTAGAAGAAAGATGGAGGACAAAGTATAATCAGCACCAGCTTTCAAGAGAAGGCTGTGGGTTCCAAACAGGCAGAGTACTTTCTTCAAGATCCTTCTCAGCATAAGGTCATATTTCAGATGAAGCACTCTCCTGGTGTTCCTTGATAGCTGGCTGTATGTTATCTGCAGACAGTCCCCTTTATCCATACAACCAATATTAATCCCAGTCCCAGTTACCCTTACTTCCCTGACTCACAATGAAGGAAGTCATACTTCAGGTTTTCAGAACCTTTTCTGAGCTTCTGAGCTGTGTCACAAACTCACCAAAACTGCATGGACAGCCTTTTGTGCTTTTGTAGCATCAATGTCTGCAAAGTCTGCATCTACAGCTGCAAACCAAACAGTCCCAGGGTATGTTTCCAGACACTGCAGTTCAAGTGTCTGTGCTGTACAACTGTCAGTGGTTGCTGGTTTGGACCCAGACTAGTCATCAGTCTTCCAAACATAGGCATGAGTCAGAAGTTAGTATGGTTACAGACCATTACCAATAGGCAGTTTGGATGAAACCATCTGGTTTTCAAGGATTAGATAATTTTATGTTCTGAATGTTGACTGTACTGTTCCAGTAGACTTCAGTGCCATAGAGCTCTCCTAGGCTTGATTAACTTACTAGCAGAGACACTGGAAAAGAACTGATTGTATTTTGAGCTTCCTGTATTAATGCAGTCTTCAGTATTCATGTTTAATTTGGACAGAATGAAGCCTAAATATATGTGCCTTGTGCATAAAGTCTATCTCTTTGCAGGTTTTGTTTCCTAAGTGTCACACTGAGAGTTTATTATGTTGCTGCTCCATGCATAACAAGGGACATTTTTAATTCACTTGACAACACAATTAAGGAAAACGTTTCTTGCCAGTTGAACAAAAAATGGTGTATTTTGGTTGTTGTTTCTCGGGTTTTTTTTAAGACGTTCAAAACAAAAAATACTAAAGCTCTTTGTTCTATTCCATTAGGAGGAAGAAACATTATTTCTTTATTTTTTTTGTTCTCTTTGTTTGTCCTTAGTCTCAATTCTGACTTTAAAATCAATGTCTTCTAGAAGACTGTGCCAATGATTTTTTTTCCTAGACCATGTAACCGCTTCTTTAGACTGTATTTATTTTTAATTGACTTGCTAAACTTTCTTCCAAAAGCTTCTTTTCTTTTCTTCTCCTTTTCTTTTGGAATTCAGAGAAGGTAATTTGGCCTGATTTCAGTCTTGTATGGATTTTGGAAAGATTCCAGAGGCAAAGATAAAACTAAAACAAGTTGGAAAAATCAATTATTTTACAGTTATAGCTTTTAGTTTAGACAATTTTGACAATAATGCTGAAAGGATGTTGGAAAAAGTCACAGCCTGGTCAGGAAACTGCAGTATAATATGTGGTGAATAAATAATATACCAAGTGACACTGATAAAGGAGTTCTGGGAAAAATGATACCTTCAAAATGTTGTTGAATTACTATACTCCAGTATCTGCTCCCACTTACACTGAACTAAGTCTGCAGGAATTTCACTGACTTAACGTCAAGATTGGATTCTTTATTCCCATACACATTTTTTTTTCCACAAAAGGTGACCCTCTTTGCAGTTATTTCAGTTAGAAATAGAGGTAGCTCAAGCTTTTAGTGAAGGAAGGGGCACCAGAAGCTGAGGGATCACTGACTGCATTTTGCCTAAGCAGTGGGTGCATGGCACAGATTGCTTGCACATTTGCCTTTGCAGCAGCTATCAACGTAATCTCAGGTATTGGATGTGTGGTTGTCCAGAAGCTCAGGCTTCTAAGGAATTTCCTGTTCCTTAATGCATGAATACACTAGAATATATAGTTGGACATTTGTAAAGCCAGGGTAATAGAAATAAAATGGCTTGCATTAACCTCAAGTGAACTGGCATTGGCTGTCATGAGAACTGAGTTTTGCCAAAGGCAAACCTTGAACCAATGGGATAAATTACTAAATACCCATAACTGGCCAATTCCATAGCAGAAATATGTCATTACTTTGTAATAAACCTAATTTGGTTACACTCAAATCCTTTTCTTTCCATGCAAGACATACATAAAATGCTCAGTCTGAGTCGATGAGTTACTTTTATATCTTTTGCAGTGCTAATAAGTGCAGCAGATCTTTTTTCTTTCTATGTTTTCCCCCATAAAGGTTCCCTATCAGAACACACACACTTTTATTCTCAGAAGATGAAACAAGAATTTGATTCACACTGGCTGAGGCAGCAAAGCTAAACCTAACATTTTTCCTCCTGTAGGCTAACAGGAGGAACTATTTATGTTACTAAGTAACAAAAAACTCCCCTAGCATAAAGCAAAAAAATGGCAAAGGCAACACTTCCTCCCTGCTTTTTGAGGAAGGCAGTGGGTGCTATTTTCTTGCCTTTGTCTCCTCATTGTTCACAAGCTCTGAGTTTGTTGCCTGTTGGCTTTCACAGGGCATGAGATTGGCAGAGTCCAAAATGCCGCACACCACAATTTTTGCCAGCAGGAGAACTCCTGGGCCCCTGAATGGATGTCTAGAAAAATTGCTTTTTATCATCTTTTTGTTCAGCTGGCTCTGCAGTGAAGGTCTGCTGTAATTGTTTGAACAGTTTGCAATAAAGAGAGCACAAGGAATAAATGTTCGGTGCCTCCCTCAGGAATATAAGGAATGCATCTGCCTGTTAAATGTCTCAGAGTTTAATTCAAAGAGTGAAGTGATCTGCCCAGCAGTATGCACCTCATCCTCAGAATTTAAAATACATAATCCCTTAGGTTGTTCAGGTCATGCATCTACTTTTGCTTGTTGTTTGCTCTTGACTCTCCAAGGATAGTTCACCATCCAAATGAACTCCTGAAGTAGATATAATATCTCCTTCTCTCTTTCTGGTGAGCAGTTTGGACAGCTTATGCATAGATTAGCCTTCCAGCACCCTTGGAATCCTGCTTGAGATGGCTGAGTTCAGCTACACAGGGTTAAGGGATCCTGCTGGATTTTTTTTCAGGTGACTTCAACCTTCACATGGCTGTTTGGTTAGCTCAAGCAGCACCACTACTTCCCTACTTGGTTTATGGCTTGGCATTCTAAGAGTGCAATGAGGTAAATCCTTAACTCATCCTTAACTGGCACAGCCCCTTTGATTTTAGTAAAATAGCAATAAAGTGGCAAACTGTCCAATACTCACCCTATCTTGAAGCTGCCCGTGTAGCTCCAAATTGCACTTTCTCAGTCTATCAATATTCCAGTCTAATGGATTTGAAAGAACTAAGTAGAATTCTAGTGCTAAGCTTAAAACTGATTTTTCAAGGTTTTTTTTTTAAAGGAATGACTGTTTGGATGTAGAGTTATGACAACATCTCTGCAACTTCTTGCTGGAACAGGCACAATTAATAGGATTGCCAGACATTTAGACCTAGAAAAAAACCCCTGTTCTTTATCCAAAATAATACACTGTTAACAGTGGCAACCTCATTGGCTGTTTAAGCAGACAAGATCAGGTTCTGGAGGAGTGGGGGAAGCAAACCACTCCCTTACCATGGGAGAAGACTTTTTTTCAGGACAATGTATGAAGGATGCTGAAGCTATACTTGCTCCATGTAAAACTGCAGAGCCACCACTTCTAACAACTGTTATTCTAGTCTAAATTACTTTTATAGCAAACCAGAAAAAATCAGAACAAAACTGGCTAGAGCTGTAATTGCCTGCTTTCATGCCTCTAAAGGGAACTAAATTCACTAAAATGGACTGTAAGAAATAATAACAGAGGTGGCTCTTTTCGCCTATGTCTGAATACCTGGTTTCACCCTTCATCTGGGTTCAGGCAAATTAGCCTGTTGAGGGCAACAGCCATCTTCCTTTCAAGCTATTGGCAAAAACTTTAAATTTTTTTTTGTCTAGAAGCAGTGAAAACTGCAAAGGCTATTCCCTGCCAAAGCAGTTCTGTGAGGGCTAAAGACCTGGAAAATAGGCTAACAAGTCATAAGAGGGAGGCATTGTCCAACAGACCTCTTTTTGTCCCCAGAATTCTTCTGGCCTGAATTCAGAAGAAGGAAATGCAAGATCAGGTGACCTCTGGGTTCACCTGGATAGTAGCACAAGTGATAAAGCACACTCGATGAAGATGCCTGTGTTCTCCCCATCAGCCTGATTAACTATCCACGTGAACAATGGCTGGACTGTGACCTAAGCCACACAATGCAAAGGGGCAGCAGCACTAGGCTGGAGGTCTGCAGGTCTATAGCAGGATCCTCTGAATGGGCCAGTAGCAAACACTACAGCAGGAGTCTTTAAGTATCAGGTACTGAGCATTGCCTGAAAACGAGGAGATTCCAGGCACTGCAGCTACAGCAGGAATATGAAGGCAAAAGCAGAAACACCACAACAATGAGCACTGGGAAGTCAGTGTCACCACAACCACCACACATTTGCCCATCCAAGTGTGGGAGGGATAGGTTTGCACAGACTGCACTGAGGAGTTTGTGCTGGTGCTCAAGAGACCAACAGCAGCTGGAAAGATGCAATTGCTACAGCTCCTCCTCCCTCGACATCCCCATACACCTACCACAAACACAGTAATCCTGAGTAGACCCAGAACTTCAGGAGCCTGCTACATGCACCCAGCAGAATTTCTTGGCCGTTACTGCTATTGCTCTGTTTCCATTCTTGTCCATCTCTTATCTCACATGTGAAACAAAATCTAAGTATGCTTCCTGCAGCACATCATTACATATCTTTCTGTCTGTCTGTCTTTGTTTTTTGCCTTTGGAAAGAATGGCAAATTTGTCTTCAACAGCATTTTCAATTCTTGTGCTCTAAACCACCTACATTTGTCTGTATTTATTGTTTGCATAAGCCATGGATTATTTAGTGCAGTAGATGGTGTGGGAAATAACTTACTTATGAAGATTCCAGAAGAGATGAGGAATCATATTCTGTGTTTATAATAGGGTGGCATCAATTAATGGGAAAAAGTAATTTAATTGACAAGCAATTACTTGGCAGGAATTTGACTAAAAGACAAAAAATTACAGGGTGAGTGAGAAAAGATAACAGGAAATTTCTTTTCCTGAGGAAGCTTATTCATATGAAAACATTTAATGCAAAATAAAGCAGATGAGACAGGCATAGGTAGGATGCTGAGCTAGACTCACCTGTTATGGGCATAGCAACCGACTATCAGGTACTGAGCCACATACCAATCAGACCCTAAATCTTTTTAAAGTGTTCTGTACATGCTACAACCACAGGTTGTTCAGGAATTGTACAAAAGAAGGACATTAGTGTTTGCTAATGTTACAGATTCCTGTGCCTGCTGGCATTGCTCAATCTGCAAACTTGGTTTTGAATAAATTATTTAGCAGTAACCAGTCACATTCAATCAAGAATAAATCACTGGTTACTTATTTAATTTTACTGTCATAGTGCATCTTGTATTATAGATAATCCAAAGGCTGAGATTTGGTCACATTTCCATCTCAAAGGAAGCAAAGAATACTTCACTGCATTCAATATTCATAAAGAACAAAATCCTCTCTTTTTTTTGTGTGTGAATTTCCCTGATAATGCAAAAAAAAAAAAAAAANNNNAAAAAAGACGAATGGCAGTTCTCACCACATGACAATACTATTACTAGGGGGCTACCTCTGAAGTTAGGAGGGGATTGTTTTAAAACAAATAAAAAAGTAGTTTTTACACAGTGGATAGAAAAACCATGAGAGGAAGGTTGAAATAATGGAGTGAGGAGAGGGAAATAAGAGAAATTCCAACTAGGAAAACATTTTTCACAATGAGCATAGTTAAATCCAGGAACATGTTGTCCAGAGGAGCTGTAGAACCTCCGTCATTGGAGGTTTCCAAAGCCCAGGTGGACAGAGGCTTGAGCAGACTTATTTAACATTGAAGTTAGCCCTACAATGAGCATGGATATTGGACTAGAAGCTACAGAAAGATACATATGCACTCTTTGAATTCATAGATGGAGGGTGGCCTATGCAATAACGAGCTACAATATGAACTCATCGCAAATAGAATTATACATGACTTTCATTGCAGATGTGAACATGAAGATCCAGGCTCTAGTGGACTGGAATCTACTGGGAACATCAAAACTTTGTGTTTTGGGAGTAAGCCTGTTTCCATCTTGCTAAGAGAATAGTTTGCATGGTCAGTTAAGTTTCTGGGCTCTACCTCAGAAACAGAATCAAATTCAATGTATGTTTAAAACATTCAAAAGATTTTCATGCTTTGATGGATTGAGCTAAAAGTGGAATGAAAATCTTAGCTAGCAAAGTATAAGTATATATCTCAGCATACATTTATTCAGAAAAACCTTTAAGAGAATGCTTCTATTTAAACTTTTGTATTAGTCAGGCTGAGTTTGCTGTTCAGTAGGCCTGAAGTGCCCTCCCTAAGAGGCATTCTTCCTTGAACTGGGATTGGTTCCTTGAACTGGGATCTATAGCCTACACCCTTTAAAGGAGTTTGGTTCCTCCTGCCCTGCTGGAGACATTGTGGTTATCTGGTAGGCTAGCATGCAATCGCAGGCTCCTTGGAGTAGACCCATCTGTCTACAGTGCAATGATTCAAAGACCAGACAGGAGACAGCAAAGACCACGGCGGCTACCCAACAGAAGGTTAAAGCTGCTCTGA
>WAAB01008803.1:0-15283 GCA_013389865.1 Piaya cayana
TAATGATGAAACTTGCAGTGGAACATGCTAATGAGGACTGCAAAGACCTTTTACTACGCCTGCCGCGGGGTGTAACCTTAGTGCAAATGATAGATAACAGGGTGGGCTCTATAAAATACCACACCAAGCCATGGCAGAGGCAATGTCCGCAGCTTGGAAGCCTAGAGAAGGGAGTGATCAGCGTCGTTGTTATGCCTGTGGGGTTCCGGATCATTCAGATCTGAATATGGAACTGAAAGAGTTGCAACATTGTCTAGAGCAATATGGGTTACAAATTTCTCCTGAAAAAATCCAGAGAGAAGTTCCATGGAAATATTTGGGATGATTTTACAACACACAATAGAACCTCAAAAGGTTCAATTAAAAGTAAAAATCAATACACTAAATGATATGCAGATATTGTTGGGTAACATTAATTGGATTAGAAACTTTTTGGGGATTGGTAATCAGCTATTGACACCATTATTTGAATTACTGAAAGGAGATGTTGATTTAAATGCCCCTCGAACATTGACAAAAGATGCTAACAAGCATTGCAGGAAATCGTTGAGCGTATTAGTTTAGTACAGTGTCATCGGGTCAGTTATGATTTAGCTACACAATTCATCATTTGTAATCAAAAGGAACAGCCTTTAGGGATAATCGCCCAATGGGATGAGTCAGCAAAAGATCCTTTAATGATTTTAGAATAGATATTTTTACCTCACCGACCCCCCAAAAGTATTTTGACACAAGTTGAAATGTTTGCAGAATTAGTTATTAAGGGACGGCAACGAATTGTAGACTTTTGTGGTCAGGAGCCAGAAAATATAATTATACCTATGGCAGACAATTATTTACAATGGTGTTACCAAAATAGTCTACCAATACACGTTGCCTTACAAGGATATGAAGGGAGAGTAGAGATACATCCAGCACATAAGTTAATCACTTTTTAAAAACAAATGCAAATAGAACACAAGACAAAAAACTGTGAATATCCAGTTGAAGGAAAAACTGCATTTACAGATGGAAGTGGCAGAGAAAGGTAGTGTGGAAAGATGATCAGGAATGGAAAAAGCATATTGTGATTTGTCCAGGATCACCTCAAGTTGTTGAGTTACAAGCAGTAATAGAGGCCTTTAAATTGTTCCAAAATGAACCCATCAATCTTGTAGTGGATTCATATTATGTTGTAGGGGTCATTCAACATATAGAAAGGTCAGCCTTCCATTGTATATAGAATGAGATGTTGTTTAATAAGTTTAAATGTTATGGTTATTACAAACAAGATCGTATGGTTATTATGTTGTTCATATACATAGTCATAACAGTTTGCCTGGTGAGCTAACATGTGGCAGTGCTATTGCTGACAAATTAACCAACCCTGTGTGGGCAGTGCCATTGCCAGACCGTTTGCAGTAGGCGCAACTCTCTCACAATTTTTTTCATCAATCTGCTAAAACATTGGCAAAACAATTTGGAATCTCCAGAGGAGATGCAAAGGCATTAATTCAGTGTTGTTCTGATTGTCAGTGCTCAGTGATAGGGCCTGTGCCAGCTGTAAACCACAAGATCTAGGCCCTTTGCAAATATGGCAAACTGATGTGACTCACTTTAAGGTATTCAGAAAACAACAGTATGTTCATGTTTCAATAGATACTTTTTCGCAAGCCGTATGGGCCACAGCTCTCACAGGAGAGACAAGTCAGCATGTTCAAACTCACTTTTGACAAGCTTTTGCTGGTTTAGGAATTCCACACAAATAAAAGGCCTCAATGGATACCGGCCAAATGGGTATATCTGTACGTCAAGACAAGAGCAAAAGCGACTGACAAAGATGGGGTGGATGCTGACTTTGTGGACATTATTGGGTGCTTTAGTTGAAAAACAAAAAGGGGGAATTGCAGAGGTTTTTGCAGGCTGAAGGACACAGGAAAGTGGAGGCTGTCCTTGAAAGACCTTGGCTGAGAGAAGAAGCAGCATGAAGAAGGCATGAACAGTTAATCTTAGTCAATCGTATAACACCACATTGTATGCCTGGCCTAGGCGGGGAACAAGTAGCAAAAACAACCAATCAGTGTAAAGAAAAACCGGGCCGCTAGATCTTGCTAGTTAACATATATAAAGGAGCCATTAAGCCCAAATAAAGGTCTTCTGCTCATCAGGCAGTAGTCATTGCATCAATCCCCTCAATTTTGACGCTTGCGGGAAAACCAAGGCAAAGAGGACATAAAAAAAAATCCTCTGAGTTTCCTATTTCTATGCAGTTCTCTCAAACTGAAACTAATATCTTCTTGAAAAAGAAATGTGAAATACAAACTATGTTGTACTTTTGTAAACAAGCACTTTTATTTACAGGAAACATCCTGAAGGCTTTTCTGATTTAGACATTCTTGTTAAGCCAGAAAAACAGCCCATTTTGCACTTACTGTCCTTTTACAGGTCATGACCTTTAGCCTCCAGGACCAAGGAAGAATAGTATCAGAAGCATCTGGTAAAAATAACTACTTCCACATCTTTGCTCTTTATGCTACTGAATTTTAGAATTACCCACCCCTAAACCTATACAAGTTATCACTTTACCTTTCTGTTGTGAAACTGAGATCCAAATTTCCAGATAGTAATCACATTTCACTCTATTCATTTCCTCACTGCGGACTCCAGAGTTTTATGCTCAAGCCAATCAAGAAGAGTGCAGAACATGATTTTTAGTATTGAGGTCAAAATTAAGAAAGGTGTTCTCAATGTCTGCAGATTGTTTTGTTTTTTAAACATGAGACATTGTTCCAAACAGGCTAGTGTCTCAGGGTACAGGGGTCAGAGTGTTTCTAAACTGTGCAACATATTTAAAATGTTTCATGGGTGGATCAGAGTTCCTATCCACAGCTTGAAAAATCACTGGGTAAAAAGGATCTACTAGAGCGATAAAGGAGTAATAGTCGTAACTGTGACTTAATTGTTGGGATCTTGCATCCTTCCTGCCTATCTGCTCTATCCAATGCAGGTTTCTCTCTTTTCAGTGTATGCTACGTTGCTTCCATGGAAGTCAGTAAAACTTATATTCAAAGGAACAGGCAGAATGGATTTTTGACATACAACAGAGTTACGGTTTTAAGCAGGGCATTTAAAAGAGAAATTAAATCTACATAGAATCATAGAATCACCACCAGGTTGGAAGAGACCCATCGGATCATAGAGTCCAACCATTCCTATCAAACACTAAACCATGTCCTCAGCACCTCATCTACCCATGCCTTAAACACCTCCAGGGAAGGTGAATCAACCACTTCCATGGGCAGCCTATTCCAATGCCTAATGACCCTTTCCGTGAAAAACTTCCTCCTAATCTCTAGCCTAAATCTCCCCTGGCAGAGCTTGAGGCCATTCCCTCTTGTCCTGTCCCCTGTCACCTGGGAGAAGAGGCCAGCTCCCTCCTCTCTACAACCTCCTTTCAGGTAGTTGTAGAGAGCAATGAGGTCTCCTCTCAGCCTCCTCTTCTCCAGGCTAAACAACCCCAGCTCTCTCAGTCACTCCCTGTAAGACTTGTTCTCCAGCCTGTTCACCAGCTTTGTTGCTCTTCTCTGGACACGCTGCAGAGCCTCAACATCCTTCTTGTGTTGAGGGGCCCAGAACTGAACACAGGATTCGAGATGCGGTCTCACCAGTGCGGAGTACAGAAGGAGAAGAACCTCCCTGGACCTGCTGGTCACACCGTTTCTGACACAAGCCAGGATGCCATTGGCCTTCTTGGCCACCTGGGCACACTACATGTAAATGTTGTTAAGAATTCATATAGTAAACAAGGAAATTCATAGGAAGTGGAGGGGAAACAAACATGCTTAGGGTGCTCTGGGGTATGGTTCAGCAGGACTCAGCAGCATTAGGTTTACCATTGGACTTGATGATCTTAAAGGTCTTTTCCAACCTATATGATTCTATGATTCTAACAAATCCTCAAGACTTGACTGTGGCAGGGGATTGGACCATTACAGAAACACTAAATTCGCTTCCTATTGCAGGAGGAGTAGTGCTGCATTTTTTCTACGCGACAGAGTAGGAAGCCAGGGAGTGTGTGTGTGAGAAAGTTTAGGCTCTATGCAGCAAGTAATAACTAGCCCAACTTCATACATTTTGTAAGGTTTTAATTAAAAGTAGCCATTAAGTGTACGTTTTTAATACCACAAAATAAGTATTCACATTTTTTATTCTCTTCTTCATACCCTTTAAGCATTCTCTCTATCATGTATGTCAGTCTAAATACAGAAACTTAGAGGAAGATCCCTTAGTTACCAAACTCTCACTGATTTGATTCCTTGCCTCCCCATGAATAGCACTGTGCAGTTTGAAAGTTTATGCCTCATACATATTAAACATATACACAACCCAGGAATTTTTCACTCTGAAGACATTTGGCTCAGCAAAAGTTTATTCCTATAGATGTCAGTCTAGTTAATCTTTTCCACAAAGTAATGAAAATACATTCTTGTAATAGTATGAAACAATAAAGGAGACAGCTACTGTGCCAGTCGTCAGTCGTCATCACTGAGCTGCAAGGAAGAGAAGGATATAAACCATAGATATGCCTAGTTACACAGACATAGATAGTAGAATCTAGTAGAACAAAAGTACTTTAGTAAAACACTTGAATTCTAACAAAGCCTCGGTCACTCCTAGTGTCAGAAACTTCACCGATGCCTCATTTTCATAGTAGCTGGGCCTGCTGATTTACTTTTGTGTAATGATACTTCACCTCACAAAAGATAAACTTGCTGTCACTGCTATCTGCATGGATATTCAGACATGTAATTTGGCTCCTTCTCTAAATTACTTGCATAAAATTAAATCGGGGACCAAACAACAGAGCACTTACTAGCTGCCTGTCTATAGTTATCAACAGGTGAAGTCCACTGAAGTGAAACTGTATCACATTCCCTGAATGAGATGACCACTAACATTTGATCCATGTTCAGCCTCAACTCTGGTTACTTTAGAAGATAAATTGCTTGTGTACTGGCTATGCTGCAACAAAAATACTTCTGCATGTTGTCTAAATCACATTCTATCGTGCACATATACAGCCAATAGAAAATAACTTGTCCTTTTCTTGTTGCACCCTGCCCTTTCCAGGCAGAGCCATGGGCCAGAACTTCAGAGGAGCCACTGCCACAGCTGAGGATATCGCCTCACTATGGGGCTGCTTTAGCTACCTCTATATCCATTGTCCATTTCTGACTGTGAACCTGGCATTTCTGGCAGTCCTGTGCCTCTGTTTCAGATCTGTTTCAGCTGAATACATGCTGGCTGTTCACCCACTGGGCAATAACTACAGTGACTGGTGGCACTCTTTGTTGAGACTTCACTTAAATACGTGCCTGGCTCCCTCTCAGACAATAAGTGACCTCCTTGTTTGCCAGTGGCAGTTGCCACTTGGTCACTCCTGATGCTGTGAAAAGCCAAATGCAATAATCAATGCCAATTTGTATATTAAGTAGGTATTCCTTTAATAAACAACCCTGGGTACACATGGGGTAATCCACCTAACGTGTCCAACTATTGAGACTGGTTACATAACTGGTTAAACATACATATTCATATGGATTCTGGGAAATACTGGTTAAACATACATATCTGTGGGAAGATTTTACAGAGAAGGCTGCTTGGTGCTGAGCAGCTGGCAAGACCTTGAAGCAGAGAGCTGAAAATATAAACACCAGATAGTTCGGTGGGAACCGCCGCATGCTACTGTCAACATAGCTAACTTTAGCATAACTTGATTTCTTAGCACACGCAGTAGTGTAGCCAATAATATGTTAGCAATAGCTTTATGGACAGCTACCTTTAACAAATAATACACTGTAGTCACCCNAGTGCCTCACCACTCTCATGGTGAAGAGATTCTTCTTTATGTCTATCATAATTTGTCACCCATTATTGTATGCACATCATAGTTTCTTTGTGTCTTCAGAAGCCTCTGATGGGCTTTATCTTATCTCCTCCCTCACTGTGTCCTCTTGCTGAGCTCAGGTCTGTCCTTTGTTCTTGTTGTGGGACCGTCTTTACAATAACTGATTAGTTCCTTGTTTCAGCTAGTAAACAAGCTAAACTCCTGTTACAATCATATTATTTCTAACGGCAAGCAGGCCAAGATTTGATTTGGATTATTCTTATTATTGCTTAAGCTAATTCATTCCCTTAACATAATGATTTATTACTTCCTTCACGCCCTAGAAGATGGAAGAACTGATCTAGTGGGATGTCCCTGCCCATGGCAGGGGAGTTGGAACTGGATGATCTTTAAGGTTGCTTCCAACCCAAACTATTGTATGCTGCTCTGTCTCTAACTTCTCACCCCTCGGGCTCAGGGCGGTCCACCAGCAGAGGGAATACAGCCAAGGGAACGAGAGCCCCGGGCGGTCCAGCTGACCAGACACCCTCCCGCCCGGCGTTCGGCAGCTCCGAACTACAGCTCCCGGCGTGCCCGAGCGGCCCGCCCCCTTCCCGTCTCCGTCGGGCCAAAATAACCCCGGAGTTCCCCGCGATCAGCTGATCCCGGCCGGCGGCGAGGGTGGCGGGTCCAGCTCTCCGGTTCGGGTCGCTGCCCGAGGAGAACGGGGACGGCCGAACCGGGACGGGCGCGGGGAGAGGAGAAGAGAGGAGGGGAGGGCGAAGGCGCAGGCGCGGCCGGGACGCGCCTCCTCAGTTCCCGGGAGGAAGGGTAAGGAAGGCGGCCGTCGGCTTGTAAACAATAGCCCGGCCGGCGGCTGCCCGCACCACGTTTGTTCGTATACCCCGGGAGGGGCCGGGGCCGGGTCCCGTCTTCCCGCCCGGGCGAGGCGCGGCCGCAGGTGGGTGCGGGCGCCCTCGTTACGTAACGGGGCCAGCGCCGCCTCCCCCGGGGCCGGGCGGGGCAGCGTTAGCGGCCTGCGCCTCCCGGGAGCTGCGGTGGGTGTTCGTATGGCGGGGCGAGGCAGGGAGCTCCCAGCGCCTAAACAGTGAGCTCTGAGGGAGGAGCCGGCGAGGGAAGGGAGAGAATTTTCTAGCGTCGACGCGGTGTTCTGCGTGTCAGTGTCCGGGCGCACGCACCGCGGTGCTTCTGGTGCCTCCTCCTTGTGCGGGGTTTCTGATGCCCTTACCACCTCTGTGCTCTCCCTCTCTGATCTGCTTTAGGGAAATCCTAGCCCTGTCCACCTGCTGAAGTTCTCCAGACCGTGTTTTTTCTCGTCACCGAGTGTACGTTGTTCAGCAAAGTGGAGAATGGCCGCGTACCAGCACATGAACACAACAATGCAGGAAGCCAGCTGTGTTGTTTGAGTTTATGTCGGAGAAAGAAAACTTCATCTGCACTTAACAAGACTTTTTTTTGGGAGGCAAGTCAGTGTATGCATTTTACAGAAACATCTATTAATTATTTAAAATTGTGAACAGAATTCCTGTTATGCTGCTGTCCCTTGAGAAAATACTAAATTTACAACTGACTTTTACACCTATCATTGTCCAGAACAGAAACAGGAAGGGAAAACATTGCTTTAAGGAAATGTGAAGATGAGCGCCCACACTCAAACTGCAGAGAAAGGACAGAACACGACACTCCTGTGCCAGGAAAGCTATGTATGCAGTGGGACAGATGAAGCAATCTTTGAGTGTGACGAGTGCAGGAGCCTGCAGTGCCAGCGTTGTGAAGAAGTGCTGCATCAGCCAGAAAGGTTACGGAACCATGAACGGACCCGTATAAGACCTGGCCATGTCCCATACTGTGACTCCTGCAAAGGTGCCAATGGGAACATAATGCATGCCAGTATGACGGGCTCGAGGCAGATCGCAGCAGTGAGGTGCCAGGTGTGCAAAATCAACCTCTGTGTGGAATGTCAGAAGAGAACACATGCTGGAGGGAACAGAAGGAAGCACCCTGTCACCATATACCGTGCTGGCAAAGCCCAAGAGCAGGAAGAGGAAGAGGGGACGGATGAGGAGACCAAGAGAAGGAAGATGACAGAGAAAGTTGTTAGTTTCCTCTTGGTGGATGAAACTGAAGAAATTCAGGTAAGAAGCCCTGTGGTTTGTTTGAATGGGTGAGATCCATTGTTTTCTGTCATAGCCTAAAATACTGCTGTGATACGTAATTAACACCCAAAGCCTAATTGGCAGCAACAGTAACAAAATGAGAATAGTTCACTAGGTGGTACTAAGTGAGTATCTTGGGACAAAAAGAAACAGTGCTTTGGAGTGGCCTTACTCACAAGTTCCTCAAAAGGTTGGGTTCACTAAAACTTTATGTGTGGCAAGTACCTCTTCTAAGAGGCTTGTTAAGCAAAGCTAGTGAGAAAATTGACTCTGAGACACACAACTAAGATAAGAGCTATCTGTGCAGGATGCTGATCATTCCTGAACAAAATTGAACTGAGAGTATTGCAGTAGATATCCTGCAAATGGGAGTCCTGGCAGCCAGTCTATCATATTACTAGGAGTGGGTGCTGTACCAAGCAGTGCTAATGCAACTCTCTAGCCTCCTGCTACTGTCCTTTATCATCAGTAAATCCATCCTACATTTAGGAATTTAGAAATAAGGATTCAAAACATGCCATCCAAGCCCTACAGACACCATGGTTAAGCTATACTGCTTGTCACAAATATATGTTAGCCTTTTGCTGAGTGAGGGGATATTGGCCATCAGTTGTGGGTAGACCTGCTGGTAATAATGACAGAAATATCAGCTGACTAGTAACAGCCTCAGGAAGCATTATTATAAAGAGTCTAACTTTCAATATATGTAGTTAGTTAAGTCTTCTGTTAGTCGGTACCTCTGTTGAGCATGTTTTACATTGTGAAAATACTTTACAGATATAAAAGGAATAATTTGTAACAGTCATAGAGCAGGTTAGTTACACAACTGAAACCAGAGCTTTGTCTTCTGGCTTCCAGTTTGCATCCTTCACATTAAGCCTCATTTGGGAGACGCTGAAGGAAAATATGTAGTTGTCTCAAGGCTCAATGTGTGGTTGCTATAATTTTACATTCATGCTAGCAATGGCAAAAAATTGTAATGATGTTCTGGTTGTTTGTAGATCAATAATTTGTATCCATCATAGTGACAGTTGATGTGTCTGCCATGCATTGCAAGGATATGTGACTTAAGTATCTTTTATCTACTCTGTTCTGTTGAAGAGGGGGTCACATTTTGGTCAGTTTGGGTATATTGACTGACAGATCCTTATTGCTTTTGAAAGGGAAAGGGAGGAAAGGATGACAGTACTTATGATGCACTGGTGTAGGAAACACACTATGTGGGACACCGTGGACTGTAAACAGTGATTCAGTTTCAGGTGTAGTAGCAGTCCTAAATTTGTGTGCCTCTCCTAAGCACATATACATTTCCTCATAATGCATGACATGCAACTATTGCTTTAAGATGCAGAGCAAGCTCTGAAATGCCTTAAAATAGGGCTGACTTGGAGAGCTGCTCAAAAGATGTGGCTGTGTGTGGTTGTACTGGTTTAAGTTATCTTTGTGCTTATGAATCTGTAAGTCTTATTGAGGCAGGCTTTTGGCTGCCTCTTGCTAGCAAGTGCATTGCCATTTAAATGTCATGGGTAATGAGGACAACTTCCTTATTGGGACAGCAGTGGTCCTTTATCAGATCATAGTGTTAGCAAAACTGTTAGCATTGGGTGACAATAATCACACATAACACTCTGAGGAGAGTTATGTATCGTGCTTTATTTAGAGGCCCCGAGAACCAGGGGGATATTCCCCAAATCTGGTCTGACAATGTTTCGATGAAGGGCTCTTTTATTCTCACAAAATTTCACAACCTAATGTATATTCAACAGGTTACATCATTGTCTAATGCTTATGTGAATTCATTTACCAGTTTTCTCTTATCTCTGTTTACTTCTTCTGCTTTAATGAAGTATTGTTCATGGTTTATCTTGTTAGCATTGACCAGTAACTAACACCTTTTTTCAAAAGAAAAGAAAAACCATTTTATCTCATTCCCTGAGTGACAAATGGTCTTTTGATCCTGATGAAGTATTGTTCGTGTGTTATCCTGTTGGAATTTCCAGTAATTAACACTTCTTTCAGAGAAGAAAAAACGAACCTAGGTTTTCCAAGACTTCTTGTAAGTTGGTTTTTGGTTTTTTTGGTTTTTTTGTTTTTTCCTTTTTTTTTTAATTCTTTTTTTTATCCTTGCTCCAACAATAGCAATTTGATCAGAACAGGCTTGAAAAAGCTCTCAAAAAATGATCTTCCTTCACTCTCAAGATGTTGAATCAGAGCTCTTCCACCAGGAGTCATCTTCTCTTCCTCATAGCTGGATACTTATGTGACATCTCACAGCCAGTGTCAAAGCAGTTTGAAAGCTTTCAATTAAAATATTTTCTGTCAGCTTGTAACACGGCGGGGGCCAATGAACTTCATGAACAAATCAATATGATTTCAGATTAAGTTCCTTTATTCAGCATCTCTCGTTGTTTATATAGGACAAGCAGGCCAAAACATCAGGTAAACACTGATTGGTCCTTCTGCCCTAGCAACTAGCCTCTCCTGGCAACCACCCATCCCACATCTCCCTGCCGCCAGCCCGAAAAACTCCTGCCCCCAACTGCAAACCACTTCATTAACATAACACAACAGAGTCATCCAAAACCTTTGTGACGCTCCCAACTCCGCCCTGCCAAGGCACTTAAAGAACAATTCCAGCAAGCTTGAACTTAGTACTTGCTGTTATATTGATGTTTCTGCTAGTGGGTATGAGGACTTTTACTTAAAGAGAGGGCTGTCAGATGACTAGCTAGCTCTGAAGACATCTTCTGTAGCATCTTTTACTCTTAATAATACTGAACAGTCGATTTAGCTATAGAAAAGTCATCTTCAGTCGTCTTGTGCTTGACATTAGCAAGCTTATTGCTGATTAATTGGGGATAAATCCTTAGAATATTCTCTGTTTAAACCAACTTTATGTCCAAAAATGCCAAAAAAGTAATGATTTGAAATGTGGAGATTCAGTATTTGAAGGTGTGTAGCTTTTAAAGTTTGAGCAGAAAGGAGAAGGATTTATCAGAATTCTGGAGTCCAGCTGTCTTTAACCATCTGTTTCCTGACCTTTGGAAATTGAAGATTGTTGCATTAGTTAGGAAATAAGAGAAGAAACTGCTGATTTTGCTACCAGTGGTAGAATCGGCCATAGCAATGTCAAATCGTTGTCATATGAAATTAGGCAGAAAACTAGATATGCTGCTTAGCAAACATGATGAATTGAGATACTCACATGCTTACACATCTATAACTTGATTTAATTCAGTGAGATGAGAATGCAAGGCAAAGATTTCTTTTTTAGTTTCCTGTGGAGCTTGTATTTATTGTGCTCAAGTGGTTGTTTCATCTCATTGTTACTGTTGGCTTCTTGGAAGTGGTGGCTTTGAAACTGAAGGACATTTATAGCATGTAAGCAATTACTGAGCTAGTTCAGATCCAGAGGCAATGTAGATTAATCCACAAGGATCTGTGCCTGAGGAAATTAGTTTAGCTGAGAGGTAGAGATTCTTAGCTTGGGCTCAGCAATGCATTGATAAAGATGATAATTTTGAGATCTGATTAATTGTCTTTGTGTCATGTTGCATAGATATGGTGGCCTGCTCAGAGCTAGTTTGGAGCTTTTTGGTGCTTTAAAACATAACTATAAGCTGAGAAAGCTGAAGACTTCTTATGCTTATTTCAAATCCACTTAGTCAGGAAAGGTCCCATTTTAAGCCACTGCTTGTGAAGCAGTTTCTTGTAAAGAACTGATGGGAGCTTAAGTTCATACATGTGAAATACAGACTTCTCTGCGATGTTCATCATAACATAATATCCGAGCAATTCAAGGACAGGTTGGTTTATCTCATGTTAAGAAAATTATGTTAAAGGTTAAATCCCAGTTTGCACTGCAAGTCTGTGGAAGAACCAGAAAAAGATGTTGTTCCTTATGAAGTCCAACACCAGGTGTCTTGCACCTTACACAGCATGATGTTTTGACTCTCTAGTTAGTCCCCAGCCATCTTGACCTAAACCACAAAATTTGCTTTCCTTATTGTTATAAGTTAATAACTCAGTTGAGACTCGTCAATAGATAAAAATTAATCAAGCGTTTATTTTCCAATTTGATAGCAAGCAGCGATAAGCAAACAATGCTGGGTGGCCGGGGAGTCTCCGCTCCACCAACGGCGTGCCTTTAACAATTTATTTTCAGGTTTTTATAGTTTTATCAGTCCGGGTTCGATATCTGCGTGCCACGTATTCAGGGTCTTCATGTGCCTTCTGGTGGTCATGGAGATAAAGGCTTATCGTCCTCTTCAGACGACCTGTAAACAACTGCACTTGCGCAGGCTCTAAGTGTTGCTAGGGGGTCTTCATCTATCTCCTGGTGATCATGGAGATTAAGTCTTATGGTCTTCTTCAGATGACCTGTAAACAATTGCACTTGCGCAGACTTTTTGCCCCCTCTCATGACTAAGCAACTTAAATCATCCGGATCTACCATCTAGCAGGCTCTAATATTAAGTAACTTTAATGAACAAATATCATATTTTGTTTATCACAATCCCCTCTTTTTCTTTTTACTTATTTTGTTCATTAAAGCGACACAATTCTTGACTGCTTAACACAAGCGTTTCTGCTAAGTTGTCTTGCTCAGGCAATTGCTCATATTTAGCTCTAATGAGCATTAAATGTGCAGCTTCTAAGTGACTTTTAACAATAGCAATTACCTTGTTAAAAATGCATGGGCCAAATACCAATGTTAATGTCAACAATATTAGGGGGCCTGCTGTGGTAGATAATAATGTAGTAAGCCACGGGGATTGTTTAAACCAGAATTCATACCAGCTTTGGTTTGCTGCATATTCTTGCTTTCTTTTTTCCAAATTTTCTCTTAACTTGGCCATGGTGTCTCTTACTATACCAGTGTGGTCAGCATATACACAACATTCTTCCCTTAGGGCAACACACAAACCCCCTTCCTTAAAGAAAAGCAGGTCTAGACCTCTTCGATTTTGTAATACCACTTCAGAAAGTGAGCCTACTGACCTTTCTAAGGCCGTTATAGATTATTCTATTCTCATAAGATCTTCATCTATGGCTACTCTTAATGATGCAAAGTCTTGGTTTTGCTTTACCAGCGAAGCTATTCCTGTTCCAGCACCCGCACCTCCTAGGACTATGAGAGTGGCCAAGGTCAGGGCTGTGACAGGTTCTCTTTTTATCAGGTATTACTCAAGTGGACCCATATCTACCACCTCTTTTAATTGATACACATAGCCATCTGGATGGTATATTATCTTTGGGATGATTATTACCTGCACACAAAACTCTTTGATGTTGTTTAAATGTTTTAGGGAGACACATGACGTAACTCCAGTCTTAGATACCCACTCCAGTCTTAGATACTCCAGTCTTACATACCCAGTTAGCATACCTTGTGGGTATTAACCATTCACCTGATTTTTGGGCTTTTATTTGAGCATCGGGGTTTATGCAAAGGTGTTTGTTTCTTTTTTTTTGTATTGGAACTTGTCTGACACATCTCCCTTTCCCTATGACCTGACTGAGGGAAATACCTTGAGTACCAGTCTCTCATTTACACACTGATGGGTTTGTTCCATTGGTTGACATAGGTTTGTTACTAAGTCCTATGGCCTCGTAATAAGGTGGTCTTGCATCATAACATAACCAACAACGCTTGGTTAAGTTTGGATGTGTCTGGTTTAACACTTGATAGCTAACTTTCATTAGGTTCCACAAGGGGTTGATCTTAATGAATTCCTGATCAAAAACATCTTCCGTGTTATTCATTTTAATTCGAGTTTCGTTAATTGCTACTTCTGCTTCGGCCTTTTTTACTTGTATTTCCCCTGTTAGCACTGAATTGGGTCCTACAGGTACTGGCTCATCAGTTGGAGCCTCTTCTTTATTAATATGAGCCCCCCCCATCTGTTCCCGGTTCCCAGTATCTGATTCCCCAGGTTTTTCCTATTATCCAACCCTGATTTTATGGTCGTTTTATTTGGAGGATTACATATTGACAATCACTGTGTCCTATGGATCCTCCAGATCCATCAACTCGTGGATGTTTACAACCCGGCGGCCCCCGTGTAGTTGTCAAATATTCATCTTGGGGATTGGGAGTCCAGGCAGATGCAATAGTTACACAATCCCAGTGTGCACAATAATATTGGTTGGGTCGATTACAATAGCTTTTTCCAGGGTATGATGCTGGACAAAAGTAATGGGGCTTTTGATTCAGGCAAGGTTGTATAGGTGCTAACTGGCATAGCGGAGCAGAAAAACTTGGAGGTCCAGTCGTTTTGTTTGTTCCTATTATTTGTGAATTTCCCCATCTTGTAAGGGTCCATTTAAAAGGAAGATGACCTGCTTCGCCGTGCCATATCGTTAATATGAACAGTGTTATAGTGAGCCAAGAGGTATGGGGTTGCTGCCTTTGATTGGTCATTGTTGCCTTTGAATTCCCCATCCCAACAAAACGTTCTTGGGTGATCTCACCTTTTAGGTCAACACTGGGGCAGTTTGGCCAGGATCTTGATATGGTTCTACTCGTTTGTGGTTTTTTTTTTTTTCCCCACTGTTTTGCACTCCTCTGCCTTGCCCGTCGACTCGGTTGCCTCGAGCCATGAGGTGTTCCATCTTCTCAGCAGCAGGGGTGTTTTTCAGGAGACTCCGAGGATCCCCTTTTAACATGCCGCTGCATATATGCTGCCCAATTATGATCTTTGACCAAGGGAAAGTTACACCTCACTCCTTTTAGAGTCTTTTGACAACACCCTCTATTTATTTGTAATTTTAATGGGGTAGGTTCGTTAGAGTGATTACAGAAATTTTCTGGTCTTACTCTGTATACCAATAATTCCTACCAATATTGATCCCAAATTTGTATTTCCCCTCGAGACACTTTAAATTTCAGGGCCAGCTCAGTGATTTTTCTCTCTGTAGCATAACAAATGTCACAGATTCCTCGGGGGATGATTCCATTTTGGCAATAGGACCACCACTTTTCTTGGCACACTATACATGTAAAACATACAAAAGGGTAACAATTACAATCTGGGCTATATTTAATCCTATAATCACTATTCACAGGGTATTCATATTACCAACAAATAACGATATCTACCTACTTTTGGTAGTTCAGTAAAATCTATTTGTATCTTGACAAATGGTCTATGTGCTAATTCTCTTCCTCCTGGAATATTTTCACGCAATTGTTGCTTATTTACTTTTTGGCAGGTTAAACATTCTCCCACTATTTTTT
>WAAB01008803.1:16200-26530 GCA_013389865.1 Piaya cayana
GGGCGGGGTCAGAAGCCATGCTGCCAGAGGTCCAGGGGGAAGCCACGCGGTGGGGTCCCGGGGCGGCCACGCAGCCATTCTGGGGGGACGCCTGGCCGCCGTGCTGGGCAGGAGCCCCGAGTGCTCCTCTCCAAGCCCTCTGCTATGCCTGCACTGGAATACAGACCTGCACTCGAGCAGCCCAAACCACGCAACCGGACCATGGGGTGATACAGTCTCTATTTCCCTTTCTGTCTTTCCTCCCCCTCTCCCCCTGACCTCACGGCGCGCGTGTCTGTTTGGATCGTAGGGGCTTGGGTTACCGGGGATTTATTTCTGTAACTCCTGGCAGCTGCGTACCTCGGCTTGTTGTTGTGCCCCCTAGAAATAAATACTGTTTGATCTTCACCCTGGGAGTAACTGTTTAATCTCTGGATTGCTACACAGACAAACGGACCCTTCCTTTCTCCTCCCTTTGTCCGGGTTGAGACAATATGCTATAGGGTTTTTTGTGTCCTGCCCAGCCCTGTCCCAAAACCCCGAAAGCAGTTCCTGCCTCTGTATTCACAAATAAAAAGATCTATGCAAGTCCGGTAAACTTAAAACCGGGGCAGTCACCAATTCGCCTTTTAGGTTATCCAATTGCTTTTCGTCATCATCCGTCCACTGTATCATTTTATCCTGAACAAGTTTTTAATACAAAAATTTTACCTTTTTTGCTATAATTTTCAATCCACTATCTACAATATCCAGTTAGTCCCAAGATTTGTCGTACCTGTCGTTTAGATTTAGGGGCGGACAGGGACAAGATTCCATTCACTCTTTGTGGATTTAGTCGCTTTGTTCCTTTGCTTAAGCAGTGCCCCAAATATTTTACTTCTTGTTCCACAAACTGCAGCTTGGATTTTGATACTTTCAATCCCTGTAGACTAAGGAAATTCAATAACTGCACACTCTCTTGTCTCACTGATTCTGTGTCTTTTCCTGCCAATAACAAATGATCTACATATTGAACTAGAGCGATTCCCGGTGTCTGACTATATTCTTGTAATATCTGCTCCAGAGCCTGTCCGAACAGGTTGGGAGATTCTGTGAATCCTTGGGGAAGGACTGTCCACCTTAATTGTTGTTTTCTGTGAGTGTCTGGGTCCTCCCGTTCAAAGGCAAAATAATTTCTACTTTCTTCACTCAAGGGGCATGCCCAAAAGGTATCTTTTAAGTCTATCACACTATACCACTGATCTCCTGGTCCTAATTGACTTAACAATGTGTGTGGATTTGCCACTACAGGGAATTGGCTGACTGTACGCTTATTGATTTCCCTTAGATCATGTACAAATCTCCATTTCCCATCCTTGTTTTTTACAGGCAGGATAGGGGTATTAAAAGGTGACATACAAGGTTCAAGTAGACCCTGCTCAATTAGTCGTTCAGTCTCAGGTTTCAGCCCCCTCGGGACTGACTCCCTTGTACCCTGGATAATTATGGTTCTCAGATCCTGCATGTGACCTCAGTGTATCGGATCTTGATTACTCCACCCTGGGTTCTGAAGGGGCCACTTAATGTCTGTTGCAGGACCCTGTTGAAGTTGGTCATCTCAGATTCGCATCCCTGCTCTCCTTATCATTCCTCTCTCTTCTGCTGTGAACAAAGTTTCCAGGATTGACTGTAGTTCTTCCCAGGTATAGATATTGGGTCCCAAAAACTGATCAACCCGCTCCACCACCCCAAGAGGATCTTCTAATAGACTTCCCATCTCCTTTTTAAAATCTCTGACATCCCCTGAATTAAGAGGGACCGCCACATATCCCATCCCAGCCTGCGGACTTCCCATTGCAATTTCCCTAAGAGGGTACAATCCATTTCCCTGCCGCTGTTGGCTTCTGGTTTGACTTCTAGTTACCCGCCTATTAGCACCTTGATCCACATCTGAATCAGTATCACTCTCAGTATTATGGGGAGGGGCAGTCGGTGCTGGGTTAGGACCTGGTAGTGGAGGTGGGGGGGAGGCACTTAAGGTGGTGGTGTTACTGGGATTTCATCTGACTGCCTGTTTTTCTTTCGTTCTCGCCTCCCTTTTTCTTTGAGGGGGTATAAATTAATCCTTGTTTCTGATCCTATCTATGGTGTGCATATTCACTCTCCTCCAGACTAAACGGCTCCTTTGAATTTACGTAAATATTCAGCGCCTGACAAATCCAGTCTACAGATGACCCAAATACTGGCCAATAAAGGTGATCCTTACGAATCTCCTTCCCACCTCATACTTCCATACAATAATGTATCATTTTTACTTTACTTCTACCCTTTCTAGAAGGATAACTGTCCCAATGTTTTATCATCATCCCCAGTGGACTATCTGGAGGTATCTGTGGGAGTCTACCCCTGGAGTCCCCCACCCATGGAGTCAGAAGGCTTGCTCTTCTTCTGCCCCATCTTCCAAGGTGCCTTTGTACACACACACACACACTCACTTTGTCCAATTTGCGACCCAGTCCCTCGTGGGGTTTGGGAACTGCACTACTAAGGACTCCACACTCGCCTCGCCTGCAATTGGGCGTCTCACACAGCGCACCCAAGATAACCAGCCCCAACCGAATGGATAACTGACCTACCTGTCAAAACACTTCCCTGGGCAGCCAGTTTCAATGCTTCACAATTCTTTCAGTAAAGATTTTTTTCCTAATATCCAATGTAAACCTCCTCTGGTGCAACTTGAGCCCATTTCCTCTTGTCCTATTGCTTATTACTTGGTAGAAAACATAGACACCTGCTTCACTACAACCTCTTTTCTGGTAGTTCTAGAGAGTGATAAGGTCTCCCTTCAGCCTCCTTTTCTCTGGGCTGAACAACCCCAGTTCCCTCAGCCTCTCCTCATAAGGCTTGTGCTTCAGACCAGCTTTGTTGCTCTCTTCTGGACACACTCATGCACCCCGGTGCCCATCTTGTAGTGAGGGGCCCGAAACTGAACACAGTATTCAAGATAACCTAAAATGTTTGCATAATAACAAGTAACTCTTTGAGCAGTAGAATTGAGTCTGATTTCTGAGATGTTTGCCTCCCATTATCAGTGTGTATCCTCTACTTCTGTCTTCTGAGTAAGAAGCAGTATGTGTGCTATCATGCACAAGCCAGCATGCTTACTGGCTAGCAGGTATGAGCTTGATTGCTCTGCTTAAGTACGGTATCTTGGTGGCTGTGTGGAATGACAAGAGATAAGCCTTTTCCTCAGAAGGGTTATTAGAGTATTTCTTTTCTACTCTGCTATTTATTTTCATCAAACTTTTAGGAAACTTATGTTTTAAAACCACTTATTTCTCTATCAACTACATTTATGTATTTGTATTATGGATTTTAATCTATATAAGGAAGACTTGAACAATGGTATAAATGACGATTTCCATGGGAAGTGGTGCAGCAGAAAAGTTATAGGAGACAAACTAAAGTGAGCTTCTACTAAAGTAGAGCTTCTTGGACTTAAGTCAGCCTTGATTCTTCTTGAGTACCTGCTTAAGATCAAAATCTTTGCTGTTTGAAGGTGGCTAAAAGCTGGGGGAGGTAGGGCATAATGACCTCCTGAAGTCCCATCCAGACTGAATCAGTCTGTGATCTTGGTGGAAACAGGGTTTGAATTATGATAGTCTAAAATCCCCTATCATAGCTCTACTGATGTCGTGGGTTTCATAGCAGTGGATTTCTATTCTTCACAGAAAGCTACTCAATCCTTTTTCTCACTTGATAGCAAGAAGTATTTGGGAAGGTCAACAAATGTTTCTCCTGGGGCAAAAGCAGGGAGTTTCCAGCTGCTTCTTTAGTAGCCTTTTGCACTTGATTGCTGGGGTCAGCTGGCTACACTTTGTGTTCATGCACTGCCTTTTTGGGGAGTGATTGTGAGGAGCTTTGCAGAGATGGGTCACAGCACTGTAGTGTGGTGCAGGTTTGTTTTATAGGCTGATTTTGAGTGTTAGTTTGAATTCCTGTAAGCTTTATCATTTTAAAATATTTTCTGAACTGTGAACAAAAATGCTTGTATTGCTGATGTTAAGTAATGTTTTAAGGAAAATAATATTTTTTTTTCCCACTTGATTATTTTGTTTACTTGTACTCAAGATTTGTTTCAGATGTTTTGGGTTGTTCAGACTGGAGAAGGAGAAGGCTCTGAGAAGACGTTATAGTGACCTCCTAGTACCTGAAGGGGGCCTACAAGAAAGCTGAGGAGGGACTTTTGTAAAAAGGCTGGTGGTGATAGAACTAGGGGGAATGGCTATAAACTGGAAAGATTTGGACTAGACATATGGAGGAATTCCTTCACTCTGAGGGTGTTGAGGCACTGCAACAGGTTGCCCAGGGAAGCTGTGGATTCCCCATCCCTGGAGGTGTTCAAGGCCAGATTGGATGGGGCATTGGGCAGCCTGGTCTGGTGGGAGGTGTCCCTGCCCATGGCAGAGGGGTTTGAACTGGATGATCTCTAAAGTCCCTTCCAACCCAAACTATTCTATGATTCTATGTATTTGGATGCACTGTTACAAATCTTGCAGCTTATTTCTCCATTAATTGGAAAGTGTGTTAGATCCATATCGTCTTTATTGATGTATAGTATATCAGAAAATGTTGCATGCTGATGGTCAGGCAAGACAAATGGCTTATAAATTTTATTATTTACGATAACTTTTATTATTTATGATAACTTTCTTGATTGCAGAAGATGTATTTTAGTTAGTAAAAATACTGTTTAAATAAGGTCAAGCAAATAATAAGATTTCAAAACGCAACAACAAAAATACTGCTGTGAGTCAAAATGACAGCGTAAGACTAGGAAATGAAGGCGCTCTGATGAATACTCTGCCAAGCACTCTTGATTTTTGTTTTGAGCTGTTGTGTTGTTCTGGCACAGCTCTGGCTCTATGCATCACTTTCCTGAATATTTGGCTAGAAAGCTGCCAGGAGGAGGAGGACCTGGGGGTATTGGTTGGCAGCTGACTGAACATGAGCCAGCAGTGTGCCCAGGTGGCCAAGAAGGCCAATGGCATCCTGGCTTGTATCAGAAACGTGACCAGCAGGTCCAGGGAGGTTCTTCTCCCTCTGTACTCAGCAGTGGTGAGACCGCATCTCGAATCCTGTGTTCAGTTCTGGGCCCCTCAACACAGGAAGGATGTTGAGGCTCTGGAGNGGTGGTTGATTCACCTTCCCTGGAGGTGTTTAAGGGATGGGTGGACAAGGTGCTGAGGGGCATGGTTTAGTGTTTGATAGGAATGGTTGGACTCGATGATCTGGTGGGTCTTTTCCAACCTGGTGATTCTATGATCCTATGAATATTATCAAGCCTTAAAGGTTTCATGAAGATTTTTAAAAGGAGAAGACTATGGAAAAAATGTCTGATACACTTAATGTGTTTTTTTTTTTACCTGGAGGCAGAGTTGAAGTTGTATGAGTACAGGTCACTGGAAACTCCATTCTGTTTTCATGAATTTCGTTCCTAAGCTTTTAACACATTTTTGTTTTAATAACATTGTTTCCCAAACATTCCTAGGCAGGAATGACATTTTAGTAGTTCTTGTTTCTTTCTAAACAGTTCTACTTCTATTATGGCTTGCATCTAAAAAACTTGTTATGTTAGGCATAATAGATTTCTAAGTACAGGTGATAAGGAGACTTCAGATCTAAATGTGTTCCAGAGCAGTGTGGTATGAGGTTTTGTGTCCTCCTTAGAGAAGATTTTAGCTGTAAAGTTCTCTGGCTTTCCTGCCAAAAAGCTTCACCTTACGTTCAGCTCAGCCTGGATGGAGTGACTGCATGGGGAGCTGGATGACAGTTGTGAATGGAAATGCAGTTAAAACTATAAAGGAAGGCTAACCATAATTTTAACTTAGGATGGAGTAAAAACTACATTTTCTGGAAAAGAATCTTCTACAACCTATAATAGAAGTGTAAATGAGTGTCTGAGGCTAGAAATGGCAACATTTCGCTCTGCAATTTAGAGAGGATGCGTTCTCCTGAAGAATCTGTCAGCTCCAGATCAGCAGAACTGGGACAGGCTGCGACTGAGAGCCCATTGCTGTGGAAGGATGTAGCACAGCTGCAGAGGAGCTTTTGCTGCCTATACATGTGCTCAGCCTCTGTGAATGAAGCAAATTAAGGTGACAAATGCACTTCACTGTTTTGCAGCAGAATTTGGATGCTTGCCAGGAGTCCAGTGCTACTGAGACTCTGCCATACTCCAGTAGCTGTTCTGATGGAAGCAGGGTTGTGCTTCTTTTTCCAAAAGGACTGCCTCAAGAAATGAAGTGAGGTACAAGGGGTTTCAATAGACAGGTAATCACAGGGATGCATAGCTTCCAAAACAGCTATGGGATGGAACAGCCTAAATCCCAGTGATGTGTATGTATTACAAAAATGCTTTTTAATATTTTGCATTGGGCTTCTTTGTACTTATGATGAAATCTGAACAGAAAGTAATCATTCTTGTTAATCTTATGAATCCTGAAAGCAGCTGTGTTTTCACTGTTGTCTATTCTAGTTGTATAATATTTTTCTTTTTCTATTTTTCCTCTACATTTTTTTTTTGGAAGGTAAGGAATGAAGAAGACTTTATTAAGAAACTGGACTGCAGTCCTGACCAGCATCTAAAGGTAGTGTCCATCTTTGGGAACACGGGGGATGGCAAGTCTCACACCCTTAACCACACTTTCTTCTATGGCCGAGAAGTCTTCAAGACGTCTCCAGCCCAAGAGTCTTGCACAGTTGGAGTCTGGGCAGCCTATGACCCTGTCCGCAAAGTGGTGGTAATTGATACAGAGGGTCTCCTGGGGGCCACTGTGAACTTGAGCCAGAGAACAAGGCTGCTGCTGAAGGTCCTGGCCATCTCTGACCTTGTCATCTACCGTACTCGTGCTGACAGGCTCCACAATGATCTCTTCAAATTCCTTGGTGATGCCTCGGAGGCTTATTTAAAACATTTCACCAAGGAGCTAAAAGCTACCACAGCCCGTTGTGGCCTAGATGTTCCTCTGTCAACTTTGGGTCCAGGTGTCATCATCTTTCACGAGACTGTGTACACCAAGTTGCTGGGCTCTGGTGAGTAGGCAGTAAGAAACTGAATTACAATGTGCTAAACATTATCTATAAATTATCAGGTTGCATTGAATATTCAGTGTTCTTTACTACCACATAGAAGATGTGGTTTGGGTTGTGCTCTAACTTGTAGAGCATTCCCTGATGGCAATCTGACTACCCCAGATCACCCAGAATAATCTGCTTAGCCAGCTGGATATCATTACTGACTAGTCGTCATGGGAGTTCTGCCAGTCATAGGAGGGGTCATTGTGCAAGATCATGAGCATGGATGATATGGCAGACACTCCGGGATTTTGGCAGGAATATGCAGGATCCTGTTGCAAAAGACCCCAAAATAAAACTATGTAGAAACTAGGAACATAGAATCATAGAATGTCCTGGTTTGAAGGAGCCATAAGGATCATTGAGTCCAGCTCCTTTCCTTGCATAGGACAACCCCAACATTGGCACCACGTGTCTCAGGATGTTGTCCAGATGCTTCTTAAATTTTGTTAGGCTTGGCACCATTACTGGGGAACCTGCTCCAATCTTCCACCACCCTCATGAAGCAGATGAACTCACAGTACCCTCATTCTACTATTTGAAATTCTGTGGATCACCATTATTCTGAGGCTGGTGTGAGATTGGGAATGAGATTGTGGTGGCACAGTGTGGTTTAACATCACTTTTCTCTGTGCAAGTATTTGATAAAGCCAAAACAGCAGGCCCGGTACGCTATTATTCCCATTGATTTCAGTTTCGCTCACCAGTAGTTTCAACTTGGCTCATGTCATATTGGATAATGCCTACTTAAACTGTGTACTTATTTGTAAGTCTGAGTGAAATGCACTGTTAAAGCACATTTTGGTTTTGACTCTACTAGGATGTAAATTTCTTCTCCTGGTCTCATTTTTTCTGTTTCCAAAAGGCATGCTGAAACTTTCCCTCATTCTGTCGGTTTCTGATGGTTTGATGAGCTAGAGCCCTAATGAATTGGCCTGCAGTGTCTGAGCCTCATTCCTGCTGTTTCTGAGCATCTGGGAGTCTTCTGCCATGTAATACCACAGCAGCTCCTTGCTGGCCCACATTCTCATTTTAGCTTTTCTAAGCAGTGAGCTCTTGAGATAGAAGAATTTGTCCTTCTTTCTGCTTGTTATTTGAATGGCTTCTTAATTACCTTTAAGTTGCCTGCCAAGGCAGTTCCTTTTCTTAAATGCTAATTTGCTGATGAGCAATTTTAAAGTTTCATATAGTTGTTACTTGCTGTTCCAGCAAGTTGGATTTAGTGACTTGTAATGATAGTTGTACCTGTATGCAAAGTCAAGGTAGTAAAAAATTATACTTTTATGATCATTTTTGATCATGGTAGGAATAGGAAAGAAACCTCTTAGCAGGTGGATTTGCAGCAAGCTGTACCCATCTGGCTTGATGGGTAATGCAGATGAGTGTTGAAGGCAGGAAGGAGGGGGCTGCCTTGTTCTGAAATGTACAGCAGGTACTTGAAAACAAGCAGAAGAATGTGGTCAGCTTGGAGTCTGACCTGATGTGGCCAGCTCTGAAGTTCTCCACTGTGTACAAAGGACTGACCGAGGCTCGATATTTGTTGTTAAGTGATTGGCATGGAGAATAACCAGCCTGTGTAAGATTCATGTCCTCTGCTTATCAGGTGCTGTGTCTAGCTATGCCAAGTTATGGTCTGGTGAGAAGAGCTAACAAGTATGCTAACATGGAGTTTCTTTATATTATGTCATTAATCGCTTCTTTTTTTGGATAGCTGTGTTTTCAGACCTAGAAGTTTCTGGTTTTACCTGTGGAACTTGGACCCTGAAGCTTTGTATCAAAAATCAAACTGCTTTTGGAAACAGTTTTTCTTTTCCTACTTGTAAAATATGCTAAGTGTGTTCCAGGTGTATGAGATGGTTTAATTAGAAAAGCTAACACTGCATTGCATATGAAAGCACTGTGCAATTTCAGTATTATTTTAAACATCAGTTGTTTATATACTTGCTGATACTCTTTATATATATAGATCATCCTTCTGAAGTTCCTGAGAAGCTCATTCAGGATCGGTTTCGGAAGCTAAGCTGTTTTCCTGAGGCTTTCAGCTCAATCCACTACAAGGGAACAAGGACATACAATCCTCCAACAGATTTCTCTGGACTTAGACGAGCTGTGGAGCAGCAGCTAGAGAACAATACCACTCGGTCACCTAGGCAGCCCGGGGTTATCTACAAAGCACTAAAAGTAAGTGGAGAGTAGTTCATCACAGTCTTTATTTGTATCACTGTTGCTAGTAACTGTCAGTTGCAGCTGATAAAGGTAGAGCATGTGAACCAATGACACAGACTTGCAGATGTCTGAAGTTAAAGCCTTCAGTGAAGAAGATGATTTTTTTTTAGTAACTGCCAGGTAGGCTGGGTAGACTTTTTTACAGGCACCTTAGCAAAGACTCTGAAAGGTCAAGAAAAGATGAAGAGTGGAACAGAGGAAAGTTTTAAAAAGTGAGTGGGGAAGAAAAAATAACTTATGTTGTGAATGACAAGCACTTAATGACAGGGGTTTACAAATAGGAGGCACAGAAAGAGTTATAGATGAAATTCCTAAGGATGGCCTCAGCACAAAGGGAGGAAATGCAAGAGACTTGGAAGTTAATGGTTAGCAAGACCTATCACTGAGCATAGTGTAACCCAAGGCCTAGGAGGCAAAAATGAGGAAGGAGATGTATCGGTAGCTAACAAACAATATGAGATCAAGCCAAACGATGTATCATTTCTAAGGTGCAGCACGAGATCAGAAGACTGATGAAAAAGTCTTGGGGAGAGCTGCTAGTGACCTTCTTATAAGGCTCACATTGCTATGATGTCAGAGGGATTTTCGTGTCTTCATATCTGCAGTCTGTCCTACAAGTTTCCACCCATTGCTACCATTACGCAGTTAGCATAATATTTTCACTGGCCCAAAAAGCACAGGTATCTTCCAGGAGGGGCAGGCAGAGATGGGATGTATCTACAGATGGAGGTACTTCTAGCAGTCTTTTCTGATGTTAATTACAGCTGTTGAAACGGATAATTCCAGCTGCTCTGTAATTGGGGTAGCTGAAGCACAGAAGGAAATAATCAGGGTGGTGTGTACACAGTTCCTTGCATTAGGGAGCAGACAGGCAACATGGGGAAAACTGCCAGAGTAGTTTATTTCAGTTTAATTTCTTGGGCTTTACTGCAATAATGAAGTAATGCAGTTCCAGATATAGCTACTAGTATACTTAAATTCATGTCCAGTCACAGAATCACACAGAATC
>WAAB01008805.1:0-10391 GCA_013389865.1 Piaya cayana
GCAGCTTTCTGCAACACCATTATATTTTTGCCCTCTGTTAAATTATAGTAAGGATTTCCCTTAGTGGGTTGATACTTGTACTCGATTTGCAAGAAACTCTGGAAGAACAAAAATCAACCAAATTGGAAATAAATGGCGTCTCGTACATTAATCTTGAATTACTTTATTTTTCACAATAATAAAAAATAAATTAGTCATAAACAAAAATAGTTAACATTTTTTCATCAAAGAGAAAATGTATACAATATGAAAAGGATGCTGTACAGTTCTGGTTCAGGTGCATTGCCACAGATACATATTCCTGAACGAGTCAGAAAGCAATTTGCCTATACTCTTCCCCCTTTAATTCACTCAAGGAACTGGCTAATCAGAAAGTGTAGAGAATTGTATTATGGATTTACAGTATGACACATATACAAAAATATATATGCAATACCTGTGCTACAAAATTCCCTAAAAAGCTGGGTTAGTATAATGAAAGAGCTGGACGAAATTTGAGTGGTATATGTAAATAAATACATATTAGGTCCCTTTTGATAAAAAAGAATCTGCCTATTCTAAATATTTGAAATATTTTGGCGCAGTGGCTTGTTCCATAGACACAGCTCAGAATTACATATTTCCCATAGACATCTTGTATTTACAAATAACAAAATAAGTTATAATAAAGTATATCCTTCTGCCAAAATCAATTATGAGGGTCAAGTAGGCGATTTTATACATATTTAAAAAGTTAGGCATTCTTTTGTCTCCTATAGTGTCAGGTTTCATGATCCATACAGTTAAGGCTCCAGTCCTTCCTGATCCTCTGTGTGGATCCTGAGTGACTGTGATGGGGCTTTGGGAGCTTGTATGTACCCAGCCCCTGCCAGGGCCACTGGTCTCAAGAGAGACACACAAACAGAGCCTGCATGAAACAGCTCAGGGCAAGCAGCAATTGCAGACTTCTGCTGGGAGGTCAGCGACTTCTCAAAATTAAGCTCTCCTCCTCTCCAGGTATAGCTGTAGTGATCTGTAAGCCATTCGGGTACATGGAAATATAGAAGATGGGGAACTCAAGTTCTGGTTGCTAAAATCTGAGAGGCAAAGAGCTGAGCTCTGTGACTGCGAGTTCTTTTAAATGGAATCTGCTCCTTTTCACACACATAACTGAGATATTATAATGATGATGTTTGTTTTGAAATATACTGAAAATACTTAGTGGATGATTTTTCATTTCTGATAGAGAAATCATTATTTTACTCCATTTTCTAAACAACAGCTAATGTATTCCACCCCCCCAACATATTCTGTAAGCTTAGGAATAAAGGAAGCTGACTTCCAGTGTTCAAAATGTCACGTTTTGCATTCCAGCTAGAGACGTGCACATAAATTATCTGCCCAATACAGAGAACTGCTCTTAAAGAAGCCACAAACACTAAGTGTAAGTATTTTAAGTACTTTCCAACACTGTGAGGTATTTTCCGTGCAACAGGACCGAACTGTGACCTGCACCGTATTGTCATAAAAGTGGGATCTAACCAACATTACTTTATCCATACTGAAAGGTCTCCGTTTGCTGAAGCACTGTTAGTATTGGGGAAAAAAAGAAAACAGATGAAGCGTGTAAAGAGGAAGATGCTAGTTCCCTGTTCAGGGATCCTGAGTCCTGCACCGAGTCGGTGGGCATACGCTACAGCTGGGCTGCAAGGCCTGCAAGAACACCTGTGACTCCTTCACTGCGCTCCCCTGCCTACTAACAAGCCCTTCCCTGATTCACAGCTCTGGGGACTGAAGGTCAGACACACTAAAGCAAATATAACTGTGTCTCATTGCTGGCCGAGTCAGGCACAGGGTTATTCCCACAGGAGGAACCCTCATGCTCCCACAGCACCTTCTTCAGTTCCTCGGCTCACAAAAGGAAGGGAGAACTCCATGAGTTGAGTGCTGCTACGAAGTGTTCTTAAACTTGCTTACAATTGCTATATACAAGCAGTTCTACCTACCTATGCTTGGAGCTGACATCACACAGGAGCTACTAAATACTGGGGGACCATTCATCACTGCACCAGCAGCCCTCATTTCCAGAAGAAAACTGCTTAGAGACCCAGAGCCCACTCTAGACACAGCCAATTCTGGCCAGCTGCATGGCTGCAAGACATGAAAGCTCTGGGCTGGTTTTACCTCTAGAGGCAGCTGTACTGCCTAGACTCCTTAAATGAACAATCTACAGCAGCCTTCTACTCTTATTCTGGTCTTAATGGACTGTGTAAGGTGAAAATCTTTAAGGCAGAGAAGTTTTATTTCTACCATCCTGCAGGATTTTGACCAACATTAAAATATCAGAAAAAAGAAATTAAAGCAATCAATCTCAGAGGCTGCATAATTTCTTACTTAGATTGGCTGAACTTCACTGTGTTCATTAAGGCCACCTCTGAATTACAGCTAGAGTAAAATCAGGCCCTCTGCCTGCATCATCGTGAATTGGTGCATGGCTTTACTAAAGCAAACAGTTGCTTCAGTCACAATTTCAAAAGTGCACTTTGTGTGGCAGTGAAATCTTAGTGTAGCTCTTTGTGTAGATATTAGTACATCAAAGTGCTGAAAAGAAGGGTTCATTAGTTCATTTTGCAGGAACAACTATTTTGATTATGCTGACGCACAAAAAAATTGATAAATTATTAAGTTCAGCAACATTCTGGCAGCCTCCTTATCATTAGATGTTTACTGAGGCAAAACAATCTAAAAAAAAGGTAGTACAATTTGTATAACCATAACTCATTGCATTCAGCTCACAAAGCTGCACACCTCAGGAATAATACAAGGTTATAAAGCTATGTGCACGTACGCATTCTTTGATATTTAGCTCCCACGAACTCTTTACTTCAGCAGCAGCTCAATGGAGCCTACAAGACCGTAATCTTTGTAAAATTACCCAATGGCAATATATTTCAGAGCAAAATAACGTATTTTATAAAAGACCAGGATCACCTGCCTATGTGCTGACTTGCTGAGTGTCTCAGAGCCAAAAGTGTGTGCAAGCAGATGATTCCCTGTGAACTGACTGCAAACCTGATTACCTCTCTGTATTTCATTTGCCTCGTGGTTTTCAGAAAGCCTTTCTACGGAACAGGTATTTGCCTCAAGCTGACAGGATACGTTTCCTTGGGAGAAAAGAGACAACAGCCAAAATTATACACTGTGTGTCAGGTTTTGCTGCAAAGACATATCCAGATGAAAATCTGTATTTACCAATACTGGATTCCAGAGCTACTTATGCTGCACTTTTCCCATATATTCTTTGGTCAAGAATCTAAGGCATAAAATATAATCACAAATCTGTAAGCTACCTGTGTGGGTAAATCTTCATAATAGAAGGGAATAGGACTGTGAAAGATTCACAAACTCAGATGAAAGATTTTCTAATTAGCATTTGTGTTTCTAACAGCTTCATATCGATTGATTACATTGAAAAAGCCCATATCAAAATGTACAGAAACAGCCAAGGACATTATCAGTTTATAGTCAGGAAGAGTAACTCTCTGTTTTAGGGGAGTTACTCAGACAACAGGCATCTTAGAAGCAGAAACAGAGCTGGGTACCACTGATTTACCAGCAATGTGCCATAATAAGCAGCTGAATAAACAGAGATGTTTATTTTTTCCCTCAGCCTTATTTACACATTTGAAAGAACTCTCAGGCAAAGACTAGAGAATGTGCAGATAATGCAAAAAGGTTCATCTGCGCTACCTGGCACACTCTCTGAGCCTTTAGTAAGCCCCAAGACTGAGCACAGTGACTTCAGAAATGAAAAATCACCAACTAAATTCAGCTTTAAGCCTGGAGCTGTTCTTCAGCAGTAGAAAAGGAGCGATAGGAATAGAAACGTTGACTGAAAAAAGACAAGGATGTTGTAATATCTGATCAAAACCTGAAGAATGTTAACAGGTAAGATGTCCTTTTTGCAGACCCTCAGCTACTGCACTCGTTCTGCTGCCCCACAGGGTAAAGCGCAGCGGCCTGTGTCCTTTGGTGGCTATTTCAGAAACTGGTGACACGTCCAGACTAGGTCTGGACAAAGTACTTTGGTATGGGAGTCGTTAGGCAATAGTGCAGAGATGAGGCATTAGGCAAGACACCAGTTCACTGAAATAACTGCCTCCAGGAGAGACCCTGCCAATGGAAACAGTCTCTTTTTTCATACCAGCAAAGGCTTTTCACCTTTCTGGTAACCCCGTCTCACTGACAGCTGCAGTGGTTAAAGGCTTACAGGGTAGACACTAGTGGCACTCCGGTAGGTGATGTATTTTTAAATCCATACAAAGTTAGAAAAGTGTAAATTCAAGAGTTTATGAATTAAATATAAAGGCACTTTTTGGCAGTCAAGTGTGTATATATATATATTTGCTGCCTGAGGACAGGAAAGTAGTTAAAAGAACAACTGAGAGAGCTTAACGATGACTCTAATTTGTTATGAACGGACTGAAGTATTTGAAAATATATGTTATGAGTGCTAAGCAACTGATGACAAATCAGTCTTCAAGGATCTGGTTCTTTGTGGAGTGATTTTTCTTATGTGCATGTTTCATTGATTTGGTCGTCTAATCTAAGGCAGCCCAAAATACCAAGTGTAAGCACTCAGAAAATAACGCAGCAGTTGCATCCACACTGGTCAAATATCTCTAGTAACTGCCTGTGATTGATTTAATTTTCATTCATCTCACAATACTAAAGCTGGTATGCTCCTTAAATAATTATCCGATGAGCAGGTGCAAAGAATAGTATCGTTAAGAATTAATGCTTTAAAAAAGATCACAGTTTTACAACAAACATTTTAAAAAAGATAACTGCAAAATAACGGTAACTGAAAGGGCGTGAGATTTAACCACAGTCTTGATGTAGTCAGCAATACAGAAGATCCGTTTCCAAGAAGGTAAAACCTGCTGTAGCCAAACCAGTAACACTGCTCGAGCTCCATCCCAAGGCCGACACTGCTGCTTTGAGGAGGGTCTGTGTTATCTGCGTCCGAGAAACCCCGACTGTCTGTTTGCCACACGCGTACAGGACGCGCAACAGGCTGTTTTGTAATAGGTGTAGACACAGAGCCGCGCCTGAACCACCACATTGCAGTTGTAGTATTTATCTTTGCAGTTCTCATCTGCGGAGAAAAAGGAAGAGAGAAGAAACTGAAGAAAACAAATAACCAATCTCCTTTCTTTTTATTATGTAAAATCCCTTGGACCTGTATTTACATGTTCATTCCCAGGTTAAAATAAGCTCCCTCAATAAGATAGATTGTTCAAGATTTTCTACATTTAAGACAAAGATACACAAAATTATGGTTGGACTTGATGATCCAGTGGGTCTCTTCCAACCTGGTTATTCTATGATTCTGTGAAATGTACCTATTCCCATTTATAGTGTTGTGGGGATTTTTGGAAGGGTTCCATTGCTTGCCTTTTTAAAGACCAAATTTGTCTTGAATCAAGATGATAGTAAGGTCTCTATCACAAAACACTAACAGCAGATGTAAAAATGAGCAATTAGGTAAAATCCTGCTTTAAATCAAGAAATAATAACACAAATACAATAATTTTAAATGTTTTTATTTTTAATATAGTAATCTTAAATAACATTGAAGAATAATTCTCATCTGAAAACTGTTATATCAGTTTAAACTCAAAGCATCTGCATCCTCTGTTCCCAAGTTATTATTATTCCAGTCAAGTCTGTATGAGATGAATGACCAATTCCACTGCCAAAGTGTGTATATATGTATATTCACTACATATAAAATAAAATGGATGAATTGCCCTTAATGTCTTAGTTTAATGTTCGTGGTTCTTCTAGAACCAGATACCAAGTAGAGTATATCTTACGTGGTCCTTTTTTTAGTTTTGGAGACTACCTAGAGGAACAATTGAGAATGCAAGGAAGCCGCATAAAATCCCTCTTCATGTACCATTTTCACAGAAGATTTCTCGCATTCTCAGCAACTTCAAAAGTAAGCTGGTTTCTTACATGATACAAGGGAAATTTTTTCAATCAGAAATGAAAACCTAATTTTACACAACAGAAAAGAGCTGTAGTTTGTGTAAAAAGACACCCTTAGCGTGATAAAGAAAATATACTCTAAAACCTCTGGAAGATCATGAAATATTTCCTCCACTAGATGGAGTTCCCTAGTTAAAACAGAAGTTTCCCCATCCTTACCTATTTCAGGAATACAATCTTGTGTGTTACACGGTTCTTTTTCTTCAGGTTTGAGCTGTGGGTCACACTGAGCACTGGCCGTCATGTCATCCGATAGACATCGTACCTCTCGAACCCGAAATCCGCCCTCACAGGACTTGGAACACTGAAAGACAGAAGCTGAGGTTTGTGAAGACCATATGAGAAATGCACAAAGAATAACATGGGAACCTTGAAGCCAGACCAGGTATCGCTGTAGCCTTTCATCACAACTTCACCATGTCTGTTGGGGTTTTTTTCTTCTCTAACTACAAGGTCTTTAACATACAGATGGAATTTCCATAAAGGTTCAAGAATATTTTTGACCACAGGGGCAAGAACTGGACAAGTAAACACAGAAGACACTGTGCAACTGAAACCTAGTGCAGGGGCTTTGAATCAGCTATTCTGCTCCCAGCTAACTCCAGATTCCTTTCTCTTTAGATCTAACAGTCAGAAATACCACTTAGTCCATTGATAACAGTAACAACACTAGAAGGAGGATTGAAAAAAGCTTCAAATATGATCTTGCAAAGCTCAGCTGGTATACGGATTTGCTCCTGCAGTGAAGATGGCCACAAAGGCTCAGCCCTTTAAGAATTTTTAGGCGCCACTTCTCAGCAAGTAAGCACTTAAACAGTAACTAGGGATCTCTAAATACCTATCAGACTCTGAGTCTTAACGCCTTCTTTCTTCTGTGCCTTCCAAAGAGAGGGTATATTTTCACTTTCAGAAGGCATCGAGCTGCTGCATTCTACAGATGCAGACAGCTCTATCTCTTGTGGCTACACACTGGCACGTTCACATTAAAAAATGAGTTTGCTCATGGGTTTTCTACGGGGAGGCTCTTCATTCTAAACTAAAAGTTCAGTAAAGAAGCCATAGAATTTCCATCGACATCTGCATAGGGACACGATGAGGCAAACCAATGCTATAAAACTGGACAAGATCAGTGATGAAAAGACAACTAGGCAGGGCTTCCTCCTGGTCAAGATACTTCCTAAGCTACCTAAGGGCGTGTTTCTTTGTAGTATTGCTCCTGTGCAAGGTGAAGTCAATGTCACCATCCATGGAAAAAGATTTATTATATCAAAGNCTCTAAACTAAAAGCTCAGTAAAGAATCCATAGGATATCCATCAGCATCTGCATAGTGACATGATGAGGCAAACCAACGCCATAAAACAGGACGATCCGCATAAGTAGAGATCAGTGATGAAAAGACAACTANCTACTTATGTCCTTCAACTTGTTTCCAAAATAACGTGTTTCTCCCCATTATTTCTTTATTAAATAAAAACAACACACACACAGTTGCATGTTAAATTAATAATCAAATAGGAAAATATGTAGGGCTTTGCTTATTCCCTGTCCTTGGACATATATTTAAACACTAACACCCAAGCTCCATTTCCTTAATTTTGTATGTTCTCTCCTCAGTAAAATGAACTTAACTGCATCCTTCCTTCCACCACTGACATATGTACAGAATCATAGAATCACCAGGTTGGAAGAGACCCACTGGATCATCAAGTCCAACCATTCCCATCAATCTCTAGCCCATGTCCCTCAGCACCTCATCCACCCGCACCTTAAACCCCTCCAGGGAAGGCGAGTTAACCACGTATGACTCGAAGAGAAAGGAATAGGGTAAAGTATTCCTTGTGGTAGGGTTTTTATCCCTCAGAACTACAACAGCAGCCTAGATAAACCTCGGGTTATTACTGTTATTTGTCTGCAGTACTAACATAGCATCCAGCAGCCCCAGGCAGGAACCAAGACAATGCTGAAGGGTACAGGAACTACTTAATTCATCAACTGACTACTGACTATAAGCACCAGATATTACTTGTTTAATATTTAATCTTAAAAACAGTTACAGCAGTTAAAACTATACCCCTGTGAACTTTTATTCCATGTGGTACCACAGACTGAGAACGCATTTCTCATTATTTTTATGAGGAAAAAGACTTATGAGTTGAGCATGCTTTCAGAGAAGTCTAGAAGTGTAGTTTTACCTGTAGCTGCAAAGAGAACCTGGTATTTATTTTTCTAATAAAAAGAGAAGCATAACTTGCTTTCTCCATAAACAGTGTTAGTGCTTCTTGCTGAAGCAGGATTGTACACCCCACACTGAACCTTTGAGGGTTAGAAGGTTAGAGCGCAGCTCTGCAGCTTTACAAATCCCCACGTTCTGTGTGGTTTTCAGAAAATGCCTTTTTCTGCCAGGGTGTTCTTTTCATGTTTGCGTGTATCTGTGCGTTGCAGTGTTGGTTCCAGTTCTGAAAAGCAAATTTGACTCTCGTGGACTCTTACTGCCCGCTTAAAGGTTAAATACACACACAAAACTGTTCCTGGCACTTGTAAAAAGGTTTTCAGATGATGATTCCAGCAACATATTGGTTTCTACTTTGTGTAAAGGACTATGATTTTCAAAGGCTTTTTCTAGTCTAAACCAATCAAATGTTATTAAAAGTGGGGATTTTGTTTATATTTTGGGTGGAACTTCTGATCCCTTCACCAGATACCCACAAACCCCTTGAGCTGGATGAAGAACCATGAGATGAATGCACCCAAGTGAATTCCACAGGCTGTAACTTTACTGCCCTTTCTTTAGTACTTAACATCTCCCTTTTAATTTCTCCACGAGACAATATCTTTGTGTTCAGCTGTAGGTCTAGCGGAGGGTAATGTGGGAGGTCCTACATGAACGTTCCTCCTGCTCTGGCCTGGCTGCCAGGTTTCATTTTGGTGTTTAGAAAGCAGGATTCGGCTGGTACAATTGATGTCAAACACTTCTTTCAGGTAACACACAGCAAAGACCTTGTGCCCTTGGTACACGTCAACAGATTCTCTCTCATGCAAAGGAAGAAGGTGAATTAGCTTAAAAGAAGAAGAAATTGTAGAAACTTTCTTATTTACAACAGAATGGGGTGGGTTAGGCTGACCTTAGCAAAGACTCTGTGCCAGCAAGAGTGGATACAGAGCTGCTATTCACCTCCCTGGTGTGGGGCAAGTAACAAGGCCCCGTTAGAAAAACTGCAGCTCGGGTATGTTTTAAATCTGAATTTGTTATTGCTCTTATACCATGCAAATAATTGTCACTTACACTTCAAAGCATTAGCACAGAAGTAGCCCTGTCACCTCCATCTCAGCTGTACCAGTTTAATTTCCAACTCCTTATCACCTGGAAGGATCTTGGAATCTGAAATGCAGTGAGTTAACAGCACAGCCAAGAGCCTTTTCCCTCAAAACTCGATGAAGTGCTGGTGTCAGCTGTCTGAAAAGCTCTCTAGGCTCTGCGAGAGTCTGCACCAAGGGACAAACGTCTGGGCACCAGCTGACAGCTGCCGAAAGGCCTCTGTTCTGACAGCAGAAACGCTCCCTTAGAACGAGAACTGCTGAAACGTGCATCAGGGGAAGAATTTACCTTGAGGAAAGAGCTAACTAAACTCTGTTCTTCTCAGCACAATACTGAAGCTAACTTTTGGGGTTAGCTATCTTTTTTATTATTTATCTTCTGGACATTTCCTTTAGATATACAGGTGTATATATAGAAATATATAAATATATATCCCTGAGGGTATGTGTGATCACAAAGGCTCTACTCTAGAACGCTTTAGCATTCACCTGAATATACTAAGCAGCCTTCTGTTCATAAATGCATTTTCATTTTATAAATACACTGAGTCAGTAGATGAGAAATAGAAACTAAGCTACATAGGAAGAGAAGAACAAAATCTTACTTTCATCAAAGTGAAAAACCAGCAGGTGCTGAAAAGTATTGAACGTCGACTCGGCAAAATACAGAAAATAATTCCAAATATTCCACAGAGATGTAGAAATACCTTACGGCACACATTGTCATTGCAGAAAATTACACTTTTAAAATTAAAATAGCGGCAGAAACAAATGGGTATGTCAGCTGTAGAGCTCACCTGTGTCCAGCCCCCGGCAAACCATTCCACCTTCCCGGCGCAGGGTCCGTTATTACAGGCGGTTGTCTCAGAGGGTCGGTTGTTGCCACAGCCTTCCAGCGGCAAACTGCTGACGTGGTTGGTCATACAAACCACCGAGCGCGTCCGCACGCCGGCCCCACACTCGGCAGAACACTGGGGAGCAGAAGACAGAGCACGGTCACTCATCTGCCCTCCGGACAGCCCAATCAATCACTAACCCATGT
>WAAB01008806.1:5403-37268 GCA_013389865.1 Piaya cayana
TTTTTTTTTTTGTCTGATGTCCAGCCTGAACCTCCCGTGGCAGAGCTTGAGGCCATTCCCCCTTTTCCTGTCCCCTGTCACTTGGGAGAAGAGGCAAACTCCTCCTCTAGTTCAAACTGCATACAATCTTCCTGTGAATCGGTAATCTTATACTGTCTATTATTCCGTGTATGTAGAAAGATTTTGTTTGCTCTTGGTTGTTTGTTTTTTATTTTGTTTTANACTGACTGTACTTTTGGCGTCAAAAGAGTATTAACAACACAGGAATCTGGTCATTTGTTTGAAGACAGTATGTTCTTAATGACTGTTCCTCTAAATGTTGAAACTTGACCCATTTTAGCCTAGCTTTTGGTAGTCATCGCACACTTCAGCTTTTGAAACACGTGTCGTAAAGGTGAACAAGGATACATGAAGATATAACTGTTTAAAAATTGCAGTGTGGCCTGAGGATGTGACTCGTATTTCCATTTGTCTCTTCTTTCTTAGCTTCCAGAGTTGTTTATACCTGCTTGCCTTATTTCTCTGTGCAGAAGAGAGAGAAGGCAGAAAGGGCTTATGCTGATGTATGGATTTTTTACTAATGCATTTGCTAAAAAAAGTATTAAAAATCATGTACTGCGTTTTTGTTCACACAATGTACAAGCTAACAAATTCAGACTGGACTGCTTGTTTACTTGATTTTCAAAGAGCAGAGTTGTGCAATCACTGTTACAAATTCCAAAACTTTTATGGACTGCCATATATATTGCCTAGGGACCTCTTCCGACTTCTAAATAAGTTAAGTGTTACCTCTAATAAAGTTTAGATGTTATTAAGAACAATGAGCCTGGAGGCTGCACAAAGAAAAACAAGTTTTCCAGAATAATATAGCAGCTCTATACAGATGTTTATTGAAGGAAGGTGGGGTGAGAGTGGATTGTGTGGGAGGCATGTGTCAGGGAAAACAAAGTTTTCCCATGAAAGCAAGATCAACTTAAATGTAATGTAATGGTGTGTTGAGAAAACTACTAGGTTAATACCACAGAATCACTAGGTTGAAAGAGACTCACAGGATCATTAAGTCCAACCATTCCTGTCAGCCACTAAACCATATCCCTGAACACCTTATCCACCCATTTTCTGAATACCTCCAGGGATGGNAGTTTCCTTCCTTTTATGTTGGTACCAAGTCTAAATTAATAAATAAAATATACATTTAGCAGTGAGGCAAAATAGTTGCTTTTTGTTTCAACATTAATTTCATGTAAATTTACATTTTTTAAATAGAAGGAAGTCCGATATCAATGGTACCTATGATGATTGCACTGAGAAGGTGTCAACAACTATGGGGCTGCTCCTTATTGGATATGCACAAATAGCAGAAAATCTGTGGGTGTGTGTCCTAGCCCTAGCTCATACCCTTTCTGTACTCATGCTTTTCATGTTATTCTATTGACACCCTGTGTCTACCTCTTCCTTCTTCTTCTCCCATCCCTCCACTGTGAGATGGAAAAAGCCTCATTTTCACCATTATCTACTATATCAGGAAAATGACCCAGAGCTGGATCTCAGGGTTAGCACTCTTCCCCATGAGTCTCCCAGATGCTGCCTACATTAACCAGAATACTTATCTGTAAAGCAAATGCTTGTCCAGGACTATAGAATGCCTTCCCAGAGCATATCAGTGGAGTATTTGGATTATTCAAAACATTGAAGGTATCTCAAAAAATTAACACTACTTTACTATTACTCAAAAATGGGAGGCTTTTTAAAAATTAATGCCAGCAATGTATACTCAGAAGTCATCCTTTCTTTCCAATCTGATAGAAAATCTGACTTGATAACAATTTATAGAAGTATGTACTTTTAAAATAAATTGTTCTTCATCCACAGATCTCTGTGTTTGACACTGCAGATCTGTGCTACTCTATCTGTACTGGCAGGACCCCCTGTGTGAAATCACTGTATTTGCTGCAGGAATTCTTTGGGCTTGCATAACATTTTATCTCTTAAATTGCATAACATAAGCTAGTGAAAAACAACTCTGTTTATAGGATTTGTTAGAACCATGTGAGTTATGATTGTTACACCAGTAAAGTCATAACTAAGTTATTTATCCCTTTGAGTTTTGTAGAGTAGATCAAGGAGTTTGTTCTACCCAGAACATGTTTTAGTTTGTAGACAGTATACATACGTACCTGATCACTTACTTTATATTTTATTCTCTCTCAGTATAGTTTAAAGGTGGGATACTGCAAGATTTTTATTTTTAAAATTTTCTTTCTAGAAAGATGTTTACCGAATTTGGAACACAGAACTACACAAGGGTGATGAAATATTGTTAAAAGAGGTTTATCTAAAGTGAAGTAAAAAACTTTGTAAATAATCTCAAGGTGGTAGACTTAAGAAATTCAAAAGCCTGAGGCAATGCCTTAAGGTAAATGTCTCTGTGGGCCAGAAACAAATGAAATCTTCTGACACGTTGCTGAAAACTGTCATTTCCCTGACTCCTGTAGTACATTGAGTAAAACAGAAGAAAAAAGCCAGTCTTCAAGAGGGACTTTAGTATGTTAAAAAATACAAACCAAGACTGGCTCATATCTCAAAAACACACATTTCTCATCATGTTTCTCAGTTTTATGTGCATTCTGCTGCATATCTCTTCCTTACAAGCAATGTGTCTATTTGGTTCATGACTATACGCTAGTGCACTGGTTCATGTCATTTCCAAAATTGACTCATTCTTCTTTGATGGATATTAAATTTGATGCAGCTAAGCGTGCATCTATATATAGATGAAGCAGTAAAAAATTAACACTTCCTTTCCTCTGAATGTAAGAGATCTATATTTTCTAAGAATATGTCTAAGTCAGGTTTATTTACAAAGGATTGACAACCCAATCAATGTATAATTATCACATAACCTAGAGGTATTTTTATCTGCTGTACTGAGCTGTGCAGTCCATATTTGGAGCATGTACTCAGGCTTCCAGTTTAAGCTCTCCAATGGCTTCAATTCTGGATTCAGCTGTGTTGTTCAGACAAATCTATCAAAAGCAGAGACACTACCTAATAAGCAGGTTTGGTGACTTTGCCCATCATCACAATGTGAGGATAGTTACCTGTTTTTCCTGTACTGTACCTACATATTCTTTAGCATAAAAGACACGGAACAAGTGTATTTCTTAGTTCAGAATGTAAGAGCAAGTCTTCTCAAGACAATCCTATCTTCTCTGATGCTTAAATCAATTTTTTTCTTTGTAATTTTTTCTGTTCACATATTTTTTATTTGAATACTGTTTCACCCACAGAAGCAAAAGTGGTGACTAGAACTAAAAAGTATCTGATGTAATAGAAAGTATCAGAGAGAGATTTTAAATGACTTGAGCTGAGAGGTTCTAGAAACTAACATTAACATTTCCTGATATAGAACCCTAAATAGCAGAATACTCTAACTGTGTCAACATGGGAGGGGTGTGTGTGCTCTGTTTCTAATTATATAAATAGTTAAAATACATTTTTATGTTTCCAAACTGTAGTTTGGAATAATGGCTTGTGGTCACCTGTGCCTTACATGCTTCAAATCTACCTAACTTCAGTATATAAAAATTCAGGAATATTTATTGAGATAATAAGCCTCAGTCCTGCAAAAAGTGTCTGGAATTGTGAATGCCATGTATTAATAGCTACTTTCTGTAGAAGGGACAGAAACCTTCATGTGTCAGGGCTCATCAAAGTTACATTTGGAGATTAATATATGGCATTTAATAGCAGATTAATCCACTTCTGGATTTTGTGTGCATGTGTCTGAAACTTCTGGTAGCAGACACAGATGGAAACAAGATTTAAGATGTGTTATACTGAGTTTCTGATTTGACTTTTATGTTTTGTGTTCTTGATAGAACCTGATATTAATGTTTGGGTTTGGTAAGTATATGATGGTAAAAAATGTAGAAAGGGATTTAGACCTCTAGATACCCATAAGTGTCTCCGATCACTTACAACTGCACAGTCACCTGTCGTGTTTTAGGCACAGCTTCCTTGCTTGCAAGTGCATGCGTAAGGCGCAAGCAGAGGGTCTCTGTATCTGAAGTGGTGAAATGTATCAACATTTATGTTCCTTTTAGGGGTGAGAGATGGGAAGGGAACAAACACTTCTACTTCACAGACTACATTACATCCAAGAGGAGCAGCTGAATGATACCACAAACTGATATTTTTGAGTATAACGTATGCTTGTGTGTGTACATGAATGTGGAAAGTCAGCTTCTAATTTCCTGAAATTCTTCTTTTTCATAGAGAAACAGATAAATGTGTAGAAAGAAACATCACCACCACCACAATCATCCTTCCCCTACAAAAATCCACCATGTTCTCTACCTAGTTATATAATTAATTCTAAAACATAAGCAGCAGCATTGTGTGTAGATAAGACATAATACTGTGGAGTAGCACAGTTGCATATCTTGTTCTGTGTACATGAATTTTACCATAAAGCTTGACAGTGCAAAGGGACTACAGTTTCAGAATAAGCTGATGTGACTACGTAAAAATAACCATAATTTTGAAAAGGAATCCTTTTTGTTTCACTTTGCATTTTTGTAGATGTTATAGAGCTTAATCTTATTAGAAATTAATTATGATTGTATCACTCAATTTTTGTCAGTAGTGTTAAGACTGACACCACTCAGGAACAAGAAACATGAACATATTTGACGAGATACTAGGTAATGTCAAGATATGCTCCTGTTCATTGAAAACTTAGAGTCCAGAAAAAAATTAATGGAAAAAAAAATGTAGCATACTACAATACACTATGTAGCACAAATTGTTCTTGCCATGTGTCATAAAGTATTAAAGTTTAAAAATAATCCCAATTTGTCATGAACATTCTCTCAGATGAAAATAAAAAAATAATTATTTTGGAAAGATATGATTCCATTGGAAACCTGAATATGCATATTTGTATATTTATTTTACTTGGGTTAGTATACAATGCTTTTCATCACGGTTTGTGATGTATTGCTTGTAGCAATACAGGTTTTGATCTGGAGCTGGCTTGTGTATGGCTGACATGGACTAAGCCATTTAATTATGGCTTCTTCAAGATATATCAATACTTAGATTTTAATAATTGGTGTAAATGCACTTCAGCTGAGTAGCCAAGCCTTCAGCCCTCTTAGAGGGAACAGTGTTTGTTCCCAATTGCCTGTTAACTGGAGTAGCTTGCACCAGAGTACCTGTAACTCCTTTACTGCTCCAGGGTGTACTCTCCCCCACTTCCGGTGCGGTGATGTGCTGGTGGTCCTCACCGTCACACCCTCTCCTAATCTCTATTGCTCCACATCCAGGCATGCTCTTGCCTAGCCTTGACTCAATCCCCTCCCCCTTCAAATCTAGTTTAAATCTCGATTTATGAGCTTAGCTAAGATTTTAGCAAAGGCCTTAGCCCCACCAGGAGACCCACATGCCCCAACCTTCGCAACCATGTCAGGGGGTGCACGAACCTCCCTATGATCAAAGAAACCAAAGCCTCTTTCCTCGCACCAGGTTCGGAGCCAGGCGTTAATCAAGTTCTTTTTCGTAAGTTGCGGGTCCACTCCATTTAGCNTCACCCTCCTCTTCTTCTTAGTGGAGGATGTTGTTAATTTTCTTCTGAGGATGGTGTGACCTAGGAAAAGATTCAAGGCTATGGTGGCCATCATCCTCAGGACTAGATTCCTCCTGGAGCACCTGGTATTTGTTCGCCAGGGGGATTTTAGGTATTGAAACCTGCTTGAGGGGAGCAGGCTTCCTTCTCCTGGATTCATTGGACTATTTTAAAAGACACTGATACAGTCCACACACCAAGGAACATAGCCAGTGCTGAAGAAAACCGTTCACACAGGTATCTAAAAATCCTCTCCCAAAACTCCTTGGAAAAAGAAACCAGAAAACTCCACAACCTGAGAAATCTCTGTGCTTTAATGGGTGGTAACAAAGCATTAGGTGTTGTGTTAAAGAGTAATCTCTATTCTAAATCAACTCTTTTTTTAATTCCTACATTGCCACTAATTGCTTTGTCTATTATATATTTATCAACAGAATGGCAGAGAAAGCAAGTTATCACAAGCATGTGGGGTAGTAAGAAAGTTCCCAGTATCTGGCTGCACTTTACAAAATACGACTGTCCTGTTCTCAGTGTATATCTTGCATTTGAGCAGCTGCTTATATTATCCCCTGACACAGAGCTTGGCAACAAGGTACTGAGAAATACTGGTTGTGAAGAAAACAGCTCTTCTCTACCTCTTTACTTTTGGTACTTAATTTGTTAACTTTGACTTTGCATGCGAGATCCAATAGGGCGTGGGGATGAGTATTTTGTGGTAGGTGGTAGGAATCACTAAGACCTGAAAGTTTCATTAAATGTTCTAGATTGTAAATACTTCAGCTGAGTCAGCATTGACTCCACGTGTGATTGGTTCCCTTAAAAGATATGTTTTATACCCTCTAAAACTGAATGTGGAAGTCTTTTCTTTAGTTAAGTAATGACCATAGAAATTATCTGTAATTGAGGAATCACATATAGTTGGGCTATTCATGCTTTCTAAAACACACTGTAATTAATCACAACTAACATGAAGCAGTCATGTTTAACATATATGGTAACAGGAGGAAAACTGACAGCAAGACCTCAACTCTGGATACTAGGAAAACAGACTTAAGGTTGGTCAGGGAACCGCTTAGTAAGGTCCTCAGGGAAAATGTCTTTGAAAGTGCTGGGGTCCAGTGGTGCTAGTTGCTTTTTAAGTACCATTGTATGGCCAGTGGATGCAAATACAGGTGACATGAGAGGACTACAGTGATGCTGTTGCTGTTCACCATTATAGGGAAGAAATTTGTGCAACCAAAGCTCAGTTAGCGTTGAAACTGCCCAGCACTGTGAAGAACCATAAAAAGGGTCTTTTAAAAATAAGCTAATAATAAAATGCAGGCCAGAAATAACATTGGCGCATTACTTAATAAGCATGGACACCTCATAAACAGGGATTGTATTGCCTGATCTAAATGGATACTGCAAAGAGTAGAACTCCCTGTTTCTGCTTTTGATTAGATGGTGGGTAAGGAATGTAGACCAAAATAAGATCAAAATCACTAAATTATTATTTAGATTCAAAATAAGCAGTCCCATTTCATCAGTGGAATATGTAATAAAAGATGGATAACAAGGGGCTCATTTTAAGGAAACACAGAAAACAGAAAACCAGGAAAGACAGAGAACAATCTGTTTGAGGAGTTAAACTAAAGAAACTTTCTCCCATACATTGACTGCACAGTTCACTCGTTATGAAAATTGTTAAGTGTGATATCAGTCAGTGTAATAAATCACAATACAGAAAATTTCTAGTTAACAGAATATTAACATAATGCTGATCTCATTTGGATGTGTCTCATTACATCAAATGCCATGACAGATTCACTCATCAACTTCCCTCCTCCTTAAAAAATTCTCCATTGGCAAAACATTTCACAGAATCACAGAATCACAGAATCACCGGGTTGGAAGAGACCCACTGGATCATCGAGTCCAACCACTCCCACAAAACATTAAACCATGTCCCTCAGGACCTCGTCCACTCGTAACTTAAACACCTCCAGGGAAGGCGAATCAACCACCTCCCTGGGCAGCATATTCCAGTGCCTAATGACCCTTTCCGTAAAAAACTTCCTCCTAATCTCTAACCTAAACCTCCCCTGGCAGAGCTTGAGGCCATTCCCCCTTGTCCTGTCCCCTGACACCTGGGAGAAGAGGCCAGCTCCCTCCTCTCTACAATCTCCCTTCAGGTATTTGTAGAGAGCAATGAGGTCTCCCCTCAGCCTCCTCTTCTCCAGGCTAAACAACCCCAGCTCTCCCAACCGCTCCTCATAAGGCCTGTTCTCGAGCCCCTTCACCAGTTTCGTTGCTCTTCTCTGGACACTCTCCACAGCGTCAACATCCTTCTTGTGATGATTCTTGTGAATCTTGTTATGATTTGATCATAACGTGCAAAGTTCTCCAAGGACTGTCTTCAAAGGAGTAATTTAGCTTCTTGTTATGTTATGTAGAAATAGTGAATTAACAGAAGACTAATCTTAAAACTAGATCAGATATGAAATATTATGTTTATGACTGTAACCAATGAATGCTATGATTATATCCAAGGATGAAAAAATAATTGTGGAACAGCCATGGCTGAATATTTTGAATGGTGAGGCAAGGGTAGGAGTGACATAAATGACCGGTCTTGATTTTTATGTATGTGATTGATTGTCTTGACATAAAGTGCATCTGAGCAAGCTTAACGCTAAAATTGTTATGTCCTCTATACAGAATATAGCATTGGTTGCACAGATTACATAAAAATTTACGTTTGTTTATTAATTCATTTAAATAACAAACCAGGCTAATCTAATTAGAACCTTTCATTTGATTATTTAAACTCTTGGCTACTGGGCCACTCGTTATCTTAGCTTTTGATTTGCCATTTTGGAAAGTCTGTCTTTGTCAGGGCTATTTTTTGTTATTATTAGAATAAATGAAATATTTTTAAGGAGTCCACTAGAATCATTGATCCTTGCTGCCTGTTTTTCTTAAACCTACATTTGCATTTGTAATTAATCACAAGTAATTTTCAAATAAAATGATAATGCTGATCTAAATTAATACTCAGTATCTTACAATGTCTTTAATATAGGTGTACTAAGTACGAGTTTGTTATACAGTGTATTTTTAAACAAGCTTACAGAACCTTATCTGGAATAAAAAAAGAAATGTTCTAGGTACGTGTTTGTCCCTAGGTTCATGTTGTGATCTATGCTAGGATACAAACCAACAAAATATGAAGAAATGTTCCCTACACTGCCTATTCAAATACTAATTTTTCACTGTATTAGAACATTAGTTTGGTTGTGAAGGATGTGAGGATTCAGTGTCAGGTCAGAAGTGAATCCTTCAGGGAATTGGTATCTTAGGTGAATATCCCCTGTAAAAATATGCACTGTTACCTATGTTACAGCTGCTTTACAAAACAAAGTAGCTGTAAAATAACAAAGGGATTATTTTAAATGAGATGCCTATCTATTCCATTTATTACTCTGGTGTTTTCTTTGCAACTAATAACTACAGTGGCTGGTGAAGAAAAGATTAATATTAGGAAAAACCTTTGAATAATCAACTTTAGAAAAACTCGCTTCTCATGCTAGTAATTTGTTTACAGTTGTGCTACAACTGAAAGCCAGTAATGAGTATTTTGGAGGGGAGATTAGCTTTGCTGTTGAAAAAAAAATGTAATGTCAAATGGAGGGAAAAAAAGGTATATATATAAACAACTGAGCCAACAGGTAATGTGATGGTGATAAAAATGATTAAGTTGTCAAAACCTGTATGAATTACTTAATGTAGAGTGAATGTGGCACTCATGAGAATGTTAAATTACAGACTTAACTTGAAATGATAAGTTTTCAAGCTTTGGAATGAAAGTCAATGTAATGCGTGCAACTATTCTCTTTTGAAGCTTCCTTTTAGATTCACTTTTACTGCTTTGTATTTGCCTCCTCAGGACTTCAAGTACACAGTAGCCAAATGGAGACTCTTCTCTGGGAGAAAGCAGTTCGGTTTTTTTCACATACCAAAACCCAGTATTCTGATGGGCAGCAAAGAGGATAAGAAAGTGGTATGGGGACCTTTTTCAGATAGAATCGTGTATTGTAACAGTGTGGCTGATAGAGGAGGGGAAAAGAAGTACCCCATCCAGGGACCTTACAAGCTACTTAACTCTGTAGGGCTCTGAAAAGATGTAATGTTTAAAGGTCATTTTGAACAGATGAAGAACTAGTGATCCTCTCAGGAAACAGAATTTTCCTGTAAAGCTTTTTGATCACACTCAGCGCTCTCTATTCCATTTCAAAGGAGTTCAATCACTGCTTTTGACTTTTAAAAATAATTTACCATGTCCAATAGCTTTATTAGTGTTTCTTAACAAGCGGTAAAATTTTTCTTTTCAGGGCCTACGTCTGATTGCTTTACTAGAATAAACTTAAGAGGTAACTTGATAAAGAATAATTTTTATTAGGGAAAAATGCTGTATACTACAAAGACAATCTCATAAATCTGTGGTATAAATTAGGTATAAACTTTAACAGTGAGGGAGATTAGTCACTGGAGAAACAAAAAAAAGGAAATGAACGTTTTTCTCTCTTTTGTTAACAAGGTTAGATGACTACCTTTTCAAAGATACATTTCAACTGAACAAAAGTAATTTGGATCAATAATGGCATAGATGATGCAAATTGATACCCCAAGTTATACAAAAAGCAAGGCTAGATTGAATGTTCCTATCAGTGTTATGAATAATGTATATGAGTAACAGGAAGTTTTTGTTTATATCTTGCATACATTTCCCCTTTCATAATCATTTTTATTGTGTTGCAGCAGAACTTCTTTTGTTATATTGATTAGTATCTATCTTACTATCAGAAGTACAAGAATTTATCTCCACTTTTGAGCCAAATTTATTTTTCATTGGAAAATGCTGTTTTAGCATTTGTGGACATTTTCAAGTTTAAAAGAAAGTAAAAAAACACCCAAACTGAGCCAGCAGAGTCTGGGCACTTCCATTCTATGAGACATTTTGAAGAATTAGATTTTTTTTTTCTGACCCCTTTCACAGGGTGTTAGAGATATCTGAGTGTTCTCTGACTTAAGCTGTGATTTTCAGGGTATCCATCTCTCTGCTAGAGAGAAAAAAATAGTGTTCTTAGTTCATAGCATGAATAAATTTTTAGTTTATACAGGACACAAGAGATTGAGCTGTGTCACAGAGAATTAAGATTTTTAGTTTTCCTTCTGCAGAGATTAGGACCAAGCTTTAACCAAAGACTGATCTTCCAAGTAATCTATATTGCCTCATTTAAAACACGAGAACTGTAATAAATCTGTCAGGTACGCTGTCTGGAAACGAGAATAGCTTAATGAAAATTCAACCAAAAGACATATTTGTGAAAATATCTCAACGTTTATGTGATTTCCTATACCTCTGGTTTTGATTAGAAAATTCTGGCCTTCTAACACGTTCAGATATTTGTTCAGAAGTTTATGTGGGTGACTCATGCCCTATTTCTTATCCTTATCCTTATCTTTATCCTTATCCTTATCAATCTTAAGGTACAGTCCATTTGAAATAGAGTAGAATACGTCTGATAGCAAAAGTACGACACACAAATGAGCACAAGTATATACACAAATATATATACATACATATACGTACACATATAAGTATATGTAAAGCATTTACAAATATAAGGAAAACCAAAATTGCAGAGCTAGACAGAGAAGAATGTGGAAGTCTAAATTTGTTCTACAGATGCTACAGGTTCAAAGATTTGACCTGAATCTAAAGCAGAAAGAGAATTGAGACCAATAAATGTACTTAAAATATGTGAATCGTTGGAATACATAGGCCAATATCTTGTTTCTATCATACGGGCTGAGATAACATCTGGGCTTTTGATACTGTGCTGTTTTGAAAACATCATTCTTTCTCAAAATGTGTTTGTTTTATTTTGTTGGGCTTTTTTAAAGGACAAATATTTGAGGAAATAAAAGGTAAAAGTTGAGGCAAACTGATCAACTCTTTCAGGGTAGAGAATTAAATTCTCATAGAAACTATAGTACTCCAGAGAAGACATGCAATTCTGGTGATGTGGATGCAAATCACCTACAGTGAGTTATGTTGCATTACATTAGTTATGGTACAGTTACATTAATATCTACTAGCGGCATATAAAGTAGTGGCAATAACATGAATAAATTACTTCATATCTCATGAGATGCAAATTCTAGGCAATTGTCTTCATGTCTGAGTGCCATGTTTTAAACAAATGAATTTATTGTAACTTTAAATGTTATACATTTTTGATTACATTTACAGGTAAAAGACCTATTTGCAGGTCAGAATCAAGAATGACACCATTTCTTTAAGTGCTCAGAGAATAACCAAATTAGTTCCACTTTTCTCCTCACACAGATAACACAATAAATTAACAACAAATGTGCTATCCACTTCTTTTGTTTAGAGAAATCTGTGAAATTATTTATTGACTCAAGGATGAGCTTCAGCAACTGTCCACAACTTTCATCTATATCCCTGTTCAATATAGTTCTCTCAGCACACCTCTTATCCCTCAGAAATATTCAGGTTGCTGCTTTGTATTAGTGTATCACTCCTGTTTGGACCTGCATGGTTGAGTTAGCGAATATATGTAAAACAGATTTCTCTACTGAGATCATGGACTGTATAATTACATCAAAAAGGGCTGGATAAGGAGGAATTGTCCTTTGGCCTTATACATGAGATACATGTAGTAATTCCTTACAGAGTATTTTGAAAATAAAATGTAAAAAATACTTCTTGGTAGCTCATGTTGATGGGTTTCTGGTTTTGTTTGGGGAGTGCTTTTTGATTTTGGGATTTTTTTACTTTTAAATGTCCAGATTTAGCCACTATTACAGCATTTTTTTTTTTCAGAAATGTTCCAGGAATAACCCAATGATAATATGCAATAATCAATTAAAGGCTCTTTACACATGTAGTACCAAGTGTATTTACCTGTTCTAATAATAATCTATTGCAAAGATTAAAAAGAAAAATTCTACAGTATTCCAATTGCTCAATATGCAAAATACTTTCAGAAGAAACTCATAGGTTGTTTTGAGTGGTTTGAGCACACAAACAATGCCTACTTCAATTGGCTTCTGAAACCCATATAACTTACAAAATTTAGTAGGAATTTGCTAAGATATCAAAAACCATTGTAAGCCAGTTGGACATCAGAGTTAACTGGACAGGCCTTCATCTCCATATTTTGGAATTGCTCAGAACTGATTAGTAAATAGGAAAAGTAACATTTGTTTTCACTATTCTTTGAGAGCTTTACCAGCTCTCCTTTCTCAAGGATTGTTTCAAGCAACAGAAAAAAATTGTTCTTTTTATTTTGTCTTAAATGACTTTTTTGAGTCACATTTTGATATGAAGTGGTTGAAGTTAGTTCAAAAAGAACAAAACAAGCTCACAGGCTTTCGCACCTGCTAAAATGCTCTTTGTGCAAATGCACCAGAAGAAATTAAGCAGTGGCCACTACAATACAGGAGGGGCTCCAGGGGCCTCAGTGCTCCTGAAACCAACTGCAAATCCCCTCCTGGAATAACCACATGACAGCTTATGTAACACAGATTTCCTCCTACAGGAATATCCACTGTGTGTGAATGGGTACGATCAGCCAGCATCAACTGCATAAAATGGGAAACCTCCTTATTTTGAAAATTCCCACTTTTTTTAAAGGATAGCAGAGTTATGTTTCATTGCAGGATCCCCAGAAAGGTGAACTATATTTTTCTACTAATTATCTGTTTCCTCATTTTAATCTGCCTCTCTTCTCCTCAGTTCTCCTGCTCTGCATTTCCATTTCTGGAGAGGCACGTTATAACTTCAAGCAGTTTATATACACATATATCTTTGCCTTCACCAAAAATCAGTATTTGGTTTTTACACTAAGACTACTGATTATCTGCAAATTACCTTAGGATTAATAATTAGTTCAAATCAGACGTATAGCATAATTTTCACTTGAATTCAGTTCTAGAATTCCACTTTAATGAACCGTGTCCTCCTTCCACTTGTGGAGTGCGGGTGGGACATATTATCTTTCTAGAGATTATCACTTCTAATTTTGGAGGCGTATGGAAGCGTATACTTGTTCCTGTACTTATGTCTGATTTTATGGACTTCAAAATCTACTTCTTATTAGCTTTTTTTAGGTAATAATAAAGTGATACTACAAAAGACTAAGGAATTACGAGTTGACATAAAAGAGCTGGTATGGTATTATAAGATAAGTCAGTAGAACTGCCATTTTTGTTGAAGCTGATAAAGCTAGTGACTGAAGTCTAGCAAAAATATATCATGATACTAAGAGTTCTTTCTGCTAATGGTATTTAATTTGAATGGTTAAATTAACTGTTGAAAGTACTAGCGGTAATCTGTAGAACTGCAGATAAGGTCACATTAATAAAGTCTGCCTGACCTGTAGAAACAGAAGGTATGCAGTAAATGATTATTTTGTAGCCAGGCATGATTCTGTAAACTCTGATATGTGCTTCATCTCTAAGAAAGTTCTGTACTGGATTAAAAAACTCAAGAATAATTTGGGAACAAAGAAAATTCAGATAAAGAAATAGGCTGGTTGAGCAAATAACAAATTAAAGCTTGTCAATAACATAAATTGATTTGACTTGAGACTGAAGAGCTATATTTTCATCCATTTGGGACACATGCTATAAATATGTGTATTAGGAAGTAATCTTTATTGAACTGAGCATACAGTATTTTTTTTAATCAACGTCCAGACTTTAAAAAAAAATGTACTTGTTAAAGCATTGATACACCAAACTGGAAATACATTTTATATGCCTTTCTCAATCTGACAGAGGTCAGATCATATCTTTTCCCATAAAACTATCCTAGCTATCAAAATATATCTAGAAGAGTAGATAACCAAGGTGGGTAGGCTCCATTGTTCAGCTTTCCATTTGTTTTATAATAGTCATCATGAAACTATGGGTAAAATAAATTCAAGAATGTAAGATTCTTGCAGCTTGAATGAGAGGATGCCAGAGGAAATATTCAGGTGAAACCTAATGATAATTTCTGAGGAAGAATAAATCTGGATTTTCTGAACAGGAGCTTATAGCCTGAACTTCTCTTTCTCTATAACTTCTAGGTTAGATGGGGGGGATAAAAAACATATATTTGATAACAGACTGTTTTTTCCAAACATTATTTACCAGAACCAGTCAAGAGGTTTTCAAATGACCTACTTTGATCTTCCATATAGTCCGGATTAAGCCAAATTTAGACTGAAGAAACTCCTACCCCGAGATTGTCCATGTAGCCTTTTTTTTTGTGTGTACATTGCAAATTCTTCCTTTTGGGATAATTTTACACATGATCATTTAATCATCTATTTCTATCTGGTCATGTTAACAGATGGGAAAAAAGAAGTTTTTGAGCTTGAGGGTATGCAGCTGAGCCAGTGGGTGAATGTCTGTTTTTGAATTAATTTTATCTATAGCTTAGAGGTACATTTAAAAAAAAAATATCTAACAGAATGAATACATGGTTATTAGAAATGAAGTGTCAAAATTTATATTTTCTTTGCTATCCTTTATGACCTGAGAACCACTGAAATTCTAGTCCTCTTTTGCCTCCATTAAGATAAGAAACTAGCACTTTCTGAAAGTAATTGAAAGGCATCTCCAAAATTGCAGATATATTACACAGAGAAGAATGATTTTATTTCAATGACTGACAGAAACCCATGTTCAAATTCAAACTGTTTCTGATTTTATCATCTGCAGAGTGAGGATTCAAATTGGAAATATTTAGTTGATTCTGGTGTATTAGTGCAGAACAGCTGTTTTAACTAAGTCTCTCAGCATTACCAGTTTTCAACTAATAGGAGAGGATTGTTTTCAAATGGTTGTGTCGAAATTGCTATCTGACACTAAGATGCTGCTCCAAAATGAGTGTTGATGCAAATCTTCCATACTAAATGCATTCTTCTAAAAATANCAGAATGAGGATTCAAACTGGAAATATTTAGTTGATTCTGGTGTATTAGTGCAGAACAGCAGTTTTAACTAAGTCTCTCAGCATTACCAGTTTTCAACTAATAGGAGAGGATTGTTTTCAAATGGTTGTGTCGAAATTGCTATCTGACACTAAGATGCTGCTCCAAAATGAGTGTTGATGCAAATCTTCCATACTAAATGCATTCTTCTAAAAATAAATTAAAAGACATTCATTATATTTGGGTTCTTTTTACATTTTTAACAACTTTAGCAGAAAGTAGTTTCCAAAAGGAAAAGATATTTTTTAATTACCTACTACTTGTGTCATTTTCTCTTTGTTTTGAGATGGATATTATGAAATATTTAAATAATCAATACTGAAGGAGCACCCATTCTTTTGGAAGCTGACTCTGAATAAATATATCTAATTGAATATATTTTATCTTTACTTATATTTTCACATTTCTGAAATGTAATTAATTAGAATGATTACACACTTGAAAAGTATTTTAAAACTTGTTTTAAGCTACATGAGAATTAATTATTTTCAGCTTCTATCTATGACACTCTCCTGTGGTCACTGTTTTTAATTCAGTCTTTCTAAAAGCACACTATTGAAATGCACTGTTATCACTCCTCTCGTAATTAGAAAAGCCTGTGAACTTCTCTGAGATGCAAAATAAAAATCAATAAAATGAAGTACATGCTTCCCCTAGAAGGCAGTTGTCTGTGTCTTTGATATTCCAAAGAACCTTAGGCAATGTGCGAACCTTGCTGTTTCAGAGTGTTAGCAGCTCATAATACAGCTAAAAAAAAATTTAAAAAAAGAATAGAAAAGAAAGAAAAAATCAAAGGCATTGTTTTGTTTCATTGGTTTGTGGTAGCTGTAGAGCAGAGAGTTGTCATTAGGTGTTTATTATCACTGAATAACTTTGTATAAATTGTTTAGTTTCCCTCCTTTCTACTGAAACATTTCTCCCCTTTTCTAACTTCTTCTATATTCTATACTTCATCTATATTTTTCTGTCTTCTTATTAATATGCTGTGATAAGAACAAGAAAGGAATCTCAGTGAAACCTTTTCACAGACATCTCTACATTACAAATATGAGACATTCAGGCCCAGAACAGCTGTAATCTAGTTAATTTAACAAAATAAAATTCTCTTACTGATTGAGGCCTGTGGGAATTCCTTGTACCGCAATGAGTGATCTGTACTTTGAAATTTTTCTGCTAGGTTTTCCAAGATATGTCAAATAAGAGCTATGTTCTAGTTACCTAGACATAATGACCATAGCTCTGACTGCCACACTTTCAATCACGTCACTCTTACTATGTGGTTTATATATCAAGTTAAAGGTATTTCCTTCACGTGGCACAGAATCTGCAAACTAATCTCTGCTGTAAGCATCTTAGAAGCTAAGGCTTTCACACCTGTTCTAAAACTTTTCTACTTTATACCATGTTTAGTTATGGTTGCTACTTCCTTTTATTTTCAGTTGCAGTTTTACTGTGATGAGAAGATTGCAGCATTTTTAATTTATTATATATGGCAGGCTTTAATACACACAATAATCTTGTAAATACTAAAAATGTGGAGAGAATCAGAAATAAGAAATAGAGATTTAGAGTTACTGCTCTTCTGATAGAAGTTATTCAATTCTGTGCTGGAACTTAAGTAAAATAGGATAAACTTTTACATTTGAGTAAGTGTTATTAGCAATATTATACTAGAAAATCATAATAGATTTTACAGAAAGGAAATACTGGTAATGGAATTTCATTAAACCACTAATAAGGTGAACTCTAAGTAGATTGCTTCAAATCCATAAAACTTCGTAATTTACATTTAAGCAAATGAAAGCTTTGTAGTAGAGATGGAGGGTGGTATATTTCTTCAGAAAAATTATATAGTTTTTAAGAAAAATGATCTTTCAATTGTCTTCCTATTTAACAAAAAAAAAATCTAAACCATGTATTCTATTAGAAACTTAATTCCTTCCATTACAAGAACATTCTATATTACAAGAAAATAAGATAATCACTCAGCTGTGGGTTTTCTTTTTCTATCTGTAATTCTGTGTTCCTCCTATTTTTTTTTCCTTCCTCCACTGCCCATTATATTACTTGACATTATGGGGTCTTTTCTGCCTCAAACTGGGGGCCTGATCAAGATATTGTGAACCATTTCAGAGACATTTGGATAAGTAAAGTAAATGAAAACAGGGTTTTGTAGCATTCAACTTCTTTGTTCCAGCTTTATCCATCACAAAATTTTAGCTCTTTTTGAAACACTTGATGTGGAACAAAACATACTTCTTATCACATTAGTACTGACTTTGGTCTTACTATTTGCCTACCCCTCCTCCTCTGAATATATTAAATCAAAATATTAGCACACAATATCATGGCAGTTCTTAATATTATCACAGCTCTGATCAGAGTGAAACAGATTTTGAGTGGTTAAGTGGTATTTTTCTTACATTACGTTGAGGTGGACTACAAGATTCACCTCACTGCATATTTCTTATGACAGCCAAGGCCACACACAAGGTTAATTTCCCATAGTTCTACACATTGAAAATGTGTTGTCTGCCTTCAAGAGCACCTTATTCAGACACTGATAGTCCAAGAAAGAGTTCAGAGACTGCAGTGTGACATTATACTTTGAGATTCTAGTTGCAGAGTTGGCTTGAGGTTCATAAAAAATGATCACTGCCATAGAAACTCAATAATTCTGATTATATCAATAACCCAAATGCATCTAATTTTACTCCTGTCTGTTGAAAGGCATGTCAAATAGTAATATTTGTCTCTGGATCCCTCTGGATCCTACTTTGCCTCACTTATATTCTACAGATCATGATAAAGAAGAAACCCTAGAACGCTTACTGTTTTGTAATTGTTCATGCATAAATTTCCACAGTCAGAAACCTTTTCTATGAGATATTTTTCAGCTTTTTATGGGATGAAGTTTAACACTGTTATATCATATGATAATGTGTTTTGATTTCAAACAAAAGGGAAAGAGGTTAAAGGATGCATTATTCAGGAATATGGAACTTTCATGAGGTCAGGTTCAAGGAAAAGGAAATTCTAAAGAAGGACAGAAATGCAAAATTTGAGCCCAGATATTTATACTCTGGTAAACCGAACTGTAGCTCCACACTCTCTGCAGCTTATACAAGTGAAAAAGTATTCAGCCTTTTGACTCATGTAATTTACTAAAAAAGATAGAAACTAATTAATATTTTTTGGAGTTTTTCTGTTTATCACTGCACAGTGGAAATTCCTTGATTTACTATTTTCACCAAAGCCACACTGGTAGATTGACCTTAACTAATTCTGCTTTTTAGTCATCTAAGTAATTTTCAGCCATACTTTGAAGGGCATAATTGTATGGAAGTATTTTTCTCTAGAAAAATCCTATTATTCAATGATAAGCATTCCAATATGTAGAAAAGACTAGGACGAAATAAATACAGGAATAATTGCTTATGTCTTTATTAAAAAATAATAGCAATTATTATTACATACTGCATTATTGAGGTTGTTTAATATTTATAAATAGAAGTAAACTGAGAATTGTACCAAGAAGAGCTGGAGTGCAGCATAAAATGCGGCTTATGTTTTCTGAAGATATGCTGGTTTAACACTTAATATTTTTATTCTTTATTTATTAAAGTGCGAAATCTTGTACTAGGAAGGAGTATGTGACCAGGATGTTTGATATCTCTGTTTTTTTACAGTAAGATTATGAAAGAGTTACATCTGACATATGAAACTTCCTGACTCTTCATCAGAGGGAAATTTTTTCTAGTTGAAATGATCAACCATATTGAACCTAGTGTACCTTAAGAGTTAGTTATGAAAGTCAGTGGTTTAAATGTCATTCAGCTGTAAGCTTATGGTTTCTATAGCAGGATCATCTAAGCATTGACACAGAAATCACTGACAGAGAGCAGGGAAAATATGTACATATAGAAAAACTTTTCAAAACCTGCTGGTGAACCATGAATTTTTTCTCCTGTTGTTCAGCCTATTTATGTTTGATTTGAACTCAATCATTATGCTTAAGGTCATTCAAGTAGATGCTGTACTTAAGCTAGACAATGTTCTGAAGAATCATAGAATAACCAGGTTAGAAAAGACCCACCGGATCATCAAGTCCAACCATTCCTATCATATACTAAACCATGCCCCTCAGCACCTCGTCCACCTGTGCCTTAAACACCTCCAGGGAAGGTGAATCAACCACCTTCCTGGGCAGCCTGTTCCAGTGCCCAATGACCCTTTCTGTGAATCTTTTTTTCCTAATGTCCAGCCTAAACCTCCCCTGACGGAGCTTGAGGCCATTCCCTCTTGTCCTGTCCCATGTCACTTGGGAGAAGAGGCTAGCACCCTACTTTCAGGTAGTTATAGAGAGCAACGAGGTCTTCTCTCAGCCTCCTCGTCCCAAGGCTAAACAACCCCAGCTCTCTCAGCCGTTCCTCGTAGGGCCTGTTCTCCAGACCCTTCACCAGCCTTGTCACTCTTCTCTGGACTTGCTTCAGAGCCTCAACATCCTTCTTGTGGTGAGGGACCCAGAACTGCACACAGGATTCAAGGAATGGTCTCACCAGTGCCGAGTACAGAGGGAGAATAACCTCCCTGGACCTGTTGGTCACACTGTTTCTGATAAAAGCCAGGATGCCATTGGCCTTCTTGCCACCTGGGCACACTGCTGGCTCATGTTCAGTCACTGTCAACCAACACCCCACGGTCTTTCTCCTCCAGGCAGCTTTCTAGCCAGGCTTCTCTTAGTTTGTAGCTCTGCATAGGGTGGTTGTGCCCCAAGTGCTGGACCTGGCATTTGGCTATGTTAAACCTCATGCCATTGGACTCTGCCCAGTGGTCCAGCCTGCTCAGATCCCTAAACTTTTCGGTATTATAGGATCAAACTATTTTTTTTTCATTAGAAGAGGGACAAAATAGAGGAGTGCTTCTCTAAGGATAGAAGAAGATATCTGCTGAGTAGCAGTAATCAGTTTGCCTAATTTTTTTTTAGAGAGATTCTCTTTTATGTGTTATCTGCCACTTTTTTTTCTCATTCATTTGTGAAGTTATCACCTCTATGGAGAGGAAATATACCATCTATATGCTTCCAAATAACGGAAATCAGAGAGAAACCCATACATTTTTATTGTTATTAGAAAAACATGTTAAAAGACATGTTAAAGTCTTGTCTTTGGAAATCTGCTTACTCTGTTTCACTAACATTGCCTTTTGAATGTAATCATTGCTTAGAGATGTTAGATGGTAATTCTGAATATTTTGACATTCTTGAGCAACCAGGATTTGAATTTTTCATGTAAAATTCCACTCTACTGAATTGGAATGCCCTTCATTAGGATTGACTAATTATAGTTTCTTCCTGGAAATCTATTGAAGCCAAACTAGACGTAGACAGTAACGACATTTAAATGTAACTGTAATTTGCTTTATTCCACTTGTGACAAATAAATTAATGGTGCTTATGTTCCTCTTGTATGCATCAGTATCAAAGAGTTCAATTGTGCCATCAGTCTGATTAATGTAGTTTTATTTATTGCTTCAGTGCCACGTCTTCCAAAATCTTCTTTTGTTTCTCTATTTTAAAGGTTTAAGGACATGTAAAGAAGTAATTGAATATATTATGGCTTTGTTTGTGTGATAATATTGATCACCAACATTATTTTCTTAGCATTCTTATTTGAGATGTATGTAATTTTTTTGAGATGTATATAATTTTGTGTCATCTTTTAATTTAACCCTTTAACCTGATAAGACCATCTAATTGAACTGAATTAGAAACATTACCATTATGATTGAAACGTTCATCTAAGTATTAATGTCAGTGGATCTAGTTTAAATTTCAAAAAATCCTGAAGGAAGGCCAATGCTTTGTCATTAGGAATGAGGGACTGGATAGTCCCAAGTGAATTTGTGGCATAAGGGCTCCTCTTCCAGAGATCTCTCCATCTTAACAGCTGCACCTTGTATTTGATTTGATTTTGAATTGTTAGTGTAGCCGTAAACTTGCAGCAGTGCTATGAATCAAACTTAGGAGCAAATCTCTAAAATATAGAAGAAAGACTAAATACACAAAGTTCTTATCAAGAAAAAAAACAGTTTAGCATTATACTAGAAGGAAGGAAAGTTTTGAAATGTAAGTGTCTCTTCTATCATAGCCCCTTGAACGCACAAACATTCATCTCTTCCCTTTCTTTCAGAAACTAGGATCCTTTGAATAGGACATCAAATTTTGATTCTCCTTATACAGTTCATCTCTAAAGGTCAGGAAATTGATTATATCCTTTTACAGAACAATGCTATGTGTTGCAAAATTTTATTCAATAATTTAATATATTGTGTCATATACTAAGTTGAAATGGACAAGTTCATAGTAAACTAAATCAAATAATTACTTCAATATTTAGAAGTTAGTTATCATTTCTTTTAATGAAAAGATAAACTTTTTAAAACTTTCTTTTTCTTTATTTAACTCTTTTTACATTTTTAGTAATGAATATTAATGCTGATGTCAATCTCATAAATTCTGAACTAAATAATTAGCATAAATGATGTGGAAATTATTAAATTAATATGAAAAGAAATGTCTGCTCTGTCTAGTGGAGAAGTATAACTTTTCCCTCCATCCATCCTATTGAAAGACTGATATTTATATTTCACTAAAAAGGCTTTTACTCTGTTCTGCGAGTCCAGCATGTTATTTAACCTCATTACTGACTAGAGATTATCTAAAATATCCTTGTTACTAAGTAAAATTAACATTTTCCTTCCAAGTTCCTATATCTTGAAATTTTAATTTGAATGAAAAAACTATGGTGTTTATTGCTACAATGTTTACTAGATAGTCTTTGGTTTTCTGTTGTCCTTAATGGCTTCATAAAAATTGTGTCTTAAATTCACATTAGTAGCTCTCCTTTGTTAATAAGGTCAGGGAAAAAAATCAGAAATATTCTGCTTTCTTTTTCCCTGGCAGAGTTCAAACAATGGATAACACTGTGTAAGACACAGAAAAGACTTTTATGGAAAAAAAGGAGTATATTCTGCCAAGCAAACCACAGTGGGCACTTTAAGCAAATTTAACAAGTAGGTAGAATAAGTATGGTGCTATATGATACATATTTTATGAGACCGCAGGCCCTTACATATCTTTTCATAAATTTTTAAACATGTGCAATTTTCCACTCCAATAATTTCAAATGAAAAAATGTTTTACCTTTATGGAAAATTAGTTAAAGCACTGAAAATGATTGTATGAATAAAGAAACTTTGTTTAAGACAAAGAAAGTGGATTTTTTCATGAAAAATGCCATTTCGCTAAATGCTTGAAGTAGAAAAGTGCATAAGAAATCAGAAGCATAAATTGTCTTGTGTCAGTTAGGACTTCTTGTAAATCACCGCAATGTTTTAGAAAATACTCTCCATTGGTTACAAAAAGTATTTAAGCTGGAGTCCTGAAATTACTACTATAGATAAGACAAAAACCCATCAAGACTTTCACTGACCGAACATAATAGAATTCAGCTTCTCAGTGAAAGGCAGGCTGAATTTGCTGGCTGGTGTCCTCCAATGTTGTGAAGGAGTTTTATTTATTTTTAACTTCCAGTACGCGTCCTGGAAACAGTTTGTGTTGTGACTATGTATGAAGAAGTGTATTCTATGTGCTCAGAATAAATGCAACACTTGCTTAGGAAGAAATGGACCAATGGCAATAATTTATTGACGCAAGATTTTTTTTTCTAGTCAATTACTCCTGAAGACCTACACATACAATATTCCAGATCAATTATGGTGACCAAAATTGCAGAACCTTATTACCTGTAAAATGAGGAATGGAGAGATAAATTCCATCTGGCTTTATCATGGAGAATATTAAAAGTGCCAAAATGAACAGGATTTTTCAAAGTTTTCAATCCTGGTAGAAAACCAAAGCTAAATGTTTGTCTTCTCTTGCAAGACTATAATTAATAAGTGCTGGCAACTGTGGTACCTCGCTTCTGGAACAGGATGACAAATATTGCTAGTTGTTTTGAAGTGTATGTTAAAAGAGAGCTTTGAGGGAAACTGTGATTAAATATTTTTACATACATATAGATAACACATTTCAGAGAGAACAGAAGCATCTTGGCAGGATATTCAGTCTTAAAACATGTTACAGAACAGTGGCTTAGAAACTCAGTCACTGAACATTTTTTAAAATTCTCCTGCATGCATTAGAGCTTTAACAGGTTGTTAAAGTTATTAACTTCCTTGAGGTTTAATACAATGTTGCATAATGTTACATCCAGTCATGAAGCCTGATTTTTCAGACATGCCCCATGTAGTAAAACTGGTTCCATGTCATTTACCACTTTTGCATTGTAGCTCATATAAAGAAAGCCTTGGAAACTACTTGGAGGACAAATATTACGGGATAAAACTAATTTGTGTTGTGGTTGAAAAAGAAATTTCATGTACAAGGGATTAGGAACTATGAAAATTAATCTGTGTTGGATTAATAAGGTAACACAAGATCTGACACAGTGGTGAATACATATTGTGGACATGGACAATTTTGCATATATTTTAAAACTAATTATTAATAGTAAAAAATAATGTGTTGATATTACCTTAGTGTTTATTAAATCAGGAAATTTCATCTTCTGAGTTTTACCTTATATCTTTATTCCTAAACTACTAAATTTCTATTACTAAATTCACATTATAACTACCTGAACTACACTACTGAACTACACTATAACTCCCTGAAAGGAGGTTATAGAGAGGAAGATAATGACCTCTTCTCACAAGTGACAGAGGACAGAACAGGAGGGAATGGCCACAAGCTCTGCCAGGGGAGATTTAGGTTAGATATTAAGCAAAAAATTTTCACAGAAAGGGTTATTGGGCACTGGAACAGGCTGCCCAGGGAGGTGGTTGATTCACCTTCCCTGGAGGTGTTTAAGGCACAGGTGGATGAGGTGCTGAGGGGCATGGTTTAGTATATGATAGGAATGATTGGACTCGAGGATTCAGTGGGTCTCTTCCAACCTGGTTGTTCTATGATTCTATGATTATGTTCTGTTTTTTGAGATTCTATTAGTCTCTTGCAAAAATATAAACAAATGCAGTATACTTGCTAAATGTTACTATTTAAATAATAAGCAAACAAAAAACCAAAAAACACTTAATTAAAATAATGTTATTCTTGGTAACATTGTCAAGCATTATACAATTTCTTATTTGTAGAACTCATCTTTGACAAAAATCCTTGCAAAATGACAAAAAGAGAGCCATGTTCTGGATTCATTTTATTTACTTTCTTATATCTTAATTCTTTTTATATTTTAAATAATTATCTTTTTCAAACTAATTTAAAATAATTTCTGAATATTTCCTATATGTTCTAACAATAGAATTCTACACCAATCTTTTAACGTCTGAACAAACTCTGAAATGTTTTCTTTAATAGTCAAGAGGACAAACTTGTCTTGAATTTAACTTGTTTTGAGTCAAAAAACTTCCAGCTCTCACATCAGCTCAAATAATGATTACAGCACTTCTTGATAATTTCTACTTGTCAAATACATATTTCTTTTGTTTGGTCACCCTCGTAAAATTTTCTTTCATTCTTGTAGTTATATCCTTGCACTCCTGCTGTAACGCGCCTCTTTGATATTTCTGTATGTATATTAAATTATTCAGCTTATATGTGTATGGCCAAAACATTTCTTGTCTCCCCAGCATTTATATAAAATTTAAATTCTTCCTTAGCTGGCACAAGCAGCACTATAATCCTGTCTGTAATTCAGATCCATAGCTGGGAAGCCGTCTACAACTCAGAGGGTTAATACAAATGTAGAGGATGAAAGAAAGTAATTAAAAAAAGCCCAAAACTAAAAAATCTATTTGGGAAAGGAGAGCATGAAGAAGGTCTGGAATTTGTGCCTCTTCCTTGAATTTTCTTTGCTTGTCTCTCTTTCCTAGTGCTGTTGATGTTACTGTCTCTTCCATCTTTATGTAGAAATATGGTGTTTTTTAAACCATCTTAAATTCTTTGTTCTATATCTTTTGGTAGAGCCATAAGCTGTCAGGTGCTTCAGGAGATTTTAAGAGACAGAACAATAAGCATTAGAGATGTGCTACTAGAAAACCCTTCTCACTTGTGCTTTTGAAAAATCTGTAAATTTTGGTATCCATTTCTTCTCCTTGCCAACTCTCAGGTTAGGACTTGAAAGAAGATATAAAGAAGCACTTTTAATGTCCTCATTTGTCAGTTTATACTATCCAACCTTACTCTACAAGAAAGAAGTTTTGAGATTTTGTAACATAAGATTAAAATCTTGCCAGTTCTTTGCTGTCATACTTACATTCATAGCATGTAATGGAATGTTCTGATATAAATATTTATAATTTTTATATATTAATTTATAAGAAATAGAACTGTGTGCTGAACTCCTGATGTTTCCCTTATGTCCTTCTCATGCTGCTACTAAACTTGCTGGAAAGTCTGAATGTTTGAAGTTTGACTTTGGTCCTAATCTACAAATGACGAACTTAAAATACCTGTGTATATTTTGAATCAGCCTCAAAACTGAAAACCTGTTGCACCACTTAATTTATAATTGAAAGGCATTTGGGGGACCTTTCAAACATTGGTTGGTTTTGGTTTCTTTTGTAGTTTGAAAAGTACTAAAACATTTTAAAGTCTTATTTTACGTAATCATATGTGACTCACAATATCTACATTGATAAGAATATTTTAGCATGAAGGTACTATTTTTAGATGACCTAAGAATGCAGCTGTGATGAGAGAGTATGTTACAGCATTTCAGATGGAAATACATATTTTTATGAAATTTCTTATCAGCTTTCTTGTGCTAGTAGTCTTTAAAGTGTGTTCTTCAACATTACTATGGAAAACATCCATGATAGTTGTAATCAGGGCTTTTCCAGAAGGTATTTTAGTAAACTCTAATTGCTAGGTTTTGCCATTGTTCATTTTGGCATTTTTTATCTAAAGTCTCTTTACATAAGAATAATTTTTTTTGTCTTACTATCACTAGAAAACTGGCTAGCTTGTAAGTTTTTATGTTTGCAAAGTGGACTGTTCTGTAGAGTATCTTAAATGTATTTAATGCAAATAGAACACTGCTACCTGAATCACTAATTATTAAAATCAGTAATTTAGCTAATTAGCTAATACAAGGGTCCAATGGTGCAATCTACCACACAGGGAAAGATATGACATTGATAAAAGAAGAAATTCATTTTCTTATTAAATAATGGTATAATTTAATGGAAGATGATACTTAAATCCAAAAATATGCAAAATCATTGAGCTAGTTTTCTCAATGTTTGGTTCTCTTGTTTGTTCACTCACATTTAGTTTCTCTCCTATGTTTGTGATATGCTTGGAATTTTGCTCCCTTCATTTTGCAGTCTTTTACATTGAAGTAATCTGTCTGAATGGGGGATTCAGGGTGAAGAGTGTTTTCATAAATTAAACTATTTCTCTGTATGGAATATTTTTGTTATTGTTGCTCACAGCTAGTAATGTTGACCTACTAGAGTCTCAGATTCATGTACTTGAATTGTACTGAATGCACTGTACTGAATGATGGTAATTTTAGTATATTTTAAAAGTTTGAGGTTGGTATGAAAGATTTGTTCATCTCACTAAAGCAGTAGGACAAATGAAAAACAACCATTAATTTCTCCATTTAAATATGATTGTGCTAAATTTATCTAGTGAGCATTACTCACAACTTTCATTCTCTAACAACTGTAAAAATTTTTATTTCTTACAAATCCTGTGTATGTTTTCAGTTCATGTTTTAAACTTATGGTAGCTGATAATGCTGGTCAAGTGCTTACTTCATAAAATTTGCCAGTGCCTGATTACACCAAAAGGAATCTGTGGATTTCCTCATTCTATTTTCGTTTGGAAGGAACAGGGGGAATTTGGATTTTTTTCCTTCACTTCTTCCATGAGGATATTAAAATATTACTCATGTTATTATTCTATTTATCAATTACTACATAATGCTGTACATTTTTTAAATAAAATAAGTAAATTAAATATATCAAGCTGTACTCCTGTCTATTTGTTCCCCATTAATTTGTCAGCTAACAGCCTGAATTTGTCTTTGCAGGTGAGTGGGCATCAGTGGGCATCTTTTTGCAAGGGAGTTAATTAGCATATTTTGCACAAGAAGTTTATGAAGCAGAGTTGTAAATGTGTAAAATATAAAACCAAACCAAAACATAAGAAACCACTGATGTTTCACTTTAAGCATTTAGAGAAACCAGGGTAGGAAATATGAAGTTTGCTAATCTTTCCCTTCTGTAGATTTGAAGTGATATGACCTCAATTCTGTGGTGCCAGTTTTATTTTGTGATTCATGAACAAATGCATTATAGTCACCAAACCCAAATCAATCAATCAATCAGAAATTAAAGAAAATCTAAAACTTAAGTTGCTTCAAAGTTTTAATGACTTTCTACAGCATGAAAAATAAATATTCTGTAAGTATTTTGACTATGTTGGTTTTAAATATTATATTTTGTGATACCTCTGTTTCTTAACCTACTTAAAGCAGAGCTGCGTTTTCTGTGATCCCACAGTTGGTGTTATCAGATCTATTTAATTTTTCTTTTCACAGAGAAATGTTTAAAAGTTGTAGAGATCAATATAGCATCTGGTTAATGTTGTACATTTGCAAATATAACCAGAATATATTTGGTGACCTGCCCGTGAAAGTAGAAAAACACCATCTGTGGTGTGACAAAAATATTTGATCTTTCATCCACAACAAGTTGCATCAAACACTTGGATCCTTTACAGAACTCAAAGCAAACTAAGGGGAAGTATTTGAAGAATGTTTATTTGTCACCTTTGGGATGGTGGTGTTGGGCTGACAATTAGACTGGATGACCTTAGAGGTCTTTTCCAGTCTTATTGATTTTATGACTCTATGATTTTCCACTTATGAAATGTAAGTCCTACAGTCTATTACGGAGAATAACTAACCCACACAACCAAAATAATGACAGTTGAGTTTTGAAATGCACTAATTGTCAGTTTATGGGGGAAAAAAGACAAACCCCTGATACTGCAGAGACAAACAGGCCTTGTGTACAAGGTCTTAGGTGGGAATTGTTTTGATCTCCTCCAGTGTTTTATCTCTTGGAAACACAGCACTAAAGGAATGGATGGTAGAGCCTGACTACTGATGAATGAGTAATTTTTAGGGAATACTGGTAGCATTTTACTACTAAATCTTGGAAGTTCTCAATGAAACTCTGATTCCTCCCCACATTTAAAAAAGTCCAAGCTAAGAGCAATGCAGAAGTACACCATCAGAATCTGCTGGATATCATTCAAATAGTTTACTTGTATCTTGTTCAATTACAGCAAAACCCAAAAGAGACAGAGAAAATCTGTGTACATATTTTGGAAAAACACCATGATTTCATTTTTCAGTCACAGATTGCTTACTGATAAAGATGTCTGTAAGTCTAACATGTGGGTATATCTGTAAAATAGATTATGAAACAAGAAAAAAAAGGTGAGGACTACATGATGAAATCTGAATTTCTGGATTTTTTTATGTTTTCTGCAATCAAGTTATATGAATATACAATCATAGCGTTGACATTCATACTTATGAAATTAGAACGGGGACAGATCTAAGTGTTCAAATGATTGCATAAACTACTCATTAGACAGGGAAAACTGGTGCACAGAATGATAGTTAGTCAATATAATATTGGGATGATTTTTAAGTAAGTGGAAAGACAGAGAGAGATGAAAAGTAACCTGAAACAGAACACAAGGAAATAAAGGAGAAAATAAGTGCTTGATAGGCAAGTATATTACAAATTTTCTTACTCTTGATACTGTGCTACAAAATGAAATTAAGGTTGTTGTATTTTCTCACTCTCATTGCTATATCAGGACAACAAATTCATGCTTTAATATAAGTCTCATTATATTAACAGTGTATATTTCTCCACATTATCTTATCTAACAGGAAATTCACTTTAGGACCTTCTCAAAATCTCCAAAGACATCTTGTTTACAATTATTGCTCAGTAAAATTTCTTTGAAAAGTATGTATAACTGGAGCAAATAATATCTGTTTCTGGTTGGAGTCTCTGAGTGAATTTTCACACAGTGTGATTGCTCTATCGGTGCTTGTAAAAAACATTAAACCATCTTGTGCCCAATCTATTGACTGATTTTATTCTTTTCTTCTTATCTCTCAATAGGCTGCATCACATACAGACACTTTGATTTATGTTATCTGATGTTGTACATTTCCTTGCTTCCAGTTTTAGAGTTTTAAATGAACCTTAGTATGAGATGCATCCTTTATTGAGAGGGAAAAGGGCATTCCTTTTTGACACTTGAGCCTCCTTTTCCCTATCTTCAATGCCGACTTCAAACAGTATTTCCACCTTAAATATCCTCAGTCATTATTACTGGAAGCACAGAAGCCTCACCTGAAATATTACACAATATATATGTTGTAATTTATATCTATGTTATGTTTTCTGAGTTTGGTTACACGTCCCTGGATATTTTTCTAGTAAACTTAAGAAAAAACAATGAGACAAGAAGTTATTTGCAAATACACACACAAATTAAATATACAGTAGTATGGAATTAACGTACAATTTTTCTATCTAGCTGCAGATTCATTGCATTTTTATTAAATCACTAAGTTTGATATCTGTAGTCAGTAGTATCTCCAAAGCAGTATTGCTCTTCAGTAAGCATGTCTCATAAAATGCAATGAAAGAGAGGGTTTTATGGCTATTCTGAAACATGGGGAATTTTTCTACCGGTGGAAATGCTTATGTCTGGATATCAAAAATACAAGTGCTCTCATTTTGTCATTCAAAAGCCACTGACAGCTTTCCTTCGTGATCTTATACGTTTCAATAATACCTCAAACCTATGGACTAACAGCATGGCTAGAAATTACTAGAAATACTTTTTTAAAATTATACTTTGGATTTCTATTTCTCATTTTCCTAGGACTAAATAAATCTTTCATTGTTGAAATTAAACTATTGCCTATGATAGGTTATGTCTTTTAATACATTAGGATTTCTTACTCTGTCCAAAAGAAATCCAGCAGATGTGCTGTGTCTCCTAACAGGCCACAGTCTTGCTCAAGAAACAGATAAAAAGGCAAATAGAAGTGTTCATATTACTAATCAGTGAGGGTCTTCACAGAGTTGTGTCTTACTGAGTTGCCACATGTTAATGATGGCACTTAGTAAAATGTCTTGTGAAAAGTTATGCTGTTTCACTAGGATGCTGGTTTTCACTCTTTTTCGTGAATCTCTACATCTTCCATGCTACTTGCATTTACAGACAAACATGTTGGGCTGTGCTTTTCAACGCCCTCTCTTCCAATCAGAAAAGACACTCAATCCATCTGAGAAATACTCTACTTGTATTAATCTGAAGAGAACCTCTTGGACTGCGTAATTCTCTTGCTTCTTTTCTGATGATCTGCCTGTTCATATGAATATTTGTGAGTGATTTTCCTTCAGGTATTTTTGTGTGAGAAAGTCTGAAAATCTGAATGTGTTAAGAAATGTATTTTACAGCAATTCAATGTGATATTTTAAATAGGATAGGGAGCTGATAAGTGTTTTCTATGTGTCTGTCTCTCCATGACCTCTCTTAAGTTTATAAATCACAGTCAGACCTTATGGAAACAGCTGTTGAAATCTCTTGAGTTTGAATTTACATAAAGATTATCTCCATGGCTTAAAAGCAAAACAAAACAAATAAAAATTCCCCCTCCCCCCTTCTAAAAAAAAAAGGTATCTGCTTCATTCTACTGGTTTTGTCTGGGGTAGAGTTAGATTTCCTTGTAGTAGTTGTGGATTTGTGATTAAAACAATGTTGATAACAGACCAATATTGTAGCTGTTGCTGAGAAGCACTTACACAGTGAATAGGCTGGTAGTGCACCAGAAGCTGGGAAATCAAGTTCCACTTGACTGGAAGCTGGTTGATGTTGTGCTCATCTACAGGAAGGGTCGCAGAGAAGACCCAGGGAACTACAGACCTGTCAGTCTGAACTCAGTGCCAGGGAAAGTCATGGAGCAGGTGATCTTGAGTGCTATCATGAAGCACTGGCAAGAGAACCAGGTGATCAGGCCCAGTCAACACGGGTTCACAAAAGGCAA
>WAAB01008812.1:0-10437 GCA_013389865.1 Piaya cayana
ACGAGCTTCTGGCACATCAGACACAGCTTGCAGGCAGCTGGGGTCTGGGGTGAGCACGGAGAGGAGACGTGCAAAGTCGGAGATCTCACTGCATCTCACGTATCTGAGCCAGCCAGGCCCCGTTCCTCCCTCTGCCCATGGCCACCACGCGATGTTCGAGCCTCTTCGAGCTGTTCCTCACTTCCCCAGAGGACCCGTACCCCAAACTCTTCCCTTCTACCTCATCAGCCCAAGCAAGAGATCCCAGCTTCACCAGCTCATCCTTTCAGCCCTCCCTCCACGTTCCCTGGGATGGCGAAACGCCTCGATCAAGCCCACGTCTCTTACGTGCGACGCCGTCCCGGGATAAGCCACCTGGGCCGGGGGCAGGAACATGGGCGTGCTGATCTGAGGCAGCGGAGCCGAGAACATGGGCGCCCTGATCCGACCGAGAGGCTGCGGCGAGGCACGTCGGAAAACCCCGGAAGGAAAGGAGAGACGAGTTATCCCGAGGCAGCCCCGGGAACGCAGCTCCCAGGAGATAACGCTGCAGCCAGCAGAAAGGGGAACCCAGAGGAACCCGAGCTCTGCGCGGTGCCGGCTCGGTCTGCAGGGAAGCTCCTCGCTGCTACCCAGGCTCGATTCCCAGCGGCCTCCGTGGCTCGCCCCACTCACCTGGGCCCCGGCGGCTGCCCGCTCCTGCTGCTCCGCCAGCTTGGCCGCCACCAGCTGGTTCAGCTCCTCCATGGTCAGACCCTTCATGGTCCTCCGAGCCGTTTTGATCTGCTGCAGGATGTTGGTGAGCTGGGCCCTGCGGGGAAGAGCAGCCGGATAAGGACTCCTGTGCCGTGGCCTGGGAGTACGTGCCCCAAAGCGTCTGCTCTCCCTGAGTTTCTGTCCCCAGAGCACCAGGGAAAGAGTGGGAAAGTCCAGCTGGAGGGAGACACGCGCTGAGGATGCAGCACGGAGGCTGGAGGACTCGCCTATGAGCTGTCCACTAGATAAAGCTCCAGATGTTTCTCACTCCCAGCACTATGGGAATGAGACAGAAGGCTCTAGGCCTTCGTTCCTCACCTCCAGGCCTCCCTCATCTCCTCAAAACCCCGCAGATGCCAAGAGGACTCCCTCTCAGCCAAGTGCACACCTCCCACACCAGTCTTCACTCTTTGGGAAGGACAATGCAACACAGGCTGACGGAACTGGGGTTGTTCAGCCTGGAGAAGGCTCCAGGGAGACCTCAGAGCAGCTTCCAGCACTGAAAGGGGCTCCAGGAAAGCTGGGGAGGGGCTCTGGATCAGGGAGTGCAGGGAGAGGATGAGGGGGAATGGTNCACGAGACACTTACTTGTTGCACTGGGGGAACCGAGCCAACAGCTTCTCCAGCAGCCTCTCCAGCTTGTCAGCCGGCTGCAGCCTCTGAAACTCGGGAGCGACGCTAACTCCTCCCAGGCCCGGCGGAGGAGGGATGGGGGCGGCAGGAGCCATGTGAGGGCTGTGCGTGCCGATAAGCGATGCCACCACGGGGCTGTTCCTCCCCTGGGAAGCGGGCAGCGGCGGGGAAGGCTGGTTGGGCCTGGAGATCGCAGGGTTGAGGAGAGGGAAGGAGAGAGCCCGGGGATCGGCGCTCGGCATCACCATGGGAACGGGGACTGGTCCGATGGGAAACGGGAGCCTGGGAGTAAGGGAGGGGTTGGGCTGGAATGCCGTCAGCATGAAATCTGTCTGAGGAAGAAAAAGAAGGGGAGGAGAAAAGGCTGGTTAGAATAAGGCCACCTGAAAGCAGAGCCCAGCGCCCTCCGCCTCATCCAGGCGGGATGAGAGCTGAACCGCAGGCACTGGCAGCCTCACAGCCAGGGAAAGGCACGTCCCATCCTTCAGCCGGGCAGCAGGAGCGCCCAGACAGCCCAGAGCTCCAGGAAAGACAATCCCACACGGCACCGCAGCGGCAGCCTCCTCCCAGCGCGGCCAGCGCCGCGTGGGGCTGGAGTGACACTCACTTCGGAGGGTGGAGGCGGCAGCGTCGGGGTCGGGATCTGGGGGAGGCTGCTCAGCTTCGCTCCGTTTCTCACCATCTGGATGTGGTCGTTGAACTGATCCTGGCCGAGAGGAGAGGTAAACGGACACATTTATCAGAGGCTCTGCCTGAGGAAGCTTAGGCACATTCCCCAGCCCGAGCAGAGCTTCCTCAGCTCCAGAAGGGCTGCAGGCCCATAAGCAGCACGGTTTGGCTCCACGGGAGCAGAGAAAACGAAGGACTCGGAGGGAGAAACAGAGTAACTGCCTCTGCGACTAACCCAATGTGCGAATCGGAAGAATAAACAGGAGATCTCAGCAGCTGCCCTACTTTTGAGCACGGCTTTCCCTCAGTCCTCTCCCAGAGAGGGTTGAAATTAAGCACGTGAAGCAGCGTCAACGCAAAGTTTTGCTCAGCGAGGCCGGGAGCCGGCAGGAACTTACTCGGACGCTTTCCTTGGTCATTCGTATCCTGTTCAGCCTCATCTCCCACTCCTGCTTCGGCCTCATGGTCTCCAGCGTGGGCGGTGCCGACCTGTAAGCACAACTGAACTTTCCCACTTGCAACTGTGCTCTCACCAGCAGCAAAGTGGAAGCCGTGAGCGAAGCCGCACGCCAGCCCTTCCCCACCACGGCTCCTCCGCTCCGGCTGGGTGGGAAGAAAGGCTGGCGCCCAGAGAGGAACCACATGGGGACAACAGCACATGGAGGAAAGACACCTCAAACTGCTTCAGCCGCACCCCCAGGATCAGGAGAGGAAGAGGAGGGAGACCGGAGTCCAACTGCACAGACTTACTTGAGGTAGGTGAGGTGCAGCTCTGCTTCTTTTTCCGCTTCTTCTAGTTTCAACACCAGCAGCTCCTTGCGGCTCTCCAGGGACAGGATCTAGCGGAGAGGAGCCCCACATGGAGAGCGGCTCTTGTGCCCCCCACTTTCTCACTCCCAGATCGCAGCCTCTTCCCTAAGCACTTAAGCTAACAAGTCTTGACGAACCCATTTCTGCTTCTCTCTTCCTTTGTCCCACAAAGAGGGGGACGCAGCCTCCATGTCGGCTGCTCCTAACACCACGTAATCATCATCAACTGCTTCCCAGGTAAGAAGTTATCCACAAACCTCTGCTTTCCAGGCCCGCTCTGTCTCCTCAAGAATGTTCCTGTTGATTTCGTTGTGCTGGTTCTTCAGTTTGTCCAGCTCCATCTCCCACAGCTGCCTGCAGGCAGAAAGAGGACGGGATGAGCCTGCTTAGGCTCAAGCATCGGCAAGGAATGGAACAGCAGAACGGATAAACTCCCACAAAACCCATCGATCCTTGTAGTTCTGGATGGGCTGGAACCGTGGAAGAGCGGCAGCTTCCAGACCACGACTGCAGCCACATTTCCCAGGGCTGCTCATCCACCCGTCCCTTAAACCCCTTCAGGGAAGGTGAATCAACCCCCTCCCTGGGCAGCCTCTGACACTGCCCAATCACCCTTTCTGTGAAAAATTTTTTCCTAATGTCCAACCTGACCCTCCCCTGGTGGAGCTTGAGGCCATTCCCTCTCGTCCTGTCCCCTGTCCCTTGGGAGAAGAGCCCAGCTCCCTCCTCTCCACAACCTCCTCTCAGGTAGTTGCAGAGAGCAATGAGGTCTCCCCTCAGCCTCCTCTTCTCCAGGCTAAACACCCCCAGCTCTCTCAGCCGCTCCTCCTCTTCTCCAGCCCCTTCCCCAGCTTCGTTGCTCTTCTCTGGACTCGCTCCAGAGCCTCAACATCCTCCTTGAGGTGAGGGGCCCAGAAGTTACAAGCCAAGTCAATCCACTGAGTGTAAACTCTAATCCTGTGGGATCTTGATGTCACAAGTCCCTATGAGCCTGCCTGCGCCTGGGATCAAAGAGGATTTAATTCAGAGCCCAGGCACCAGCCTGCTGGAAGAGGAGATAAAACCTCAGAGCGTGTAACCGCACTCTTGACCGCTCCCTACCCCACCAGACACACTCCAAGGCAAGATTCCTGAAAGGAAAAGCGTATTTAGCAGCAGTTAACTTGGTAAGAGAGAAGAGCCTTACTTTTCATCAGACTGCTCGGCGATCAAAGACGCGATCTTGTTTTCCTTCTCCTCTTGCTCTTTCAGCAACCTGCACAGGGGAAAAAGGAGATTGAGTCCCCTCCGGGAAGAGCTGCTGCCCAGCTCAGAGGCACAGATGTCCCCACCACCAGCAACCATGAGTTCCAGAGGAACAGGGACGAGTCCTCGGAACCATTGCTAAAGCTGTATCCAAAACCATTCTCAGGCTGAGAACGCCCTGACCTCTGCGACAGGACAGAACGGCTGCATAAAAGCACAAATTCACCATCCAAGGAACCTTCAGGTGTTCTCAATGCGAGCCCCTCGCTTTGCGTTAGGACCCTCTGCCCCAAATCCAGAGAGATTCCTCTGGATTCTCGGAGAGGGCAGCGCCCCTAACAGCCAAAGCCAAAACCTTCCTCCCTAACATCCACTTTGGTATCTTCCGTACGCAGAAGCTGCTCTGATCCCATCCAAAATCCCACAGGTCTCTCCTAAACTGCTCTTCCAAAGCATTTTAAGTGATCCTATTTGCTTGATTGGGAATAGATCAGGGTAAAGCAACAGCTTTTCCACCCCCAGAGCACACGCTTCCTTTTCCGTGCTAATACCTTCGGCCTTTCTCACAGAGCTTCTCAATCTCTGCCTTCAGATCCTGCTCTTTCCGCAGGAATTCCTTCTTTTCTTTCTCCATCTTCTTCTTCGTCTCCTCCCGCTTGATCGTAACGTCCTGAATGGCTTTCAGGATCTCCTGGGGAAAACAAGAATCGCGCAATTCAAGAGCCAATATCCCAAAGGAACGAGTCTGGTTCTAAATCCGCTACAATTTTAGATCGATTTAAAAGAGATCTTCCTTTCTAGCAGACCCAGGCAGGACACAGAGCAGTTACGATGAAGAGAGAGGGTCTAAACCACAGGTTCTCCTGCCTCTTTAGAAGGATTTTAAGGGCTGGAGAGTTCTGTTTAAATTTAGATTTGCCCAGGGGCCACTGACAGCTCCTTTTATCCCAATATGAGCTCCCACAGCACCAGCTGATCCATGAGCTACAGCCACAGGGCCCTAAATAATCTCACAAAGCCAATTCTCCCTACTTCACGCCACATCTGATCCAGGAAAAAAAACACTGTGGCTAATGAAGAGACCTTGCAAGACCACCAGCGGGAGCAGACGTGCACGAAGTACCTGGTGGTTCTTCATCTCCTCTTCCCTTCGCTGCTGGAGCTGCTTGAGCTGCACCTGCAGCTGGTTCTCCACCTGCCGCTGTTTGTCCAGCACCTCCTGGTAACGCTCCTTCAGCAACGCCCGCTCAGACATCATCTTGTCCTGCGGCAGAGGGCGGAGATTTAGGGAAAAGCTTCCCCTCAGAGCGAGGAGAGACCAGATGGGGAGCCGGGAAGCTCAGCAGCATCTGGGAGCCTGGCAGGTGCCAGGGTTTGCAGTCAGGATTCACAGTTATGCGGCTTCCACTTCCCAATCTCTAAATCAGAAAAGATGAAGGGAGGAACTTCCCAAATTTGCAGGCAGCACTGCGTTTTCTCCGCTAGAGAGGACGGCTTAAGGGTGGAATTTAAACAAAGAAAACACCCTGTGGAAGGGCAGCGCTCCACCTTTCACAGGGAAGAGCAGGACGGAAGCGCGAGTGGAAGAGCCTGGACCCTATCACGGGGCTCTGATACCCACCAAGTTCTTCTCAATATCCTGATCAGTGTTCACATCCACGTCGTTTGTCTTGAAGTCGGTCTGCAAAGGGACACGATCGCTGTCAGACCCCTCCCCGAGCAGCCAGACCCACAGCAACACGGCAGCAGCCTGGCTGCCCCCAGACCCCACCTGTCCCCTTCCCAACCCACCCTAATTCCATCCCGTCGCTCCAGGAGCACCCAAATCACCCAGCCAGGTGCCTCCACACTGCTCCAGCCGCTCCCACCCACCTGCACCGCGATGTTCTGCGAGGGCCGGGCAGGGGCCGCCTCCGCCTCAGGCTCCTCCAGCGCATCCAGGCTGCCAGGCCCGGGTTCCCCGTCGCCACCGGGCGCTGCCGGATCCTGCTCAGAGCCGGCTGCGTGTTCGGCTTCTCCACCGGCACCATCCGGTGCCACCTCGCCAGGGCTCTCGGGGGCAGAGAGGCTGCTCCCGCTACAAAGAACAAACAACTCGGTCATTCCTGCTCTATCCCCGTCGGGCTCATTCTCCTGCCTCGGTCCCTCTCCATCCTCACTCCTGTTCTATCCCCTTCCCATTCCCACTCAATCCCTGTTCCATTTCTGCTCCCTCCCGGCTATATTCCCTCTTCCTTCCTGCTCCATGCCCTCTCCCTCCCTGCTCCTTCCTTCCTCCCTGCTCTCTCCGTTCCTTCTCCCTCACCGTCCTGTCCCTGTTCCATCTCCATCCATTTCCCCTCCCTGCCTGCTCCATTCCTAGTCCAACCCCCTTCTCTGCTCCACCCTTGCTCCCTTCCCGCTCCATCCCTGCTCCCTCCTTACTCCATCCCTTCTCCATCCCTGCTCCCTCCTTACTCCCTTCCTCATTCCCTCCCCCCCCCCCTCCCTCCTGGCACCATCCCCTCTCCATCCCCCCTCCCTCCCTAGCCCCTCCCCGCTCCAATCCGTCTCCATTCCTAGTCCAACCCCCCTCCCTCCTGGCACCATCCCCTCTCCATTCCCCCTCCCTCCCTGCTCCCAGCCTCCTCCATTCCCTCTCTCTCCCTGCTCCATTCCCCATCCCTCCCCGTTCCATCCCCGCTCCATTCCCCCTCTCTCCGCTCCATTCCCTCCCTCCCCAGCCCCTCCCAACTCCAATCCCTATACATTCCTAGTCCAACCCCCTCCCCATCCCTGCTCCATCCTCATTCCCTTCACTCTCCATCCCTGCTCCATCCATTCTCCCTCCCTTCTCCATCCCTTCTCCTTCCCCGCTCCATCCCCTCTCCCCCTCCCTTCCCTCTCCCCCCGGCTCCCACCCACCCTCCGGGCGCGGCCCCCGGCTCGCAGAGGCGCGGCGGGCCGGTGCTGGCGGCGGGGCCCTCGTCCTGCGCTTGCTCCAGCGCCATGGGTGCCGGTGCCCGGCGAGGAGCGGAGCGGCCGGGGCGGCGCGGGCCCCGCCACTTCCGGCGCCCGCGGCTCCGAGCGCCCCCCTGCGGCCGGGAGGACCCGCCACGGTCCGCGCCCGGAAGCGACGGGAATTCCGCGGTGCAGAGCGTCTCCACTGCGGGCGGAAGCGACGAGACTTCCGCATCTTTGGTGCAGAGCGTCTCTCCGGCGTGCCAGCGCCTCCTAGAGCGTGGAGGACTCGAGCGATCCCCGCGGGCGGAAGTGACGTAAATGTCAGCGACCGCGCTTCCGGCAGCGGCGCCGGCCCGGGCCCGGTAAGCGGCGGGGGGAGAGGGGGTCGGGGTCCCGGGAGCTGCCTGCAGCCCCGCTCGCTACGGGGACCCCGCAGCGGTTGCTTTCGTCATTGCTTTCGTACCGGCACCCCGAGGAGGGTTGGCTGGGCCGGGGTGACGAGGGGGCGCGGGGGGGCCTGGGGTAAGGAGCCTGAGGGAGCCACCGGTCCTGCCCCACGAGCCGAGAGGAGCCGAGAGGAGCAGGCGGTGCTGCCCCGGGAGCCGGGAGGAAGCTCCTGTCCTGTCCTGGGAGCCGGAAGAGGTCATGGGGAGCAGGCGAGCGGGGGCCAAAAGCTGCGGGGAGTGGGCAGCCCTGCCCTGGGGGAGCCCGGGAGAGTCCCCTGCCCCGGGAGCTGGGGGAAGCCGCCTGGTCTCCTCCAGGATCCCCGTGTCCTGCTCTGGGAGCTGGGGGCAGCCACCTGGCCTGCTCCAGGATCCCCCTGTCCTGCTCTGGGAGCTGGGGGCAGCTGCCTATCCTGCTCCAGGATCCCCCTGTCCTGCCCTGAGAGTGGAGGGGAGCCAGGGAGAGCTGCCTGTCCTGCCCCAGTATCCCCCTGTCCTGCTCTGGGAGCTGGGGGCAGCCGCCTATCCTGCTCCAGCATCCCCCTGTCCTGCTCTGGGAGCCGAGGGGAGCCAGGGAGAGCTGCCTGTCCTGCCCCAGGAGCCGGAGGAGCCCCCTGTCCTGCCCCAGTATCCCCCTGTCCTGCCCTTGGAGCTGTGGGGAGAGGGTGGGCAGGGACCGGGAGCCGGGGGCAGCCGCCTGTCCTGCCCCAGTGGCAGCTGCGTCGCCCACGTGGTCCTTGAGCTTTGGCCCTAGGACACTGGCTCCAGGCCAAGGCCATGGCTGATCGGCCCTCGCTGATGCTGCAGGGCTCAGTCGCTCTCTGGAGGTGCAGCCAAAGCTCTGCTCTTAGCGTGAGACCCTGGGGTCTAGTGCTGAACCCGAACCACAGCTGGTGAGTGGGTTCAGGGCTCCGAAGGCGATTGAGGGCAGAAAGCAGCTGGGACAGTCACTAACGGGGAACTCCCCGGGCGTGTCGAGCTCCGGGCGCTGCAGATGCGTGGGAAACAGAGCAGGATCTCGGGAGGCGCTTCGTTCCCTTGAAGTGCTGCGGCTTGCGGAGCAGAGACTCTGTGGGGGATTCTAACCCTTGCTGGGTGAAATGCTGCAGTCACGGAGCAGGAGCAGGAACGGGCTTGGTGCAGCTCGCCCAGAAGAAGGAACTGGCTGTTGGCTGCGGGCGCCCTGGGGGCTTTTCTCGTGATGTTTGTTTCTCTGCTGGGCCGTGGCGAGAGGAGGAAGCGGCTTCTCCTTTGCCAGCGAGCTGTGCTCCAAGCCCGGGGCCACCGTCCTGGCAGGCGGGGCGGCCGCTGGGATCGATCCCTGCCCTGCTTGGGCGCGGCCTCGCCCCGCTGTGCCACTGGGAAGGAGCCACCTTGCCTGGAAGCCTCCTGGTTTCCCTGTAAGTGGGTTTTTGTTGTGCCGGAGGGGCTGGCTGCAAGCCCAGCGACTAGCATGCTCCACCATGATCCATGGGGTTCCATGGGAGCCTAGGGTGAGGCCGTGGCGGCCCTTTTTCTGGCTCAGAAGGGGCTCTCGGCAGCTTTTTTTCTCCTCTCCTCGCAGCCTGCCTGTCTGATGCCGCATTGGAAGCCGCGGGTGCCGCTATGGAGCGCCGGGATGGAGGCCACACTGTGCATCCACACGTGCCTTTGGCTGAGCGCCGCCTGGATCCCCGTCGCTTCGTCCGTCAGAGCCGGCTGCAGCGGGGAGCGTCCTCCCGGCACTGACGGCCGCCACGGGAAGCTGACGTGGGCCGTGAGCCTGGAGGCGCCCGAGGAGGAGCTGGAGCGGCGAGCGGAGGAGCTGGCGCGGGCCGCGGGGCTGGTGAACATGGGCCGCGTCGGGGAGCTGAAGGGCCATTACCTCTTCGCCTACCGGCCCGAGGGCCCGGGGGCGAGCGAACCCGAAGCAATAAGGAGGGCGGTGGACACTTTGTTTGCACAGCACGACAGCGTGCGGTGGCACTCGGAACAGAAGCTTCTGAAGCGCTCCAAGCGCAGCCTGCACTTTAACGATCCCAAATACCCCCAGCAGTGGCATCTGGTGAGTGGGTTTGCGGCTCCGGTCGCGCCACAGGGCACCAACTGGTTGCGTGGGCACGAGCGAGCTGTCACGCAGCGGGAAAACGACCCGCTTGGGGCACAACAACCCTATGCAGAGCTACAGACTAGGAGAAGTCTGTCTAGAAAGCTGAACACTGTCTAGTGTTTGACAGGAATGGTTGGACTCGATGATCCGATGGGTCTCTTCCAGCCTGGTGATTCTATGATTCTATTCTATGAGTTTTCCTCACTGTTCCCATCCCACAGATCCCCTGTGGCTCCCCCTGCCCAACCCCGAAAAGTTCTGGGGTCTCTTTCCTCGTACCTGACCCCGTCGTCCGCTTCCCCTCTCCCCCCTCGCTGTCCTTTCCGGTGCTTAGAACAACCGCAAGAGCCCTGGGAAGGACATCAACGTCACGGGCGTCTGGGAGCGGAACGTGACGGGGCGCGGCGTGACGGTGGTGGTGGTGGATGACGGCGTGGAGCACACCATCAAAGACATCCAGCCCAACTACGTGAGTGCCGGCTGACCGGTGGGAAGGAGCCAGGGGAGGCTGGAGCTCGGCTGGGGCTGGAGGTGCGAGCAGCAAAGATTTAACAAGGCCAAGTGGGGGGTCCTGCACTTGGGGCACAACAGCCCTGAGCTCCAGACTGGGAGAAATCTGTCTGGAAAGTGCCTGGAGGAGAGGGACCTGGGGGTGTTGGTCGACAGCGACTGAACATGAGCCAGCAGTGGCCAAGAAGGCCAATGGCATCTTGGCTTGGATCAGACACAGTGTGACCAGCAGGGCCAGGGAGGTTCTTCTCCCTCTGGACTTGGCACTGGTGAGACTGCTCCTTGAATCCTGGGGTCAGTTGTGGGCCCCTCAGCACAAGAAGGATGTTGAGGCTCTGGAGCGAGTCCAGAGAAGAGCAA
>WAAB01008819.1:0-22170 GCA_013389865.1 Piaya cayana
TTTTAATTCAGTGTAGTAGAGTATGAGTGCATTCATTTGATTAATGAGAGTATAGGCCTGAACCCTAACCTAAAAGTAAGACTCGTATCCATATCCCATCTCTGAATTTCCAGGCTGGAACAAGAAGTCAAAGTGAAAAGTTTCCAAAGCCCTTCTTTAGAAAGCTTGCTTTTCATATTGAAAGTCTAGTGAGAATGAACAGTATCCTAAGTTTACTACTTAACTAGGTTGCTCTTGATCTCTGGACATATTTTTAGATATGCATACAGGGTATGGCTGGGATGGAGTTAATTTTCTTCTGAGCAGCTCATCTGGTGCAGTGCTTTAGACTAGTGACTGAAAAAGTATTGATAACACACCAGTGTTTTAGCTGTTGCTGAACAGCCCTTGCACAGCCTCAAGGCTCATCTCTCTCTCTCTCTCTTCACACCTACTGAGGATGCTGGGGAGTAGCTCAGAGCCTGGGAAGGTGACATGGCTATAGCAGGTGACCCAAATTGACTGAAGGGATAGTCTATGCTGTATGACATCATGGTCAGCAATAAAACTTGAGGGGATTTTTTCCAAAAGAGTAGTTGCTCCAAGGCTGACTGGACATCAGCCTGCTGGGACTGAGTGACTGCTTTTGCACAACTTGTTTCCTTTTCAATTTTTTTTCCTTTCCCTTAGTAAACTGAATTTCTCTTGACCCACAAGCTTCTTTTCTCACTTTTACCCTTCTTGATTCCCTTCTCTATCCTGCTGTGGAGGAGTGAGAGAATAACTGGGTACAGTTTTGCCTTCCAGCTGGGGTCAACCTACCACAAAATGGAAAGTTCATTAAAGCTTCTCTTAATGATTCTGAATGAGTTGGGTGTGTAAAACCTCATTTGTCTGGCCTCTTATTGATCAAAGGTTAGGTTGGTGGGTGAGTTAAATTGCACAGACCATAAGGTGAGAAGTGCTTTAACAGTACCTAGACTAATTTCATCAGTGGTTCATCTGCCAATGGATTTTTTGAAGATGACTGGGAATAATTTCCATCGATGTCACTAAAACTGTTATTGCTTTGCAGCTAGATGACCTCAGGGGCTGACTCATAAATGGCAAGATTCAGTAGAGAAATCTTCCTTTCATCATAAGTTTAGAACAGTGATAATTCCAGTGCTGAGTTCAGAAAAGGCCTTTCAGTTTGAATATACATGTTGCTTAACCAGACAGCCAAGTCCTCCTCTTACAGAACTGACAAAAAATCACATTTGTGCAAGTCATCTCTTGTTTCAGTATGTTTTATTGATAACCTGAATGGAGATGTTTCAAAGATGGTAGGCCAACCCTATGCATCAGATGGAAGCAACTTCCAGTTTTTCTCACCTGAACCAGAAGAGAATGAGGCAGCCTAGAAGTGATAAGTTTCATGGCTAGTCTTGTGGCTGGTGTGATCACATTCAGCTTTCACCCCTTTGATATCAACAATCTCAACAACAATCTCACCTCTTTAAATCAGATTTCAAACTTTTTTTTTTTTTTTAAATTTAAAAACAACAAAAACATGTGCCAGCAGTGGATAAGACACGGGCCAAAGTCTACAGGCTTCTGGCACAGTGGCTCTGTTTCTTCCAGCTGAGGAGTAATAATTTGACACGTCTGAAGCAGCAGGACCTCATATCCTGACAATTGCAGCCTTGTTCTACAGCTCTAAGCCATACGAATACATGACAAAAATCACAGTCAGCAACGTCCATAGTGAATTTTTTTCCCATCTTAGCAGTTCTTTCTCTCCTCTGATGTGGGCTTGGTGATATACTCTGCGGTATCACTGTTAAGCTTTTCATTTATTTTTCCATGCTTACCTACACAGAAAGAAACACTCCCTGTTAGACGCCAGTCCAAATTATTCAAGAATACTTTTGACAGCTGCCAAGTAATTTAGAACGATACTTTCTTAACACCTTCTCAAAACAGACCTGACAATCCAGAAGAGTAAATCTTCCCCCTATTTTTAACCATTTTGTGCATGCTGAATTTACTAAGGCTATTGGTATTATTGTACTAGTTGTTTTTCTTCTTAATTGGGTGAATGGTTTTCGTGTTACTCTGGGCAAGAATGCACACTGTTATTTCTACCTTCACTTGTCACCACAAAAATCCACACTTTCACTGATGAGACAGTAACAGAATGTGGAGCATTTAAAAAGATATCGTCACTTTCGGAGGTTGACTTATTAAAACATTTGATGGATTCTGAAACTACTGAGCTGGTCAAACCAAAGTCTTGCTTTCAAGGAACTTGTTGTACCTCTTTTACATTCACAGTGCAGCAAATATGAAATCACCTGATCAGTTTAGTTCACCTGCCTATCCATTTTAATCCTAATATTAGGATTATTTTTTCTTGCGTTAGTCCAAAATAATCTGCTAGGAAATAAGATGTGATGCTGGCTGTCTATTTTTGCAACATTAAGAAGTGGTCCATTGGCAGAGCAGGAAAAACCTGTTGCATTTCCGAATGAAGGCAGTCACAGTGTGTTACTAATTATTAAATATTAATAAAACATGTGGCTTTAAATGCAGCTCTCACAATGATGCAGTTAGAGGGCATATAACCAGGAATGCTTTTAGATATGTTACCTTCTTTTAGTGCATGTGACCAAGAACAGAGAACTTCTGGGAAAAGGGTACTTGATTCAGGAAACTCCCACAAATTGGGTAGGGTGGAGGGAGAGGGAAGCTTTATCACTTACCTGAAACAATATGTTCCTGTGAAATGCATGACTATATAACACCTAGGCAGCATAAACCATTTACCATCATTATTGGTAAATACATCTATCAGCACCAGACAGTTTAGAAAGTAGATTAAAAAAGAAAGCCCCAAGCAAGGTTGAAAAAAAAAGTTAACCAAAATGAAAAGGAGGAAGGGCCTGTCATTGTTACAGCAATTAACCCTTATACCTTTGCAGCAATTAACCCTTCTACTTTACCACTCACTCCTAAAAGCCAGTTGGCTATGAGTCCAAGAAGGATAGGGGTGGGAAACAAAAACATAAAAGTAATGAGGAGCAGGGCCAGGCAGGCATAGGTTTAATTTTTGGCATAGTCATTGCTTAGTGAGTAGGTCTTTTCCCTGAAGGAATCTGACAGTTGACATGGAGGTGTTGGAAGAGTGAGGCAATAGCTTGCAGCTCAGACTGGTCCTCAGGAGCCTCAGATCCCATTCTCACACAGAAACATGAGCCTTTATTATTGCTAAGGTTATTACAACAAGAAATACACTCCAAAATGACTAATACTCACGGTACTAGTATTGACGGTTACAGGAAGGCCAGAGTTGGATAGCAAAGTTTGATTGTTCCATTTGAGCAGATATGACAGATCTCCAGAATATGCTGATGACCTGATCCCCTTCTCTGCTCTCTGTGAAGTGTAACTGTTAGGAATTATGGGTTTTCTTCTGTTACTGCATTCAGGTTGGCACTGGTATCATTTTAAGATATCTGCAGTGTAGTTGGACTAAACTTGATGAAATAGCTGAATCAGGGTTAGGCAAGGAGTAGGGTTAGCCCCTCAGCAGATGGCACCCTTCCCCTCCTTATTCAACCTTGACCCATGTTGTCAGATGTTTTAAAGACACACAGAGATTATGAATATTAGCAAGTGGGGATTTGCCTTCCTTTCTAATCTCGCTTACAGATAAAGTTACAATAACTAATTAGATTTCTCCCCTCATTCAAGAGCCTAGAGAGCCTGGCTGAAAAGGCTTTTCACTGTTACAGTCTGTCAGGGACATTGCCTGTTTTCCAGTAACTACTGAAGTGACAAAAGCCAATCCAAGCCCCTTATTTTTTATTATGTCAAATATTTGTTGATTCTTTCATTTTCAAATTGTGAATACAAAACATGGAGAGTACTGTCTTTAGAAAAGCAAAATTTTTGTTGTAATTGCCTTTGGCTACTGGTAGACGCATGTCCTAGTCTATGGCTACAAGCCTTTAGAGGTTGCAGTTATGTATTCTTACCCTGACATCTTGGCTATATTGCAGATTGCCTTTAATTGGATGTTTGCTACATGTGTTCAAATGTTGCATTCACGTTGAGTGTAACTGAGTAGACACTTCATGAAAAGTCACTGATTTCAGTAATATAATGAATCGATTATATTTCACATACATTTTTTTATTTCCTGTAGTGGCAATCCCTCATTCCTGCCATACAGATGCATGTCAAAACCTGACAGAAGGTGATAGTGGAGAGAAGAGAGAGAGAAGGATGAAAGTATTTAGAAGTAGTTTTGTAGAAATCAAACAGGTCATGTATTTTCCCTGTGGAAGGCTCACAGCAGGCTGGAAATTTGAGTCCAGCAATATGAAGAAATTAATTCATACATAACATAAAAATTGAGGTGAAAATCTTGAACCAGAAATAACGCATTGACTAAGGAATAGAGTAGGAGTCAATGTTCTGGATATTCCCAAGAAGTAACATGGGAGTAGGATGAGAAGCATGGTCACAGAGAACTGGGAAATGAAAACTAAAACCTTACAGATTGATTTGAAATAAGAACTTCATAATCCTAAAGCTGCAATCCACTTGGCAAAAGAACATGAAGAGGTAAAAGGGGGAGAGAAAGGAAAGAACATGTCATCCCCAGCAGAAGAAGGAGAGAATCTCAGCGATGCACTCGGCAGCTTTCCCAAATTAGTCACTGCCTTGGAACAGCTACATGCACCTAAAACTGGGAATCAGTGCAAATATGACAAGTGAAAGAAAATCATCTTCACAGAAATCCAGGTAAAACTATGTCAAGGAGAAACATTTTGTACATATACAACCAAAGAATTGGTTATTGAATAGGGATACATGAGGCTATTTGTACATTTCCTAGGCTTCTGGAAAATACATATTTATTAACAGGTGCTGACATCTTTCTGTGCAAGATAATGGGAATAAGTGCTCCTGAAGAACACTACCTAGTGCTTCTCCAGCATGGAATAGACAAAGCTGAAAAGATTCATAGAATAGTTTGGGTTGGAAGGGACGTTAGAGATCGTCCAGTTCTTCTGATCAGCTATCAGCAGATTATTTAAACAGAATGGCGTTTGTTTGCTTTTTATCTTTTACCAGTCCACGATACAGTCCTTGCCATTGCAGGTGTCCTGGTAGCAGCATCCATGCTGACTACTTAAAGGTAATTATAGTGCATCTACATTAGCTATATTCTTTAAAGTGAATGCTGTTTAGTTATGTCTGAGATTCTCACATCTGAATATAACTGCAAATACACAGGAAGCTTCAAGAATAGGTAACAATAGTGATCAACATGCTGTAGCCTGTTGCAGTGTAAAGTCAATACTGCTTTCTGTCTTAGTCCTCATTCCAGGAGCAATAGATGCATGGGAATCCTCATCAAAGAGGATCATTGATGCAAAGAGTTCCAATCAACTCACAGATCATGGATTCAGAAGAAGTCTAGACAACCATACAGAGAACTCTGTTAGTAACTGGACAAAATGCATTAAACTCAGGAGCTCTGTTAAGCTGGAAATAGAGAATGGAAGAGTGTTTGGAGAAAGTTTGGTGCAATTTTATCTTGGCTTGGCCACAGTTTGGCATCTATTTATGACCACTGTTGGAGACCAGGACCTTGCTGAGCTGTCTCAGATGATCTTCAGTACAGCCATTCCTAAGTGGTCAAATGAACTTGAAAAGCAACCTGGATTCTCTAGGAAGGAAGATGTGACGTTACTGTATTGATAATGCTAAGTGATATCGAATTTCCCTTGAGACTGAATGGAGTTCATGCAGTGACAGTCTTCAGAATGCACAAATCTGCAGGATCTCACTGGCATCTAGAAGCCCTGTGCAAAATAGATAAAAAATACACTGCTTCAAACACTGAATGTTCTGAACTACACTAAACATATGAATACATTTAATAAATTATTTGATTCATGGGTTTGGCATCCCCAATAAACATTTAAAATACTTAACGGAAGTGCTTTTTACTTCTGGATAGAAACTACTGAAAGGGCTGACTCTGAAATATTTGAGAAGTTTGGTTTCTATTAATGTTTAAAGGTTGGATTCTTATCCCAAACCTTTTGGATATTTTTGGGCAGTGAATTACATGTGAATAAACTTTCCCATGTGGTTTGTAGGGCTTATGCTTGGCAGTGTTAAAATTACCACAGGAAGAGCTTTTTCTTATGGCATTCTGGCTTCCGGTCACAAGCATAGCCTGGAAGTCAAGAGGCGTGGGAAATCGAAATAAGAGGGGAAACAGTTAATCAGAATTCTGTGAAAAGGCTTTGGATTCACTGGAAATTAAAGGAAGGTCATTCCTTATTGTATCCAGATCCATTCTCCCAGGCCTAATAAATTACAGGATTATATCAATGAAGTTAGACACGCACAGAGACAATAAAATGTTTCAGGTCTTTCTCTTTGCCAGCTGAGGACTTTTCTCCAGTTCTGTAGCCTCTAAAGTAGGTGAGACATACAATTATGGTTAATAGAAGCCTGATTGCTTCTCTTGGGAAAACATATCATAATTAATAATTCACAGTGCCTCAATGCTTTTTTCCCCTGGTATTTAGAAATATTAGTTAATTTTAATCTATTTACCCTTCTGAAGCCCTTTGATTTTATGGATTTATCCTGTTTCATCTCTCTAAAGTAGAACAATAATGCCTGTTTGCAAAGTGACATAAAAATGAATCTATGGCATGCCATAGACCATACACAGAATCCGAGACAAATCAAGCAATAAACCCGGTTTCCAAGGTTTTGGACAGATATTTTAATTCAAGTTTACCCACGTTCCATTGGAAGTGTAGTGGTCAAATGTAATCCAAAATGTAGTTCAAAATGACATCTGATTTGGAAATTAGTGGCTCAGAAACAAGGTGTACTACTTCATCTGCAGTGTAACATCAACCTAGTAGCAGTTCTTTCCTCTCAACCCTATGTGTGGCGATCCACAGCCTCTGATGCTTCATCAGCCAGTCTCACAATTCTTGAACCAGTTGACAGTCCCTTGTGTGTGCAGCCTTCAATGCTACACATTTTCCCGAGAGAAGATTGACTTTATCCTTAGCGCTCATTCTCTTGGTATATTCAAAGGTTGCCACAGAGCAGCTTTTCCATCAGGGCTCAGATCTTTCTGGATCTTCCCTCTGCCTTTTACTGAAAAGGAAAACAATCTCATGCTAGGAAGAGAGATGCAGAGGTAGTTCAACCTTCAGGTTTAATTTAAACTTGAAACAGAATGCATGAAAGCTTCAGTCACATAATCCAGGTCACTTGACAAGCTTGAGTATTCAGTCTGAGGTAGGACATATCAGAAGGTATGTTACGTAAGGCTGTCTGTTCTCCACCACCCCTGGCTCCCCATGGCATGGTCCTACTTCTTTTCAATAAAATCAGTCACCTGAAGAAGCAAGATATCTCTTTTCATATGAAGAGAGTTAACTTTAGAGAAGTAGATTTTAGGTTTGGAAAAGCATACATTTGCTTTAGATTCGCATTTACTGCCATAAGTATGCAATCTGAAAGCCAAGCAAAGAACAGTTTATTTCACCTTTGAACATCATCATCAATTTTATTCTGTGAATTATTTATAAACATTTTGAAAATGAAAAAGACATCTGAGCAAGCGGTAGAGTCAGTGTTTTTCTCTTCTAAAAAAAAAGTAAATTGCATATCAAGTTAGGGAGAGATAACTTATGTGAAATATTCAAATGCCATTAAAATGGTTTAAATATAGTAAGTTTACCTCATATCTGGCTTGAAAGAGAGTGAAAACTAAGAAAAATGTCAGTAAAGCTGACCAGATTTTGGACTGTATCCAAGGGTTTCTGTTCAGCATACTGAGCTAATCAGATCCTATTTAGCCCTGTACTTCCCCACACGAGAGACTGCATCTTTCTGTTAAATCCTCAAGCTGTTGAAATCAGCATGAGTTTCTGACTGTGAGCTTCATTGGCCCAGAAGAAAGGAAAGTGGTGGTGCTGGATTATGCAACGATTGTTTTGCTTGGGAAATTGTTATTCCTTTTGATTCAGACTAGTTTGTCTCTGTCTCTTGGATTTATTGCAACAGCCATCTTTTAAGAAAGGGTCTATTTTTTTTCAGGGTAATGAGATATTTCTTACAAGATACAGGTGAAGTAAGTGGGTCATCTCTGTTGATGGAAAGGTCAGGGAGGGTTTGCTTTACGATTTGCTTTGTTCTAGTGAACTCTGGCACCCTGAACTATTGGTGTGTGGGGAGCACAGTTTAAGTGAGAGTTTAATCTTTGCCTTGGCTTTGGAACTTTGGGAAAGGTATCCTTTTAAATTGCTTTATTATAAATCAAATGTCTGAATATGGAAATATCATTTGATTAGATACTCTCTACTTTTCTTCAGCAGATGTATGGACTCTGGTTTCTTTGCACCCATCTTACTCTGTTTGTCTTCACAGACATCAAGAAACTTTTACCACAGGAAACTGATATACGAAAATTGAGAGATTTTCCCTGTGTCATATAGGTAGTCTATGGCAGATTAAGGAAATGAATCCATATCTCCTGAATCCTTGGCTATTATCTTAATCAGTTTGGTTTTTGTACCCCCCCACAAAACAAATCCTATGCTAGAATTTAAATTTCTGAGTGTCATTCAAATCTCACTGGGAGTCCAGCCCCATGCATGTAGTAGTGCCACCATATATTTTCTCCAAAGCTCTTTTAACTCAGAAAATGGAAAAATAAAGTAGGTCTGTTATATAACTATGTCAAGAGACAACTGAGACAGTAGCCAAGCCTTTCAAGGAAAGTGGATTTCCCTTGTGTATTCTGGCTTATAAATACTGTCTCTTTTATTTTAGGAGTATAATTGTTGCACCTTCCAAAACAACATACAAGAAGCCAGCTGCAGCAGTTGATGTCTTGTGTGCCTGTAAATGACCTTGGCCAATGAAAAGAAAGAGGGATTGGTATCAAACTAATGAAAAGACAGAAAAAACCCATCAGCCTAAAAAGGCTTAATCGCTATTAATAACTCACTTTTGGCAAGAAATCATCTGTTGGGTATACGTAAATGAGTCATTTTGTCTCTATGATCTCTCTAATCAAAGGCGATAATCAGAAACTTCCAGATGCTGATTCAGTCCTCCTGAGATAGGTTTCTAAAATAAGTGTGGTCAATTATTTTCGAGCAGCTTGTGTCTCCCTTCACTGACTGTAGAACTGCTTAGAGGAGATATATGACTTTGACACAAAAGAAAACCTAAACGTCATTTCTCATATATATGTGCCAATAACAAGGTTTTCCCTAAAATGTAGGTAACAGTTAAGGCACCTTCCAATTTTTTTCAATTTGTTTCCTCTGATTTATTCCAATCACATGTTCATTTGTAGATATTGCCAAAGTTTTCAAAATAAAAGATCATTAATGACCTTCCAAAAGCTTTAAAGTACGCAGGAATCATTTTCCTGTACATAAATATCACTTCTTATGTCTATGAACACCTAAAATTCTTCATAAAACCAAAATCTTTTGAATCATTTAGTTGTATTTCTCCTTCAGTCGACTAATGAAGGAAATTATAAACATGAAGTAAAAGCAGAATCTTCCTTGAAAAGACACTGTGCTGTAGAATGTGTTCCTTCTCCAGAAACTCCTGTTTGGTAGTTATCAGTACAAAGAACAGCAAAGCTTGTAAATAGAAGAGGTGTTGCATCAATGTTCAGCTGCTTCAGCTACCTAATGCAAGAGGTCTTTTAGGTCACACGATCTGCAAATGAAAGGAGGCAATTGCCTCTAATTTCATTTCACGTTCCAATAGTATTTTTTATCCTCAGGACAGTTTTCAAACGGTGTCATCAATTTTAAGGTATCCATTTAGGACATTTTTCACTTCTTTCAGCTGCAAGATTCAAGAAGGAATATTTTACAAATATGTCTAATGTCTAGCACAACAGCACATGGATATTTCTGAGTGCTACATATACATAGCTGATTAAAATATAAACCGGAAACAAGAAGACCTTCTTCTTCTTTGAGCTAGAGTTCCTCCCTAATTTAGAAATCCTCCCAGTAAGAAGCAGTCAGGAGAACCAGGCTATGAGTATGAGTATAAAAGGTTCATTCACCCACACACATGTGCATATCTAGAAAAAAATAAGCAAAGTATACATACATAAAGGAAATGTCAAACCTAACTGATAGCAGTACTTGCAATGCAAGAGCCTAACTATTGCAACATCAAACCACAATTTTTATTCTGTGACATTGGAGTCCCATTCCTCTTTGAAAGCCTGCTAATATTAAATTAATCTTTGAGGAAACTCCTGTAGAAATGCACCGAGGAAGAATGTGATTCTTCCAGTATAAATTCTAGAGACAACTGAAAAAAAACCTTTTCCCTGATAACTGTGCAGCTGTAAAATAATCATGTTATTCTTTGCCACTATTTGCTTATTTTGCAATAACTCTACTCTACAGAGCTCTTTCTGCCTATTTTTTAAATGTTGTTTACATTTTTTTTAAACTTCCTTGGTCAGTGAAGATTCTTGCGCATGAGCAGCGCTGGGACATGTTGGGCTATCCATACTGCCTCTGATGAACTCAACAGTCAAGATGTTGTCCCTAAAACATTCTCCAACCTTAGGATTCCCTTCTGGCAGCAAAAGATCTGAGCTAATGTTGTTAAGTAAAGACAAAACAGGAACTCTGCTTAAAATAGTAGATGAGAGCACATATATTGTCTGTTATTTTATTTTTAAGTAGATCAACCTTGTGCCAGTGAAAGTGGCAGCTGAGATGTTCAATTAAAGTCATATAGTGATTTGAGCTTGATGATGAGGACCATCTCCCTCCAGACAGTGCCCAGGTAATTGAGTCCAGAGCTGCTTCAGATTCTGCTTTTATTCATTCTCTAACACCTCTTCAGAGGTTACTTTGACTATGTCTGCTATTGTCTTTGCAGCATACCACCATCCCAGCTCTTCTCTTCTGCCTGCTGGTCCTGCCCCGGCTCTTTCCCGAATCCCATCTACCTTTTGATAAATCAGCATAGTACTCTCATACAACTATATGAAGGCACTTCCATTAAGGGGATATTAGGAGTAAATCACACTCACTTATTTGTCCTGCAGCCCTATGGATCACTTGAAGATGAGGTTGGAACATTCTAATGCTGAATGGGGTTGGTAAGTTATCAAGTCTGATGAAGGAGAAGCAGATGTGTACAATAATTATAACACACTCAGTTTTTCTTCATTAGGAAAGCAACAGGCTTATGTATAATAGTTCTCTTTTTCATCTAAAATATAGTATGTGCCACTTCTCTAGAAAACAGACATTAAACTATAGTGATTAAAGAAACTTGGGTGTTTTTTAATTTGAACCTTAGAATATTAAGAGTTGTCAAAGGAGATCTCAGAAACATTAATAATGTTGATTTTTTAAGACTAGAAGATCAAGAAATTCTAGAGGCTTGACAAGAAACAACCTCTGACAGCAGTTAAGAAGTCAATTGAGGGAATCAAGGGAAGAACAAGGTGAGCCTGACACTGATCTTAGGCTAAAATCACAGACAGGTTGCTATGTGGCACTATCCAAAGGGAATGAAGAAATTGTAACAACAGGATGAAAGTTATACTGTCACAGAAGGCTTGAATTTGTTTTGTTATTGTTTCTTTTCTTTTCCAAACTACAGAGTTGATGGTTAGAGAGTTGTGTAGATGTAATATATTATTAGCACTCTTTAAAGTATTTGATACAGTCCCTTGTGACTTGATTTTTCATCTGAAAATTAAAGTCAATAATGTTAGCAAAAGTGAACATCAATTTAGCTCATGTTAAGTATATCAAAGGTTAAGAGATTACAGCAGTTCTTGTAAAAAAGAGGATTATCATACAGTACTGTTTCTACTGGTATCCCACAGGCTCCTTTTACTGGCTGAATGTTACTCGGTGTCTTTATCAGAGATCTCAAACATTGGCACACAAAATTAAGAAATATGTACATTAAAAGCTATTGGAACAACATGTGGTATCAGAAAGAGCTCATATTAATACAAATTTACACATCATATGTAATGTGGGCTCACTTAAGACTTGCGGATTTTAAACCCCCATGAAAAAATGGAGATCGTGCCTTTAAGATAGGCAAGTACTGCAAATTAGTAGCTCTGAAAAACTTGAGGATTCTAGCAAATGATAATTTGTGAGTTCTGGTGAGATGTTGAGATTGTCTTTCTAGATGTAATTTTTAGTTACAAAAGGACACTATTGAATAGAAAAAGAAAAGGAATATTACCCCTCTATCTGGCACCAGGGATAGCTTTCTGGGTGTCATCTATCAGGTTTAATGCGTACTCTGCTAGAAGAACATAGAAAAAGCAGAAACCACTTAGAAAGAGCTGTGCAAATGACCTGAGATTGCAAATATATGTCTCATTGGAAATATCACTGAAAATAATTTCAGATAATAGATAGCTTTCTAATCCGGCAGAAGAAGATGCAAATAAGATTCAGTGATAAGCTGTAGCTAGACATAACCAGGCAAGGAGCTCGCACTTTTAACAGGACAATAAATCATCCATTGGGATTGTGGAGCTTTCTTTCTCAGCCAAGAACTTGAACTGGAGGTGTTTAAGAACTGGAGGTGTTTAAGGAACGGATGGACAAGGTGCTAAGGGGCATGGTTTAGTGTTTGATAGGAATGGTTGGACTCAATGATCCAGTGAGCCTCTTCCAGCCTGGTTATTCTATGATTCTATGAACTCCAACAGACCTAAGTACCTGGGATCCACCATCAAAAGCTCTGGCCTTGAAGTAGAAATTTCTGGGTGATATACTGCAGCTTGCACTACAGAAGAGTCAGAGTAGTTTCTCATTTTCCTGTATGGCCTTTGAAACCTCTGAAAAACTCATTTTTCTTGTTGCGGAACACAGGAACAGAGTTTTTCTGTCTCCAGAAGAGACCATCCACTGAAGTGCAGTTGGCAGACTAGGAGATGTGGAAGGTTTAGATGAGGAAGGTGCCCCACTGGATTGTTTATACTCACTATATCTGTGACCTGAATGAGGTTTTAATGTACATTAAAATTATCCCATAGGCAGTTATACACTGTGAAGCCAAAACATTTCCTTTCCTCTGCTCCCCCCTCCCAAGCCCTAAGGCTTTCATTTACAGTAGAAAAATGGAGCCTGTAAATCTATACTGTTCTATAAACAGGGTAGCACAATGTCTGTTAAACTTTTGGGCAATTTCTTGTAATCATATATACTTAAGTAAAATTTACATGATCATTTTGAGCTGCTCTTGGGCAATGGCTCTTTGTCAGCCTACAGTGATTAGCACATCAGTGCTGCCAGGACAAAATTCTGTCAGCACCACAAAAAGCAATTTCATCAGGTTTCTTTTTACACAGAACCGTGGCTCACACTGACCCTGTAGCAGATTTTTTTTTTCTTTTCCCTAGCCATGAAGTTTGACTCTTCAGATGGAAATTAAAACAATTTCAAGAATGAAGAGTTCTAGCCTGTTTCTAAAAATATCCCTGCTCTTCAGCAGGGGATGTGATTCTTTAGCCATGTGCAACAAAGATGACCTCTTTGTCAGGTCTAGCCTGCAGCGGGAAGTGTCTGCTGCTGGTCTACTTTTACATGGGTTCAAAAATAAACAGCAAGTTCCTCTGGCTGGCCTCCCTCACCGAAGGCAGGCAAGGAACATTCTGTACAAGGAAGCACTCACAATCATTTGAGGGGCCAACTCTAATGAACTTAATTGATGCATCAATGGAGTGCGTTAAGCAGTAATGCTTTATTAATATGGTCATGAGTTGCTCAGGTACATGTTATATTAATGCACAGTAAACATAGGACCATACATTTGGGCTATCCCATGGATGTGAGTTGAAGGAGAATGCATTTATTTTTGCAAAATGGAGTCTTTGTGCTCAGATCTGAAACTTAGTTAACATGCCAGGGACACCAGAATATATCAACTACTTTTCTAAAAACAGTCGACAAAACCAGAAATTTATATACTATTTTACAGGGAGAAAAAAATCCCAATAAACAAAAGGTCACTTGAGTTCTATATGAATAACATCTAGAAACAAAAAGCAGGGAAGGGGAAAATTTAAAATTAAAGCAACATAAAATTCATTTCAATGTAAGCATGATTAACCACTGGTTTTACACACTTTTTTGTATTCAGTAATTAACTACTTTACAGTGCAGGCACATTGGAAAAGTAAAATTCTAGATAAAGAACAAGTTCCCAGTGATCTTGATGTATCCTATTGCGGCAATGCAAAAGGCTGAGACAGGATAAAAAGAAATGCATATCAAAACATGTTTTCATTGTGAGACACACACAGTGCTATTAGGGCAAGAATTTGAATCTATATCTGTGACTTTGCAGTGCATACGCTCTGGAAACGAGTGAAATGCAAACCCTGTATACACTTCACCCTGTCCCAACTTTATTGCTGTGTTATGATTAATGAATTTAAAGACATGAAATAACAATGTTGATAATGTTTGGGGTGGAGAGCCATTGTTTTGGCTTGGGTTTTATCAGAGGACAGATGGTGCTATGTCTGTCTGTAATGGCCTTCCCCTGGCACAAGCTATCAGAATTTTAGCTACGTATAGTATGACAACAGCCTTCATAACACCGGGCAAAGAGACAAAACCACTGAAGAGACAGAGCAGGATGTAAAGTCGTAGAAGTATTTCACACACTAGATCTGTTAACTGCTTTAAAGCAAGAGGTAACACTGCAAAAGTTTCATTCCTCTTGTTGGCTTATGTAATAAAAGCTCAACTCCACACACACAAAGGCAAACAAAGAGACAAAGGCAGGTAGGCGAACCCAACTAATATGCTAATATGGCCACTATCCTAGGAGTCATCAGCCCAATCAGCAGCACATTTCCACACATATGAAAGAGAAAGGAGGTGCACTGTCAGGTGGGGGTACCTCAAAAACCTAGTCAGAGAAATTATCCCACACCCTGGCTCCTACCAGGACCACCGTAGGAGAGCATTAACAGCATTGACCATCAGTGGCAATCATTAAGATGAATCATCTGGGACATCTCTCCAGGCCACCTCACAGACAAGGGTATGGGACACTTTACAGCATGCAGGGGATGAGTATTTTTGGATAGTAGAAAATTTACAAATGGATGTTTAGTGGAGGAAATGAAAGCTGGAAAAGGGAGAGGTCAAGGTAGTTTGGGAAGGAGGAAGTGTGGAGAATAGGGAAAAAAGGAGGCAAAAGGTTACAGTCGTGTGTAAACTGTTGCTTTTCAGTACACTTGTCTGGTCATGTCCTCTGCCTAATTTTCACAACCTGTACTGTCTTCTTAATAAACTCCACTAGTATATGACAGACTAATCTGTGTGCACATGTATGTATGGAGGTCCAACTGCCAGTTACTGGAGAGGAGACCACGTTACAGAAGGCCTGGGTCAGAGGGCTTGTGTATGCATGGTGCTGGCAAGTCCAGCAGCTAAGGGTGTGCGTATCAGTGTGTGATCACTAGGGAGTATTGCAAAGTAGGTTATCTGTCGAGTGGGTGAAGCGGTCTGGGAGCCAAGGGTGTATATGTGTGTCTGAGTGAAGAAAGAGAAAGCATTTTGAGGAGCAGCCTATCAGAGCATTCTTTTTGTCTGTATGTGTGCTTCTGAGCAGAAGGCAACAGGGGAGATCAGAGATTCAGGACCAGCTGCTGTGTGAACTGTAAGAGAGGATAGCCTGATGAAAAGATCTGTAAACATAGGGTAGGCACACATATACACAGTCAAAATGGAATGATCAAGAATAATGTTGATGTATTCTCAGGATACAAGGACAAGAAGACATCTACTGAATATGAAATTAAACCATTTGCTGTTAAATACAACGTAATTCCTTGGGAACTCAGAGTCACATTGTACTATTGAGGAAGATAAGCAGTTACCATAGAGCCAAAAGTAAGAAGAACAAGGTATTAAGACTACAGAGTTTTTGCCTTCCAGGTTTTTGCCTTCTGACTACTTAAAGTCAGAAAAAAATATTTTCTCTCTTAGCATGGTACACTATAATTTTCCATTATGGACTTGACTAATAGTTAGGACTGCTTGGTACCTCATGGTGAGAAGCAAAGTGTACCTTCCCCATGAACAGCAGCATATCTCTTAGACGCCAACGTATCTCTTAGAAGGCATCATCATTCAGCCATTTGTACGAGAGACAGAGACAGTGAGTCTTTCCTCTGCCACACTCTTCTACATTGACCTTAGGTCAGTTGTTTAATTTCTCCACATTGTGGTTTCCCCATTTGTAAAGGGGAAATGTTACAATCCTTCCTTAACTCACTGGCAGTTTTTGAACCTAAAAATTGGCATTGTAGGGTGTTAAAATCTATGTCATTAAGAAAGACCCTAGTCAGTAGGTAAAATGAAAATCAACACAGAAGGCAAATTCTTTACTAGTGAACTTTGTAGAGAGAAGTACTTGGATAGATTGGACAGAGAGAAAAATACATCCTTCATTGCTGATTGCTATTTCATAGATTTTCTTACCACTTTTTCCATTTAGGGGTTCAGTTTATCTCCACATTCCCTGCCTTTTTCTTCCCGTTTGTTCTGGCATTGCAGCCACAATTAGACAGGCATTTGAGGCAGAGAATCAAAGAACTAAACTTTTTCAAAGAGTAGAAGACGAAGGTTGAAAACAGAGTTTTTGTGCCCGAAATGTAAGTTCGTTTGGGGATTAAAATTCCACCTAGTTTGGGATTGTGTGATTGTGAGATTCCAGCTCAAGACCATCTCTCCAAACATAAGGTGGAATTCATTACATTAAAATTCTTTCCACAGCATGAAAGGGATGTCATCATAAACACTGCATTATGACTTCCCTACAGGTTGCTGCAGAATAAGAAACCAACCCTGGAACAGCAAAGACCTTTAAAAAACATCATGACCTTTCAGTAACAGAAAACATGGGAAAATCTAAGTCTTTAAGAAAATCATTTGATTCTGTCTTGGCACTCTGTGCAAATCCTTGCATAAAGAGAAGTTTAAGGCAGGGGTTTCTATGCTGCTTCCTTAACTGCAGGCACAGTTTTGCACATAAATATTCTAATCCTGAAGTCTTGATGCATCCTAAACCAGGCACTGATGCTTCTAAAGTGTAGAGATTAATTATGAGAGTGCCATTGTGAGGAAAACAACCACAGTAACATCTAAACTCTGCATCTGGACATGGAAAAAATGACAAAGTAGAAACAAAAACAAAGAAAAGACACAGAGTGTTTTGGAGTCTTTCTAAAAATCATATGCAAAAATCCAGATGCAGAGAGTTCTGGATTCTGTTCATGCCTGACATGATCAGCAGATAGATGAGTGGCTTGGAGACATGAGAAGTGAGGTAGAGAAAGTGCCAGACAGCTAGTTGGGATTTCAAGGAGTGTTTGTGGTAAGCCACACTTCAGATATTTTTTTTTGCTGTGGCCTGAAAGCTGCCTCAGAGACCATGAATGGAAACTTAATGACCAAATATTTTGTGACTAGTCTTGATTTCATGATAGTGATCCCTTTTTCCAAACTTTAAGCCATTTCCCTCTGAAGATTTGTGAGCACTGTTGGATCAAATTATCAAGACAGTCTCACTTCACCAAAAGGTTCATAGCATGCAGACCGGAGTATTAATAAAGGAAAGTGCTATACAGGTATTTTCTCTCTAAGCTTTATGCTTGCCTTGGAACTACCTTTCAGTTCTCTTCAACCTTAACCACCCCAGTTTTGGGGCTGAGGAAATTCCCTGTCTCTTTGCCTCCACCTCCTTTCCCCTACTGCATCTGACAGGAGGCTACTCAGCCTCCCGTCTTCTTGTCCAAGTGGATATTTTATTTTTCAATGGTCATTTTCAATCTGTGCAATCCAGCCCAGGCTGGCCCAAGTTGCTCAGACTCCTTCCTTTTCCCTTTAACCACTGCTGTTATGCAAGGAGGCAGTGTTTGCCACTTCCCTGAAAGACAAGCCCTGTAAAATTCCTGCTGTGAGCATGTGTGGTCAGGCTTTTGTGGATGAAAGTGGTGGTTTCCTATTCTCAGAGTTGTTGGAGTGCAGGGTAAAAAGGACGAAAGCGCAAAACGGCATGCACTGTTTATGCTAGGCAAACCACCTAGTTCTGGTGTCAGGTGTATTGACTCAGCAACAGACCTTTTTTTCTTATTTGCTCCAATAGATAATCTGCAATTACCCTTTAAAAAATAATAATAATAACTCCCTTTCTTTCTCTATTCTCTGGAATATCCAATATTTCTCCCTTCAACCATAGGAGACCTGATTTACCCAGCCTCTGCTACAAGGTCTGTCTCAGCTTCTCAGCATGAGTAAGGTCTGGAAAGAATTATTTGATGTTCTTATTTGTAGCAGAAATGGAACTAACCTAGAAAGTGAGGATCCAATTGGCCTGCAGCTTATACTTTTTAATCTGTAAAAAAATATATACCAAATGGGGAACACCAGGAAAGGAAAGGTTCCCAGATGTTGGACTGTTGTTCCAAAGCCCTAGGGAAAAAAGGTCATTAAGGTTCGACTATGCACTCCAGATGTCAGGTTGTTTTATAGGCTTGATTCAAAGACCATTAAAGTCAAAGAGAATCTTTACATCACCTTTGATGGGTTTTGGATGAAGACTATGGATATGGAGGAGCACTAAGTGACAATTAGCCTAAGCAACACTCATATCAGTGACTACAATGGGAAGGGATTTTCAAGCAGAATACCCATGAAGTGTTTAGAATCATAGAATGGTTTTGCTTGGAAAGACCTTAAAGACCGTTCCAACCACCGTGCCTCGGGCAGGGACAACTCCCACTGGATCACGTGGCTTAAGTCTTATCCAACCTGGCCTCGAACACTTCCAAGCATGGCCATCCATGACCTCTATAGGCAACATGTTCCAGCGTCTCACCACCCTCATACTAAAAGATTTCTTCCTAATATCTAAACTAAATCTCCCTTTGTTCAGCTTAAAACCATTATCCATTATCCTATCCCTACACTCCCTGACAAAGAATCCCTCCCATCTCTGTATCTATACTCATGTTGCTGGTTAACATGTAAACTGCTCCAGAAGAGTGCCTAGCACTCTGTGCCTTTTTACTGCTCCAGTACAAGCTACAGGCCAGATAGGGAGAAAAACCCTGTTCTGGTTGGATTTCCCCTTTAGCACAGCTTTATGTGTTTGTATAATATGAAACAGTCTTTTCTATTTCTGTTCAAGCTCTAGAGGCTTGGATTTCCTCCAGAATATTTTATTAACAGCTGAGTCTAAATCAGAGCTGCCTGGGGTCTCCTTTGCCTTACTGACACATTATAATATCCTTTCATCTGCTATTCTGAGCCAATTCCTTGTTCCGTCAAGCAGTTCACTCCTTCCAAGAGAAAGCATGTTGATCCCTCTTCCTTTCTAAAAATGTATGGAGCTGTTTCAAAGTGGGACTTTGGTCACAGCAGGGGAAACTTTGTTTGACTGACTCAGAACTGGACTGCAAAGGACACTGGATTATGGAATGCAGGCCAGAAGATGAATTTGTTAAAAGGTGTCAGCTTCTGTGTGCTCAGGCCTATTTCAGGTGTTATCCAGGTGGTTCAAGGACCAAACCAATAAAGCCGTATTTTGACAGCAGCTCATGTAAATTAAAGCACTCTGACAGCAATAGTTATGAACTGCATTTTATTCCTTGCCATCAGTCAGGAGAAAAGTCCCCCACGTGGCTTGACTGATGAACATATTCAACACCTTGAGGTGAATAAGAAGAGACCAAAACTAATACCTTACTATTTAGAATAGGTTGCTGTTTAACCATCCCTCAATTAACTGAACCACAACAGGCTTTTTTCTTCTGTTTCTGAAGGCTCAATATGGTCTGATGGCACTGCTAGTGTAAACAGAAAAACCTATAAATGGAAAATGGCAAAACAGTAATATTACACATGCCATGTCCACATGAGCTGCATGAGAACAAATGCAGTCAGGTCAAAGCAAAAGTTCAGCTGGAGTTGAGAGTAGCAAGGAGGATGCAAATCAGAAGTTTCTACATATTCGTTGGTGGAACCAAAGCCACATGGATCCACTACTCATTGGATTAAAGGACCTAGCGACATGCAAAGGGAAAAGGTGTGTTCTGTAGCTCATGTTTAACTTGTAAGGCTTGCCTTTAGGCCTTCCAAGTTTCTGATCCTCCAAATACAGCCCATATATATATACAGTCTATAAAGCAGAATCCACTAGAAAAAGACTTGGTGATCACTTCACCCAACTGGACATGCACATGTCCATCAGACCAGATAGGGGGTCTGAAGGTGCTAAAGAAGCTGACTGACGTCATTGAAGTGCTTACTTCTATCACCTTTGAAAGGTTATGGCATGGGGGAAGATTCCTAAAGCCTGGAAAAAGGCAGATCGTGGCACTAACACCAAAGAGGGTAAGAAAGGTCCAAGATAGCCACCATAACCCCATTTCTCAGGAAAGTTGTGGAGCAAATGCTCTTAGAAACCACCTCAAATCACATATAGGTTGAAAAGGTGATCACAGAGAACCAGCATGGATTTACTGAGGGAAGATGATGCCTGACAAGCTTCAGTGTTTTCTGTGATGAGTTGCCTGGCAATGTGGATGAGAGAAGGGAGAGAGATGTTAAATGCCTTGGTTTTTCAGAAGACATTCTGTAGTCTTCTAATCGTCATGACTGGTGAGAATTTCAGATAGACTAGATCAGTGAGGTGAAAAATCAGCTGGATTATCATTCTCAAAGACTTGTGTTCAGTGATGTGAAGTCCAGCTTGTGACCAGTAACTAGGGACATCCCTCAGGTATCAGTACTTGGACCGTACTATTTAGTGTCTTCATCAGTAACCTGGATGATGGGATGGAGTATACTCTCAGAAAGTTTGTAGATGACATCAAACCGGGAGGAATCGTCCATATCCTAGAGGACTGCAATAGAAGGAATAGGCTGAAGAAATGGGCTGTCAAGAAGTTGATGAGATTCAGCAAGAACAAGCCAAAGTCCAACATGGACGGAGTACCTTTACTCAATGATGCAAAGTGGTGGCTGACTGTTGTGAAACACCTACAGAACAGCATCTGGCTATTATAGCATACAGCAGGCTGAACATGAAGGAACACCATGCCCTTGAGGCAAAGAAAGCCAGCAGTGTCCTGGGCTTCATTAGGAGGGATGTACCTAGCAGGTGTGGAGAAATTCTTTTCCTTCATCTCACACTTGTAAGGCCATATCTGGACTACTGTGTACAGTTTGGACATTCCAGGTAGAAGGATATTGACATATGAGCTCAGGTTCAGTGGGGAGCCACAAACAGAGCTGGCAACAGGCCTGGAGCACAAAGGCAGGCTGAGAGAGCTTGGTCTGTCCAGCATGGAGAAGAAAAAATGAAAGGGAGACCTTGCTGCTGTATGCAACTATCTGATCACAGGGTTTAGAGAAGAGGGTGTCAGACTTCTTGGGGGTGCATAATGATAAGACAAGAGCAGTAAGAATAAGCGTTTATGTGGGAAATTCCAAACAAACATTGGGCAACAATGTTTTTTCATAGGAATGGTAAAATAGTGGCATGCAATTTTCCTGTTTCTTTCAGGGAACACAGAAAGAAGGCTTCAAAGTCTAACAGGTTTTAACATCACACTCATTATTGACTGAGGGTGCATAAGTTTATAACTGGATGCTTACTTTCTGCTGATGTTTTTAGGAGATTCTCAGTCCTTTCACTAATAGCACTGTTTAATCAGACCAAGCAAAGACCTGATGCCTGTGTAAAAAAAAAAATAAATTATGAGCTCTCTGTTGCTATGGATGCATTTATGATTCTTCCTCAACACCCACCCTTTGAAAGAGGGTCTCTTTCAAAGACACCCACCAGAATATCCCTCCACAGGGACTGCTGAGAAATACTGACAGGATTTTAAAAGTTCGAATCTCAGACATCCTCTAAGAGTGAAAATTTTTCAAACACAACAAAGGAACAGAGATTGAATGAAGGATGTGCCTTTAAAAATTGTTTCGTAACTTCTAATTCATAGAATCATAGAATCACCAGGTTGGAAGAGACTCACCGGATCATTGAGTCCAACTGTTCCTGTCAAACACTAAACCATGTCCCTCAGGACCT
>WAAB01008820.1:0-10221 GCA_013389865.1 Piaya cayana
TCCGCGCGGCCCCTTTAAGAGCAGCCCCATCCCCGTTACTCTATGTTTACATAACACCGCCAGCCAGTACCACTTACGCTGCAGAGGCGGGGCAAGCAGCGCCACGCCACGCCCCCTCCTCAGGCCACGAATGCGAGCGGGGGGGCGAGCACGACGCTTGTCTCCGCCCTTTCCCCCCCTTTGCCGCGGCGAGTTGGTACGCGCCGCCGCGGTGTAGTGACTGTTGCCGGGCGGCGCGCGGCTCAGTGCGGGGCGCAGCGCGTAGCCCGCTCGGCGGGGCGGGACGGGGAGGGGGGTGGTGGTGGGGGTGACTTCGTAAGCGGCCCCATGTTTTCCCCCAGCCAAGAGGAGCNCCCCATCCTCCCCTTCTCCCATTTTCCTGCTGGTCCCTTTCCCCCATTCTCCCTCCAGTCCCTTTCCCCCATCCTCCCCTTCTCCCATCCTCCCTCTGGTTCCCTTCTCCCGTTCTCCCACTGGTCCCTTTACCCCATCTACCCCTTCTCCCATCCTCCCGCTGATCCTTTCCCCCATCCTCCCTTCAGTCCGCTTCTCCCATCCTCCCACCGGTCCCTTTCCCCCTTTCCTCCATCCTTCTTTTTTCCCCATCCTCCCGCTGGTCCCTTTCCCTCATCCTCTTTTCCTGTCCTGCCTCTGGTCCCTTTCCCCCATCCTCCTTTTTTTCCTGTCCTCTCTCCAGTCCCTTTCCCCCATCCTACTGTTTTCCTGTCTTGCCTCTGGTCCCTTTCCCCCATCTTCCTTATATTTCCCATCCCCTCGACTGTCCCTTTCCCCCATCCTCCCTCCGTTCCCTTTCCCCCAGGAACATTCTGCAGATTGCAGAGGAGATGACTTTGGAATTAGGAGGAGAGGGGGAGATGTGTGTGTGTGTGTGGATGGAGGGGTGGGTTGTGTGTGTGTGGGAGGACGAAGCTCTTGCATTCGGCGGTGGAAATGTTTATTTTCTCAGCTTGATAGGGATCTTAAAGTAATCCGCTGGGAATTATGTGCTTACCCTGCTGTTAAAGCTGGGAGCCTTTCTGCTGAGCGCCGTGGAAGCAGATAAGGGAGCAGAGTCTAAGCCGGGCTCGCTGGGAGCCCTTGTCAACCTCAGAAGAGATGCTTAATTTTGATAGTTTAATATGCAGGAACATACGGTTAATGGGATCATTTTTAGGAAGAAATAGAATAGGGAGGTTTCGACTGTGAGGCAGAACAGGCTGGCTGCGTCGTTCAGCCTCCCCCGGAATCCGTCACATATTTGCTGCAAGGTCGTAGCAAATCTTATTCTGCTTTGTTAGGGGATTTGTTTTTGTTGTGTTTTGGTCAAGTCATTCCGTAAAGAGCTGTGTTGGGTTCTGTGGAGTAACAGCTCGGCTCGCCAGGAACGAATAAAAAGAGCACACGGGGCTGGGTGCTCCCATGGTCAATGTTGAACCTTTTTCCTTTGGGGATGCTAAATGCTCTTTATCACGAGACTGGGGCAGGGATACAGTTACTATGGAATAAAATACAGCGATAACCGTGAGCCTGGCAGAGCTGGCACTTGGCAGGCTCAAATTTAAGTGGAGTAACTCGATTCCGGAGAAATACCAATATCAAACTAAATTTAATAAAGAAACGCTCTTGCTGTTTCGGTCGTGGCGATGCAGGGTAACCTTGGGTGTGCGGCACAGTCTCTGACAATACATACAGAGTATAATCTTGAATCTTTAATTAAATTAGAGTGCATAAATTGATGTTGTGCTGCAGAGGCTTTCTGGGCACAGCTGGAAGCGTTTTCCTTTCTGTTGCTTTCCTATTTTTAGCAACAGTTGAAAGTACAGAAGTGTGAAATGTTTTGGCTCTGATCTTAACCCAGCAAAGTCTGGGGTGTGTTGCCTTTAATATGGAAATGCATCGATCTCAGCTTATTGGCTCTGCCAGAGGTCTTGATCTTCACTGTTGTGTGTTGAAACACGCCAATGAAATTTAAATAAACTTTATGCGACAGCGTTTAGGTTTTATTCCAGTATCAGCTGCTCTCGAAAACTACTGAGGTCGTTTCTTCTCGGTGTTGTACGTACAGAAAAAGCAAACGAATCCTCTTGTAGTGTGGTTACGGGCAAGAAGTCTGGCAGCTGGATCTCTTTGGTGAGTGAAACAATGAGGCACTGGCTGTCTCAGCTCGCTGACACAATGGGCTTGGTGGAGGGGATGTAGGAATTAGTACACGATGGAAACACTCCAGGAAATACCATGACTTCAATGACTACGTTTTCCATTTGTGATCAGAAGATTAAGGGGTTTAGCTCCTAAAGTGTCAAATGGATCTCGGATGCTGCATTTCCTATCAGAGATATCTGAAATGTTATATGTGGTGCCATAAATAATACAAACATCTCTCTCTCTCTTTCGTTGGTGACTCAACATTTGTGACTAGAACTCTTGGAACAACTTAGAATCTGTTCAGTATGCTTAAAAAAAAAAACCCACCCACATCCTTAATACCCATTTTGTATTAAAATCTTGTAATTTTGAGTTCCATTTAAGTAAGGCAATGTAGATCTGATCTCCTCTGCATAGCAAAACAGACCTGTGAACTGTGTAAGTGCAGCGTCTCAGCTTTAGTTACAACTGCTTGATTAAAATTGATAGTGACCTCACAGCTAGAGTTAAAAAAAAAGTAAGGAAAGGATATACATTCAACATGAAAAAAAAAAATAAAACAGTTTGATTAAAAAAGAAAGTGTTCTCATTTTTAGATTTAAAAAAAAATGAGGTATTTTTTTTTTTTTTTTTAAGAAAAAGCATTGATTGTGATGTTGATGAATAACTTCTGTCTTGAGCTGTGAGACTTAAGGGTGATTAACAAAGGAACTGGAATATCTGGCAAGCTGCTGAGAGCCCTGGTTTTAAGATGAAAAAAAAAACCCAACTTTTTCTTTTGCTCTTATTCTGTCTTGGCAGCGTTAAAGTTGGGTTGTTCCACACTTGACCTTTAAATGAAAGGGAAGGTGTTCTTTTGGCTGTAGGTAGCTCTCCCAACAGAATGTGCTCCCGTGTTGTTTTGCAATACTTGTGATTGCTCGTATGGGCATTAATGTGATCAGAGGATAAAGCCTAAGGCGTTTGAAGTCAGTCATTACAGCAAATCTATTTCTAATAACCTTCTCCCAACAACCCGTGACGTGTTTTGCTGTCAGTGATGTGGCAGCGCGTGTGTGGTTAAGATTCTGTCGAGGTTTACATAATCGATAGGGTAGTGAATAGAAACAGTATATGTAAATCGAGCCAGACAGGTCAAGATGGCTGGTAAAGAAGAGATCATCTGCTTGGTGATGAATCTGCTTGTGGAATCTGCGTGTGTACATCTGCTCGGAGCATCAGCTGTTCACAGAAGGCGATGGATTTCTTGCTGAAACGGAAACATTCAGATTCTGAAGTTTTTTGAAAAAAACAAAACCCAAACCAACAGCTTTATTTGAAGTCTCATCAAAGTAATTTCTTGGAACTTGGGGCTGGAGGGAGTTTTAGAAGAGATATTGAATACAGGAATGAGTAGCTGAGTAGAGTATCATGGTACCGCTGCGTTGTTTGTCAGTAGGTTTCATTTGCCTTGACTGGTGGTGTTTGGTGTCTTGAGGTGCGTGTCCTCTCCCCTCCTTCCAGTACCCCCTTTCCCCTAGCTGTGAATTATAGTCTGAAGGATTTGTCCTGGCATAAGAGCATTCAGGCTTTGTTTTGTGTGCAGGGAAGCTCTTGCTGAAGGCAGGTGTCGTAGTCTGCTGCCCTTAAATCTCTTTCCGTTTGGGACTGTGTGATGTCCATGGGCAGCTTTAACTTCCCAGAGAAGTCACTTGATTTCAAGGATGGAAGTTGAAGGAGGAATATCAAAGAAGGGAGGTTGTGGAGAGGAGGGAGCTGGGGTCTTCTCCCAAGGGACAGGGGACAGGACGAGAGGGAATGGCCTCAGGCTCCACAAGGGGAGGTTCAGGCTCAGCATAAAGAAAAAATTCTTCACAGAAAGGATTGCTAGGCACTGGATCAGGCTGCCCAGGGAGGTGGTTGACTCGCCTTCCCTGGAGGTATTTAAGGTGAGGGTGGACAAGGTACTAAGGGACATGGTTTAGTGTTTGATGGGAATGGTTAGACTTGATGATCTGGTGAGTCTCTTCCAACCTGGTGATTCTATGATTCTATGAAATGTAAGTTTTAGTCAATGACTGAGATCTGTAGTGATGAGAGGATTTTGTACCAGGCACCAGGTATGTAGTGTATTGCAACCACTTCTAAGGAGTTTGGGCTGGGGTTTCCACTCAAGTGTAGTGTTTCTTACTAGCCAAAGACTTCTGTTAGCTACTCCAAATTATCAAGGAGGTACAGCCTGATGCATCCTCAGCTGAGGAAGACTTTGTCGTATAGACTTAATGGGTTCTGCAAATCTAATCTTTTATTTTTTTATGTAAGCAGGCAAAATTAAGGACTATCGCTCAGTGTTGCTACAGTGGTTGCTTTGAAATCACTGTCAGCATTTTATGTCTAAAACTTCCAGAGTCAGACACTAGAATAAACCAATCAGTTAACTTCAAGGCTGCAGCACTCAAAGGAGCTGCTGTGAATTGTTCTATGAGCTTTGTTTAACGTGGACTGTTGGGCATCTTTGCACAAACAGGTCAGAGTTCTGCTTGACTAACCTTTCTAAAAAAAACAGAAGAAAATTCTTTCTGTGTTTATAGTGAAGTCTATGGTAACTTTTGAGAAGTTGTTCTGATTGATAGGCCACTTTACCACAGAAAATCACAGAATCCCTAGGTTGGAAAAGACCCACTGGATCATTGAGTCCAACCACTCCTGTCAGTGTTGTCCTGGCCATCCCCAAACCCAAACCTAGAAGAGGTGGCTGAGTCCAGTGACCAGAAAAAATTGTGGAGAAAACTTAGATTTGAAACATGCTTTTTTTGTGTTAATTGGAAAGGACCTCCACTTTGAGTCCTGTTTTTTCCTACAGGCTTTTTCTGACTGATCAAAGTTGCTTCTTAATCACTACCTCCTTGAGAAGCTAAAGTTCCTGAAGTGTTTCCTGCTTTTAAGCACATTTCCAGTTTTTAACTTATCTGTTTGGCTTTTCACGTAACTTATTAATCCTACTGAGCTGCACAGCAAGAGATGCTGATGTGGTTTTCCAGTAGTGTTGACAAATGTAGATGTGACGTGGTGTCTCTGCTTGTCCTTGATAGCTGTGAGCTGCTCTTCATGGACTGAAGGCAGAGGAAGGGTCATGTTGGCTGTGGCATTATGCTATGGGCTTACACTGCACTTTGATGGATTTGCTGTTTGATATAAAGCTGGAGCTTTTTCTTAATGATTCCGCAATTTTCTGCGCTATGTGGTGTAGATAGATTGGTGAAACTGCTTAGATGACTTGGGTTCTGCTTCTGAACCTTGTTTAAAATTGTACTTCAGGCTTCATTTAAAGGAGCATCGATAGCAGATAATGGTAGCCACCCGTTAAATACGCCCAAGGTCATGGATCTTGCTGAGGATCACGTGCTTCAACATTCACAGCTGGAAGGTTGCTGTTCTGAGGTGGATTTATTTTTTTTTATTTGGTGGTTACAGTGGCTTCTTGGAGACCTTTATGTCTTGTACTTAGTTTATGGTGGGTCTTACGTGCTGCATACTGAGAATGTGGTCAGTGCCAGTTCAGAGCTTGCAAGGAGATTAATCAAACACCAGAAGTATTGTGTCCGAGTAGAACATTAACTGTTGTGTAGAAAAAAGCAGCAGAAAGGGTTGTGTTTTAGGAGAGATTTATGGGTTTCTCCAATGAAAGCTTGTGTATGGCTGGGTAGAGCAAAGGTTTTGCTTTATTTAAGCTAAGAAAGAAAACATTTTGGTTCTCTGCTACTATCCTATTCCTTGGAGTACTCTTGACTTTGTTGGAGTGCAGATTTATATCCCGTGGTAGGCTTTATTCGCAGCATCTCGATACCGGTGTCAAATCAGAGAGCAGAAACTTCAAACTCTAGAAGCTAAAATCTATATTTGTTGAAGCAAATCAGAGCATCAAATATCTGCATGTTTAATGCTTGTGATGAAAAGGAAGCCGAGAGTGTTCTGCAAGTTAAACTGTAATCCCCTTGGCATGTACAGGCAGTAGGTCACTCGAACAGAAGCAAAGATTTATTTTTTTTTTTCCTTAAAATACAGTAAACAGACCTTTGAGTAAATGAGTCTGGGAAATGTACACCTTTGACTTTGACTGATGCACTTCTTATGTGGAATAAAATAGCTGCTCCTTTCCTGTCTTGGCAAAATTAGGGACGCACAGTTTTCCGTTTTCAGCCGAAATTTGTAAATCACAGAATCATAGAACAACCAGGTTGGAAGAGACCGACCGAATCATCGAGTCCAATAATTCCTATCAAAAAAATGAGTTAATATTGTGAAAGTCCACTTGGTTCTGATTTAAAATATGCATATAACCCCAGAAATTACTTTCTAGGCTATTAAAGCTTGGGTTTTGTTGCTGAAAGCAGCGTCTTGCTTAAGCTGTTTCATGGTCCATCTTAACAGCAGGCTGTGACTCATGGACTCATGGACTCATGGACTCATGGACTCATCGACTCATGCACTCATGGACCCATGGACTCATGGACTCACCAGGTTGGAAGAGACCCACTGGATTGAGTCCAACCATTTCCACCAGTCTCTAAACCATGTCCCTCAGTACCTTGATTTGGACTGTGGTTGCAAAGTTGCTTGAAAAGATATTTCCTGAAGCAGTCAGGAATTTTTTTATTATCCAGTTCAGACTAAGTTATGGTTGTTTTAAACTAATTTATTATTCCTCAGTAGTGATAGCGCTTATCAACTTGATACTTGGAGAAGATGCAACCTGGCGAAGAGGAGGCTGAGGGGAGACTTTGTTGCTTTCTACAACTACCTGAAGGGAAGTTGTGGAGAGGAGGGAGCTGGGCTCTTCTCCCAAGTGACAGGGGACAGGACAAGAGGGAATGACCTCAAGCTCTGCCAGGGGAGGGTCAGGCTCAACATTAGGAAAAAATTCTTCCCAGAAAGAGTCACTGGGCACTGGCAGAGGCTGCCCAGGGAGGTGGTTGACTCGCCTTCCCTGGAGGTGTTTAGGGTGAGGGTGGACGAGGTGCTGAGTGACATGGGTTAGAGATTGGTAGGAATGGTTGGACTCAGTGATCCAGTGGGTCTCTTCCAACCTGGTTGTTCTATGATCTTTTCTTGTGCTTTAGCTAGTGAGAAAATGCACGAGCATAGTGTGAGCCTGAGCCTTTGTGAAGGTAGAGTTCATTAGTTCAGAGTATCAGTGGAGAAGTTTTACAACTGTTTGCAGAATACTCTAAATGTGCCTTTGGCAACAGTTGTTGAGGTGGGGTGAACCAGCCATTGTCTTGTATTGTTTCTCTTCTGGGTAGTGGCCGCACAGGTCATGGTTCTGCGTTTGTCTTGAGTGTCCATGATGGGTGTGGGTGTGAAACCTCCCAAAGGAGACTGCTCTAGCATGCTGTACAGATGGAGTCATCATGGTTAGTAGAAGTGCTTCTCCTGATGTCATTTAGAGTTGTGTTTGGTTATTCTGCAGTGTTGTACTTGTGGCTTAATGTCCTGTGGTCAGCAAGGCAAGTAAAGTCAAGGAAGATTGAGTCTGAACTCCTGGCTTGAAACGGAAACTCTTGCTGATTTCCAGGTGTACTTTGTGCTGTCAAATCCTGTTCTGCTAGTACTGTTTGATACCCTAAATCTCATTTGTCTTGAGCATGTTTTTCCTTTTCTCAACAAATATCCGTATGTTGATTTTCACTCTGTCCCAAGGTCACCGCTGAAAAGCTTGCGTGTGACTTGTCACAAGCTTAAACCTTGAGGGATGGGAACAGGGATGCTGGCGTAGCGAGCATGCTCACTTCCAGAGACTTGTGAAGCAAAGCTTCTCGCTGTGTTTATTTTATAAGTACTTTGCTAAGTGGTATCCTTGTATTTTTCGCTTTTATCACCCACATGTACTAATACTGTGTTGAAAGGAGTCCTGCTTTTCTTTGAAATGACTTGTTTTACTCTTGACAAGATACAGTTCAGAATTTTCTGCCTCCCTTACCTTTGACTTGTGTTTGTAGATGTCTACTGGTCTTGATCATAGCATCATTGCCCAGGGAGGGGGTTGAGTCACCTTCCCTGGAGGGGTTTAAGGCATGGGTGGATGAGGCGCTGAGGGGCATGGGTTAGTGTTTGATAGGAATGGTTGGACTCGATGATCCAGTGGGTCTCTTCCAATCTGGTTGTTCTATGATTCTATGATCATTCATGTACTTTGGGGCACCAATTCATAACCTCTCTGGCAAACTGTAAATAACGTCTGGGATGAGACTGTTTTAATCCTACTACTTGGTGGCCTAGAATAGGTCTTGGTCCTCATATTAAGCAAATAGCACAGTAAAGAACAGCTCCCATAACCCCTGTTCTCCAGACCCTTCCCCAGCTGTGTTCCTGTCTCTGGACATGCTCCAGCCCCTACATGTTCTTGTGAGGCACCTAAAACTGAACCTAGGATTTGAGATGCAGCCTCACCAGTGCTGAGTACATGGGGATGATCCCCTCCCTGCTCCTACTGCACATACCATGACTGATCCAAGTCAGGATACTCTTGGCCTTCTTGGCCACCTGGGCCACTGCTGGCTCATGTTCAGCTGGCTGTCGAGCATCCTGGGTTGGTTTCTTCCCTGCCAGGCAGTTTTCTACCGTGAATAATACAAGTTGATGCTGGACTTGCATCATAGCTTTTACTCGTTCTGACTAGTTTAACTTCTGTCACTAAATACAGGTGCTTTGGAGCAGTATATACAATATTGTTTTTTCTGCACTGGAGTTCTGTTTACATCTTCCTTGGCTTGCAGATGAAGTCATGAGGTCAAAACCATGCATGCAGCTTCATAATAGCGACAGTTATTAGCTCATGGTGAAACAAAACAATAATTCAGCTAAAAGCTTTCCTATGTTTCACGACAGAAATGTCATCAACAGAAGATATTATAAACAGCAGTTGTGAAAATGAGTACAGACATCATCTCTGTTGCTGAAGAGTTTGTTTTATTAAAAGCGAAGTGGTTTTGAGATGAGTTGGATTTGATTAGGCATGATAGGAAGGTGCCGATAGCTGAAGGACCTATTAGGCATGCTTCTATCAATAGCAATTTATTTCTTCTGTAGGGAGAGAAAGTAAGCAAGCCTTGGTTTGTGCTTCTGGAAGTGATTTTCTTCAGGTGGCTTACCCCTTTCTCCCCAATTTAATAGCATTGCCTTTAATATTAGACTTGGGCACACTGTGTATCCTGACCCCACTGTCATGCATGCTTCAAGGAGGATAAACTGCATGTGGGATTGTTCTTATGTAGCTTAAATCTTCCTGTGCTAGGGAATGGTGTGAAGACCACACATGGCCTTATGGAGTGTTTGGCAATAAAGACCTAATGTTCATCTGTGATATTAATTGCATATATTAAGGATGATATGGCTACGCTTATGTGTAGCAATTAATTGTATGAAATGAAGATCAAGCAGCCAGTCACACAGCGAGACAAATATTAACTTGAAATATCAGTTTACTGGGCTGCCTCCCCAGAGGGCTGGGGAAAAGCAAGGAGAGTTAGAGACAGCTGGCACATTGCATTTCTTGGCCTTCTCTTTTTTAACATCGTTGGACATTGTTTTTTTTTATGGTTGGACTTGATGATCTGGTGGGTCTCTTCCGACCTGGTTGTTCTATGATTCTATGCTATGGTCTTCTTCTTGAGTGCTGTAATGTTAACTGATCCCCTTTTGTGGCAAAATACTCCTTTTTCCCCTTTATATTCAAAGAACTGAGGACAGAGAAGTGTTGGCATGAATCTTTCTCTCTAATGGCTAAATGCTTTTGGAAGGCAATCTTCATATTCAGCTGTACTGGTTAGTAGGCTTTCTTAGTACTGTTCACCCTCAAATATAGAATCATAGAACAACCAGGTTGGAAGAGACCCACCGGATCATCAAGTCCAACCATTCCTATCAAACACTAAACCATGTCCCTCAGGACCTCATCCACCTGTGCCTTAAACACCTCCAGGGAAGGTGAATCAACCACCTTCCTGGGCAGCCTGTTCCAGTGCCCAATGACCCTTTCTGGGAAGAATTTTTTCCTAATGTCTGGTCTAAACCTCCCCTGGTGGAGCTTGAGGCCAT
>WAAB01008821.1:0-11017 GCA_013389865.1 Piaya cayana
TTTTATAAGGAGCAGGATGACCCTAAGGGAAAGTTTCAGAGACACAAGGTTAATCCACCAATTATCTGACCCAATTCTTCCCAAATTTCTCCTTTGATATTATATAGGCTTGACAGACATCATCTGACCGCAAAAACCCTTCAACTTGTGCTCTATGACCTGCAGGCGGTGTAATGAGGGCAGCCCGGCCAGGGGAACGTACACCAGCATTAACCAGAGCCAGAGGTAGGGAAACAAGAGCTACAGGAGGGTGTCAGGTTCAGGGGACCTGGCAATGCTGTCAGCTCTTCTACAGTTTTATTACAGGCAAAGCCAACTTTCAGGAGTATTTCAGCTTCCAGCTCTTCAGCACCGCAGAGAACAGAGGTTTTGCTGTTATCTGTACTGATGAGCAATCTATTTTGATAGGAACGGTTGGACTTGATGATCTGGGGGATCTCTTCCAACCTGGTTGTTCTATGTTTCTATGATTCTATTTGCTGCAATAACAATCAGACTCACATAATCAGCAAAAAACAGATTATCAAGATTTTATAGTAATTACATACATAATGGAATAAGACAAAAATCAAGCAGATTTCTTATATTCTAAGATACAATAGATGGATCTTTGCACATATTCATACATATATGAAACATTCCAGGTGACTAAGCCGAGCGCTCCTCTTTACTTAAGATAAACTGGACCTCGACCATGCCCAGCAGCTCAAGGAACAGATGGAGAACTCTCAAACCAATGAGAGTTAAAACTGCCAGTGGGTAGAAAGCAGAGATTTTAATGCTGGAAGGCAAGCCTCTGGTTTGGGATTTTCCTTCTTGAATCAGAACACATTTCAACAAAAACCTAATGCCAAACACTTGGATAAAAAACTCCAGCGAGCTCTCCTTCTACCTTATTAGTACATTGCTGAAAAGAATATCTGCAAGCAATGAATTCATTTACTAACACATAAAATCCACTATTTCTAAGATAAAAGGAGACTTTTTGTAGTACGGAGCATGGCCTAGGGAAGAAACAGTTTCTGCTTTTACACAGTCACCTCACACATTCTGATGCTTTCATTCCTCCTCAAGAGCAGGAGACAAATTTTTCTGAGCACTGAACACACCGACACTGAAAGAAAAAACCTTCAAGGCTTCCAGAGTGCCAATCACTGCAGAAGAATCGCTGCTAAAGAACCCAGCACAACCAAACAAGATGCATTCTGTAACAGCTTTGGAAAACACAGCTATAACTCTGTCTGCCCTGCTGGTCTGGAAGCCTCAGTGAAGTAGATTCTAAAATTAAATTAAATTTAATTGGAACCAATTTCTTAATTACATCAACTTTAGCTGACCTTTTTATAAAATCTGGGGATTATATTAATAGCTGTGATTTTCAAGTTCCTGAGGGAATTCAAATTTTAAACATCTCTGACCCCACAGTGCAAAGCTACCAGGCGTCCTCAAACTTGCCGATTTTCTCTTAATTAAGTAAAGAAATTAACAAATGACATTCTGTGCTTTTGCTGTACCCAAAAATAAATGCAACATTCCTCTCCCACAGGCCAAAGCCTGGCTTCAGACAAATAAGTCATTTGGATTTCTCCCTACACTCAAACGTAAAAGGAACTGCATATAGAATCATGGAAAGGTTTGGGTTGGATGGGACCTCAAAGCCCATCCAGTTCCACCCCTGCCATGGGCAGTGACACCTCCCACTGGATCAGGGGCTCCAAGCCCCATCCAACCTGGCCTGGAACCTCTCCAGGGATGGGGCAGCCACCCCTGCTCTGGGCAACCTGGGTCAGGACCTCTCCACCCTCACAGCAAAACATTTCTTCCTAATATCCAGTATAAATCCCCCTCTCTCAGCTTAAAACCATTCCCCCTCATCCTCTCCCTGCACTCCCTGATCAAGAGACCCTCTCCAGCTTTCCTCGAGCCACTTTCAGGACTGGAAGCTGCTTTAAGTCTTCCCTGCAGCCTTCTCTTCTGCCAGTTGAACAACCCCAACTCTCTCAGCCTGTCCTCGTATGAGAGGACTCAGCCCTCAGATCATCTTTGTGGCCTCCTCTAGACTCACTCCAACAGTTCCATGTCCTTCCTGGGTGGAGGATTCCAGAACTGGATACAGGATTCTAGGTGAGGTCTCACAAGAGCAGAGCAGAGGGGCAGAATCCCCTCCCTCACTCTGCTGGTCCCACTGCTTTGGGTGCAGCTGAGGATACAGTTGGCTTTCTGGGCTGCAGTCTGCTTTTATCTCCATATATCACTGTACTTGCCCTCATCTGCATTTTCTAGCACACTCTGTATCAAATACATACTGATAAACCAAGAGAACATATTAAATCTGTAAATGCTTGTCCTTTGTCCAGCAATGAGTTGAATGGTGTCCCATAGCTGTTATTCCAAAGGGTAAAGTGAGCCCTGTACAGTTACAGGGTTTGCGCTTTAACCAGAGAAGCGTACGGGTCATTCTCTGCACAGTATTTGAGGATAAAACAGTTCCAACAGCATCTTAGAAGCCCAATGTTACTATAATAGCAGATAATGATGCAGCAGCCTTTTTCTCCAAAGAACAGCCCATTCCTACTGATTTTCAGGTTATCATTTTTCCTTTTCAAGCTCCCTGCATCCAAGCATCCTGGTGCTGCAAAGGCCAACACCCACATCGAACTGGGCTGGAATACGCAGCCAGAGGGACACAAGGAAATGATCCCATAACTGTTCAGCTCTCTCAAACACAATGTGATCAGCTGCACGAGACAAACACCGCATTTCCATTACAACGTTTTACAGCCACATAATCAGGTCACAAGGAACTGTTAAGTTATAATCAGTAACAAACCAGGGTTTTTCAACAGAGAACTTTTTGTTCTCAGCACACTATTTACTTCTGTGTCATTCTCAGAGCGATCAAGTACTATAGGTTAGGAATGTCACAGCTGAACTTGAATCCAGACAACAGCAAAGAGCCAAACTCAATGAACTTGATCAAGAAATCTGCTACAGAGGACACCGATGCCTCACATTCTCCTACCTGGAGTGGCAGCTCCTATTTGTACCCAGTAATCGGGCATGTTCTCCCTATTCCCATTGCTTGACTTCTGCCTTCTGCTGCTCCTACCTGTCACCCTCCACACAACATCAACACTATCACAACCCAAAGCTCTTGCAGCAATCAATCATTTCGTTATAACCTCATATCTCATGTCCAGTGCCATTTAAACAGTCTTGAGCCATGCAGGCTCACTTTTATCCCAATGTTTTTCCAGATCCTTTTAATCTTCAGCCTTTCATTGTTTTCCCTTTAGTCACTGGCAATTGGTGAATATTCCTCTCAGCCTCTTCTTTTTCATTCCAGCTATGCCACCTGCTCACAGATTTCAAAATACCATCTCGACATGGAGGATAAACAGGAGCAAAATCCAAAGCTCTCGCAATCAGCATCAAACACTGTCTCTGTGTTCCCATTTAACTCTGAACAGAGAGTTTTCCTTCAGGTAACAGCTTTGACAGCACCAGAAGCACAGGAACACTCAGAACAGCCTCTAGAAACTCTCACACAGAAATTGCCAATGCTTACTTTAGAGATTACTTTAACATTTGATGCTGTATCAACTCAGTCGGATTAACTACCACAGAGAACTGTTCCAAAATTCCAAGAACGGGCTAGCATCTACCCAGATTCAGCAGCTTCCAGTTTCTCCTTCAAGTTGTGAGGCAGCAGCATTTACCTGTTCTCAGAATGAGTGAAACAAAGAACAAGCCTCTTCTGTCAGAGCAGGTACCTTTGTACTTCCTAGACCTGAGGGAGCTTTTCAGTCTAAACAAACTGGAACATTAAATGAGAAAAGAACCTCCTGTGTGAATTTTCTTTTAGACCCAACTACAAGAGTTTGCCACTTCTTGCAACAACCCCAGTTTTCCTGCACATCCCTCAACCAAGTTGGGGACTGGCCTAACACCGTGCATTACAAAATCAGTCACAGAAACCACAATCCAGCTCAGACAATTCAAAACCCTTCTTCATGTCAGATCCACGTGTTTAGGAGTACAGTGAAACCTGATTAAAGTTGTGTTGTCTGTGAGTTCTCAGCCTCACTCATTAACATGGAACACCACTGAGAAGTCTCTTCTAGTTTCATCAACACTACTTTCTCTCTCTTTGCTTCTTTCCAAAATACTCCTATAACCTTCCCTGACACAGCTTGATGCCATTTTCTCTTGTCCTATTGCCTCTCACTCAGGAGAGGAGCTGAAGACCCACCTCACTACAACCTCCTTTCAGGTAGTTGCAGAGAGCAATGAGGTCTCCCCTCAGCCTCCTCTTCTCCAGGCTAAACACCCCCAGCTCCCTCAGCCACTCCTTGTAAGGCTTGTTCTTCAGACCCTTCCCCACCTTTGTTCCCCGTCTCTGGACACACTCCAGGACCTCAATGTCTTTCCTATAGCGAGGGGCCCAAAACCGAACCCAGGATTCGAGGTGCAGCCTCACCAGTGCAGAGCACAGGAGAAGCCAAATAAATAATAGAACAAGAATTTAAAGAAAAAAATAACACAACCACCATTTAAAACAAAATCACAAACTGTTGTTGTAGAAGAAGTATTTCCTCTCACTTATTAGCAAAAAATACTGGAGAAGAACATGACCTTCACGTAGAACAATATCCTTAAAGAAATTTACTGGTGGATGTACCAAGGGCAAAGATGCTCTAAATCTGCTGTTAATATGGATTTGACAGCAAGAACTGGACTCGTACTGTCCAAATTACTCACTTGTCACTACTTTCTACAGAAGAAAGCAATATTGAGTTTAAACATTCGACAGGTTTGATGGAAATTTTATATATATCTGTACAGCTGCTCGCAACTAAAGTGGCAAAGAGCACTTCTCAGAATCTTAAAGCCACTCACACGTAAATTAGCAGTTCCTTTTAATGAAAGGAGATGGCCAAGCACAAGAGAAACGTGATACAAGGTCAAATATGAACAACTTCCTGATTAGATTATCTTCATCCTCTCAGCTATCAAAATCCTTCAAGTAAATACTTGAAGTGTTTGTGTTTCAACAAAGATGAATTCACCACTGTCAGTTTAGGTACTCCTGAAAAAAGGCACTGTGACAACTCCAGCAAAAACCCTCATTGTCATTCCATCTGAAACAAAACCCACACAGCTAATTTGTGCAACAAATATGACCAGATAGTGTTTTGCTCATTGTGTCACCTGCCAGAGAGCAGCACAGCCTTCCAATCGTCACCAGCAACACTAACGTATTCGGAAAATATTAAACCCATCAAGTGGTTTCACAGCATAATTACAATAATAACTGTCAAGAGTTATTTTCATTAAACTAAAGGAAAATAAATTCAGTAAATAACACAAAGTGTCAAAGCCTGGATTTCTGGGCCATAACCTGGTCCACCCGACTGCTTTGTGACCTTGAACAAATCAAACCATAGCTCAGTTTTCCAGCCATAGAAGAATAATTCAGATCCTAGTGCTTATCAGAAACAGGCAGCGTTATGCTGCCAAGCATACATCTTTCATAACTAATGAACATACCCCAGAGCTAAGTTTCCAGTTGTGAAGGCCCGGGAGGAGGAAAAGAATTGGTCAAAGAAACATTTTCCATTCCAATTCTTCCCTAGCAACATTCAAAGACTGTTTGCCCCAGCAATCTCCGTGACACAAAGCAGCACTGCAGAAAACCTGCACAGTCAAGAACTCACCGTGATAACATCGAGAATGCTGAGAAGGCTGTGGACGCTGTCTCCTGCCAGCACCTCCTTGACAACCACTTCTGTTCCATCCTGCAAAGGTAGAAGATTACTGCAGGGTCACAGCAGCGTATTTGGCACACATGGTCATTACAGAGAGCTTAACTTGCTCTCCCCCACTTCCCAGATACTCTAAACAGCCCTAAAAGAAATGGTTCCCCATCAAAACTCAGGTGCTTGTCTCCTCTCTGCTGTGACAGAGTGTGCTAATTCAATCCCCCAAAGTTTTAAACCACCATTCTAAAAGGAATGAATTAAAAGAAACTAAAAGCCAGTCTGGTCAGGAGGAGATGTGACCTTGCTGTCTTTGCTAGGTAACAACCAAAAAAAGCTTCCTTCACTCCAAGGCCCAATTCCCTCCCTTATCAAGGGATTATGTGCCAAGAGGCAGTACAAAACAAATTATAATATTCCATAACAGAATATTACAGAGTGACATGTACTTGGTCTCCCTGCCCTGCACACCTATTTTATGACACTACTGTTCAAAAGGAGAACGTTTCCAATGCTCTGAAATTCAGTCCTGCACCTCATTCCCCCTCAGCAGCCATGCAACTAGAGCACGCAAGAACATTTCAGAACGCCTGATCAGCATCGTGTTCCACTCACTCATCTATGACACCAGGGACGACAGCTCGAAACCTTGATCTTTATAAATCTCATGGCCTTGAAGGGCTGGGGTAATCCCTTCTAAATCACTATGATTCCAACGTCTAAGTTTAATCAATGCCTAATGATTCCTGCCAAGCTATTTGCTCTGACGAGAGACTCATCTCAAGAACCACAGATCAATTTATCCTTACGCTTTCTTGAATGCAGACTTCCAGCTTGCCATCCTGCACAACGTAGATGCTGTTGTCCATATGCCCGGGACGGAAGATGTATTCCCCTTCATGCAGCTGCACAAAAAACATGTGCTTGCACAGTTCCAGGAAAAGAGGCTTCTCAAAGTGGCCAAGGACCCTGCAGGACAGAAAACACAAAGGGAAAACTGAAAATACTGGAGTTCCTTTTTGAGTAGCACTCCAAGCAACGCCAGCAGACTGAGAAGGAGGTGTGTCCAGTCTTCCTCAAGCACCAGCATGGCTTTTGAAGGGGAATAGAAAAACCTACAGGATTCACACATTCTGTGAGAAAAGTTACCCTATGGAACTCTCCCTTTTAGTATAGTGACCTTGTCCCCATAACAGAAACACGAGGAGTGCTGAAAACAAAAGGAAAGATTCCTGTCATCTGCACATACTTCTAAGTTCGGAATATGAGACTTCCTGCAGATAACATGCAGCTGGACTCATTCAACACTGAAACTGGTCAGTTGCTACCAGGCAGACAGAAATAGGCATCTTAAGCCTGATCGCACGCACCAGAAGGGGCCTCCACACAGCTCAGTCAGCTCGCATTTAACAGCATCAATCAGTCAAATTCCCTGCAACATCAATTGGTCATAGGAGATCATAACTCCACAGCAGAACAGTTAGATGACTTAAATAGCAGTTTTATTAGAGTATGTGTGACCTTCAAGACAATTATATGCCAGAACAACTTTATCATCATCACTATTCCCTAATTTAGGCCACTAATCTACCTCTTCAACTCTTTTCTTCCCCCTCTCCCTGCTCCTTTTTCACTGTACCTAATTATTTTCTTAATATTTCTAGAAATTTAGAAATCATTCATTCTTTTCTCATAGTCAGATGAACTTTCAGTCAACTGCTTAAAGACCCTGACCATACTGTGATAAAATTTAAGACTTGCCACGAACTGCCAAGTATTCAGATCACTTCAACATCCATCAAAACCAAGCTGAAGCTTCTTTCTCCATTTGACATTACCTCACATTTTTAAGCATGTACAGGACCTCCGAAGGCAAATGGGAATTCTTTACATCAAACTCGGTCAGATCAGCCTCTAGCAAAGAGGGAGGCGGCTCTTTTGGTTGCAGAGTCGGACACTCCTTCTTAATGCGCAGAATTCTAGAAAGAGAAAGACAAATCAGAAAGTTCATCAAATTGTTCGTTTGGAAAATATCTTTAAGATCACCGAGTCTGACCACACCTGTCCTCTACTCAATCAGACCTCGGAGCACCTTATCTACCCATCTTTTAAACCCCTCTAGGGATGGTGATTCTCCCACTGCCCTGGGAAGCCTCTGCCAGGGCCTGAGAACCCTTTCAGTACAGAATTTTTTTCCTAATATCCAAACTAAACCTGCTCTGCCATAACTTGAGGCCATTCTCTTTCATCCTATCGCTAATTACTTGGGAGAATTACTAATTACTTGCTAGGAATAGGCTCCACACCACAAAATCAGCCTCCGCAGCATGAATCTTCCCCATCCAAAAGCACATGTACCTTTTAGCCAACGATAAAACTTTGGCTCGCTTGCGCATCCTTTGGCGAGGGACAGTGTTGCCAACCAGGGAGTTTGGGAGAGTTCTAACCTAGGAGGAAATAACCAAAACAAAAACGTTTGGTAAAAACCAAAACAACCAAAGAAGCCCCAACACGCTCGTTCCTGCCCTGCAAAGGCTCCAACTCATCTACCAAGTCATCGGAACATAACCAGAGGGAAGAACTTATGCAAGACCTTGGAGGAACGGGTCCAGCATCAGAAAGCCAGTGGAGTACACTTTCATTTCAACAATCAACTATTAGAGCGGGGTTCAATGGCAGAGGGAAAAACACCCTTAGCTGTACAGTTCTGACTTGGGAACACTCAGCACCAGGCAGGTGAGGGACATGGGTTAGTGTTTGATAGGAATGGTACTCAATGATCCAGAGGGTCTCTTCCAACCTGGTTATTCTATGATTCTATGATTTAAAGCCCCGTGACTCCCCAGCAGTCGGGGTGTTGACAACCAGGGCCAGTGGTGCCAGGCATCAGCCCGGCTTTACTGTTTCTAACAGGTGCCAAGTGCCACCTTCTGGAGACTCGCAACCACCACAACGCCCAGAAACCACACCAACAGTCACTCTCAAAGAGGAACAGTTCTCCCTTTGTTTCTCAGATTTGAAGATCAAGAAACAGTTTCTTTCACAAAAGAATTTTTCAATTAGTTCGGAGACTCGCTTTTTAATGGTTTTAGAAAGTAAAAATTTCAGTATTTTATCAAAAATACATGGAGTGCAATCAACAGCAGTTAGTCTGTAATTTTCTATGCTGTATTCAGGAATAAAGCAACAAAAAAACCCCAAAAAAACCTATTTGAAATCTCGATACCGTGTGGAATTCCAAGTATTCTTTATTTACGTGTTACATAAACAGCTGCATGAAAGAATATTAAAATTAAGTTCCTGGCAGTGTGCGCTATTTCTTTTCATTGGGGGTTTTCAGGATCAAGTTCTACAAGAAGCGTGACCTGCAGTGCAGAATCCAGGTTCAAGGAGCAACCTCCTCCCTGCACAGCGAAATCGAGCTCCAGAATGGAATATTACAACCAGCGCAGGGTCTAACTGAAGACCCAGTACTTGAATTTACTTCAACGTTTAGCATTGTGGGAGGCAGAAGGCTGCAGCAGCTCACAGCAGGAAGTGTCCACAAAACCATTAAGGTTGGAAAAGACTTCTAAGCTATCCAGTCCAACCATCAGCCCAACCCTACTGTGTCAGCTAAACCACGTCCTGAAGTGCCACAGCTACACAATTTTTGAAGCCCTCCGAGGATGGAGACTCCCCCACTGCCCTGGGCAGCCTCTGCCAGGGCTTCACCACTCTGTCAGTAAAGAATTTTTTCCTAATATCCAATCTAAACCTCCCCCGGCACAACTTGAGGCCATTTCCTCTTGTTACCTGGGAGAAGAGCCCAGCACCCACCTCACCACAATCTCCTTTCAGGAGCTGCAGAGAGCAATGAGGTCTCCCCTCAGCCTCCTCTTCTCCAGGCTGAACAGTCCCAGGTCCCTCAGTTGCTCCCAGAACCCTTTGGGCTCCAGACCCTTCGTCAGCTCCGTTCCATTCTCGAGAAGTGCTCCAGCCCCTCAATGTCTTTCTTGTCAGAGTTAAACAGCCTTTGTCCTCCGTCAACCATTTCTATTTCCCATCATGCATTCAACTGATGAGTACAAGCAAGATTCTGCACCTTTTCAAAGTCAGGCTTTCTCAATACCTTCATACACACTAAAACTGTGCACGGAGCTCCAAAAAGGTGCTATATAGATTTTGGAATGGGAAATGTTGAGCGGAGAAGTCACCATGACCTCCAGGACCTACTGAACCAGCTTGTGACAACACCAAATGCACAATCTCTGCTCTGACACAGCGGTTTGCAACACCTCTGAAAAGATGAGCTCTTGTGACCGTAGCAGTCCTAACAATCAGAAAAACAAATCTCTCATTCCACATACACTAAGGAGCTTCAAGGAAATTCATGTATCGAGGAGGAAGACAGGATGACTAATCTCCTCAGTTAAACAGAAATTCAGGCAAAGGCAACCAGTGGTGAATGCATCGACATAGCGTGTCCACTACAATGAACTTAATCCATTAAAGGAAATGTCCAGCTTCAGAATTTCTGAAGCCTTCTTGTTGCCATTTCCCAAGAAAAGCCACTTGCAAAGACAAAAGCAAAGAAGCCATAGACTTTAAAGATTTTATCAGCTGATGCAGAAACAGATTCCTGACAGATGGAAAGTTCTTAAGACCTTTCAAAATAATAGCAAAGGAACATCAGGACAGGACCCAGAGGGAACAGAATCAGAATGCCATAGTTGGAAGGGACACACAAGGAACATCAAGTCCAACTCCTGTCCCTGCACAGGACACTCCAACACTCGCCCCATTGTGTCTGAGGGTGTTGGCCAAATGCTTCTGGAATATTGTCAGGCTTGGTGCTGTGACTGCTTCCCTGGTGAATTGTTCCAGTGCTCCATCACCCTCATGTCCAACCTAAATCTCCCCTGGCATATCCTCCTGCCATTGGCCTGGGTCCAGAGAGAAGAGTTCAGTGACTGCTCACAGATGCCATTCCTTGTGGCAATCCAAGGCACAGAGGTCAATGGGATAAACATTCTCTAATAAGACAGTTTGACAAGTCCTACTGGCATTCAGTACAAGGAAGCAAGGGTTCACACTGAAGGACTCGGTGCCCTTCAGAGGCAGACTGCAGAAAGGGAAATCCGAGTACCTGCTCCACAGACTCACATGCGAAAGAAGGTGTCAGCTTTGAGTCTAACAGCAGTACTGGAAGTCATTATCCAAATAATAATATTTTCCAAATAATAATTATCCAATAATGGAATGAGGTTTAACACAGA
>WAAB01008829.1:0-20308 GCA_013389865.1 Piaya cayana
TTCATGTACCAGGAGAACTTTGTTGCAAAGGACTGAGGTGTCTGGGAACGTAGGTAATGCAAAGGTTACCTTGCAGCTGAGGAGTGATTTTGCTGTATTTTGGACTGGGGCACCAGCTTTCTCCGTGAGTCCAGCCCCTAGTACAGCAATGGCTGTTCGCTATACGACCTATTGAAGATACCACCCCACACAAAGGACTTCAGTAGAGAAGTCCAAGGATGTGGTCTCCCCTCTCACTCTTTTTCTGGTTGTTTGGGCCTCTGCATTGATGCATTTAGGATTATGGCCAACATTTTCACTTTGCAGCTCAGTTGCATACTGTGATCTCTGTGCAAGAATAAATAAGCCTGCTTGTAAACAGATAAAACCTTGGCTTAATGATGAAGCATTCTGTTAGCCCGTGACTTTGTTCTCTTATTAAATCTGCTTCATTCTTCTGGGACCCATTAATGATAAAGAATAGAGTGTTAACTTTGTTTCCAGCACCAAGCAAGCTCACATCAGCTGCCAGGCTCATAAAGTGGCATGTGGCTAAATTTTACGCAATTTATTTTAGTGCAAATAGAAAGGACCAAGTGTTTCATCCCAGTGCTATCATCTGGTGTGGGCTGACTTTAGCCTCGTGCTGCTGGGGGCATTGACTGGGCCTTATCTGCCCAACCGAGGTCACAGTCTCATTTGTTTGGTTTTGATTTTAAAATTAAATTTTCAGAGCCAATAGGATATAAATCCTGGGTAACCATGTAACTGTTGTTCATAAAACTGGAATGGGTCTTGAAGCTGGTCTGCGTTTTCTGTAATGGTTATATTGTGATTTGGTTAATGGTCAAACCAGAACGAGCTAAATGTGGAAGTTGGCAGGCCTGGTGAATTATATGCTGGAATATATATTGCTGTTGTGAGCTCATATTTCTAAAGGCACAGGGCTCTGAAATGTTATAATGAGAGAGGTGAAGATAATGCTGATATCTCTGCGTTAGTCTTCTTAAGAAGCCACTCATTTGACATAGTACATTTTCAAGCCTGGTATGACGTAGATGCTCTCGCAAAACTCAANTCTTTCTGTGAAAAACTTCCTCCTCGTGTCTAGCCTAATTCTCCCCTCGCAGAGCTTGAGGACATTCCCTCTTGTCCTGTCCCCTGTCACTTGGGAGAAGAGCCCAACTCCCTCCTCTCTACAAACTCCTTTCAGGTAGTTATAGTTATACATTCTGTCATGAATTTTTTTTAATTGTTGCATGTTCTTCTGGTAGTGTGAACTATTTCTTTTTTTCACTAAGCCACAGGACACATGGTTGCATTGAGCCCAAGTATCCAAGTCCCTCTTGCTCTTCTACTTTCACATTCATCCAACTGCACTTAGTAGTTTGGAGTGGAATACTTAAAATGCTAATTTAAAACATGCTTGAATTTATCAGGAATCAAGAACTCTGAAATCATGGCGGGGAAACCCAAGCTGCACTACACCAAGGGTAGGGGGAAGATGGAGTCAATCCGATGGCTGTTAGCAGCAGCCGGGGTTGAGGTTTGTATCTCATTTTTAAATACAGTGATAAGATTAATCTGTGATTAAAAGAAGCGTTCTTTGGGTAGATTTCCCAGTTACATCTATGCTTAGAGATATGCACATCATCACATGTTGTGATTCAGAATACTTAGAATCAGTGATATGCTCTCTCATGTTGTATTTATTGAATGTGTTCCTTGAGTAATGGTTGCCCTGTAAAAGGATTTTAATATACAAAGAGAATTGTTGTGTTATTTTTGAAAGGTACTTTAAGCTGAGGAGACCTTAAAGTCTTGCTACAGAGCAAAGCTCTGTATCTCTGACTTTTTCTGAATGCTCATTACTTCGACATGTCTCATGGTCTCTACTGAAAGGTCACGCGCATCACATGAAAAACATAATTTGGAAACAAAGTACTTTACATGCTTTGGGTCAGGGCTGAAGTGGGATAAATCATCAAAGCTGCCCTGAAGGCACCAGGGAGCTATCTAGACTCACATCAGGTGAAAACCACCCTAAGGTATCTTAATTTCTACATGCAATTTTTGCTTGAATGATGCTTTGAAATTATTTTTCTTAGCAATTACTTATACTGCATTGGAAATAATAGCCTTTTTTTTAGTGGTGCTCAGTTGTGGGTGTTGTCCACAGAGAAGCTGCAGAGCACGAGTGCTGAGGAGGCAAAGAAAAAAAAGGAAAAGGGCAAAGGGGAAGAGGGAGAAAATGCTGTGTAATAGACGCATAACTTATGAAAAATTTCTCAATATTTCATGTGGCATCAGCTGCTTTTAAGTGAAGACTGGTCCTTCTAATGAGGAGGCTGGTTTTGAAGTGTAAAGCTTTATATATGATGGTGGATTTGTGGACACTATAGTCCTGGGTTATTCATTGGAGCATAGATGAAGAATGGGAGTAGGGGGTCCACACAATCATAAGAAGTACTGGGAGTAATGTGGAGAGGTGGAATCTAACTTACAGACTCCCTTCCACTTCCCCATTGTCTTTGGAGTGACACAGCGTTGTTTTGATCTTTGCTTTTCAGTTTGAGGAAGAATTCATAGAAAAAAAGGAAGATCTGGACAAATTATGCAATGGTGAGTTTGTAAACTGTACCCTAAACATAAATTCACGCTACTATAACAAAAGGAGAACAGGTGATGGTTTTGTAAGACCTTCAATATGATGGAAAATGTAGAGAGAAGATTTGAGAGACCTGCTTGCTTGTGAATGCTTTCATCCCTTGGAATTGGAAATACTTTGATGTGTTCATTGAATGGTTTGGGTTGGAAGGGACCTTAAAGATCATCTAGTTCCACCTCCACCCCCTTCCCTCAGCATGGACAGGGACAACTTCCACTGGATCAGATTGCTCAAAGCCTCATCCAGCCTGGCCTTGAACACCTCCAGGGATGGAGCATCCCCTCATCCTATCACTACGTGCCCTTGTTAACAGTCCCTCCTCAGTTACCAGGTCTCTTTCTCAGATTCAGTGCAGGGCTGCAGCAGTCTGATTAATTCCTGAGGGATTAATTTCCTGAGGGACATGGTTTAGTGTTTGATAGGAATGGTTGGACTCGATGATCTGATGGGTCTCTTCCAACCTGGTGATTCTATGATTCTATGAATTCCTTTCTTTTTCTTCCCAAGGTGGATTCCTGCTGTTTCAGCAAGTGCCCATGGTGGAGATTGATGGGATGAAGATGGTGCAGTCCAGAGCCATTGCCAACTACATAGCAGCAAAGTACAACCTCTGCGGGAAGGACCTGAAGGAGAGAGCCTGGTATGGTAACAGTACATATCGTCATTAATAGTACTTTTCCATTAATTCATATTTTTTAATGAGAAGAATATTGCTTTGAAATATGAGCTTGTAAATGTGGTACACACACACTTGCCAGTGCTTTGTCTCTTCAGATCCAGGGACTGGATAAATGAACTTAATGATCGGTAAATGATTGTTGATTGTTAACATAATGAGAATGTTATGGACACCTTCAGGCTCATAAGATATTACAGAGACCAGAAATGCATTAAGCTCCTGGGCATCTGCAGGACCTTAATACAATAATAAGGCTAATGCTACTGAAAGATAAACCATCATTTTTTGCTATTACTTTCCTGTGTAAACTATAAATACTTTCCAATGTCAATGCAAAAGTAAAAGTCCTTATTTACTCTTTCTGTTCTTTTAAAGTCATTCGTAAGTTCATTTAAATTCTTAACCTAACTGACTACAACTTAATGTAAAGGATTTAGTCTGTGATAGTGGACGGGCAACTCCGGAGGCTGTGGGGATTGCTATTAACTGGCATGTCTGAACTGGCAATTGGCAACCATTTATTGCCTGGATTCTTTCATGATTAGAATTAAAAACTAATTTTTCTCTTCTGGAGTGGTTTGTATATGTGGTCTTTTCTCCCACAGCACAGACAAATAGGTTATCAATGTGAACTCCACTTAAAATACATTAGTTGCAGACTCTTATTCATACCTTGTTTGTTGCAGACACTGCACTGCTTCATGAAGATCTGTGCTTTGAAAAAAAGTGATCTGTAATCGAAGTGGAAGAACAAGAAAACAAATGCTACATTTACTTAATTAATTAGCTTTACTCAGGGATCACTTCAGCACTGTATTTCAGGAAAATAACCAAATGGAATGTTCAATTGATAAATGGTAAACAAAAAATGTTTGTTTCAGGATTGATATGTACGTGGAGGGGACAACAGACCTGATGGGAATGATCATGATTATCCCTTTGCAACCTGCTGACAAAAAAGATAAACATCTTGCCTTAATCATCGAAAGAGCTACAACCAGATACTTCCCTGTTTATGAAAAGGTAAGCGATAAATCACCAATAATTTACACAGACAATAAGATGGGGTACATGTTGGCCCCCCAGCCTCGCTCCCCTCCCTCCACACACCTACTTTCCAGAAGGGAAGTGACAGTACAGCTCTGGAACTGTATTCATGCCCAGTATTCAGCAATGCGAAAAGAGGGCCACAAAATAATATTGGGCTGGTTTCAGTGCTGAGTATCTTGGTTATCTTCTTTAAAGGGCAGATCCTGCTTTTTAAACCTAGCTTGGCGGCTGACGGCTCCTAGCATTTTGCATGAGTGCACCATTTAAATACTTGTGCCATACTTAGAGACTACTACTGTCTTTTCTGAATCACTGTTTGGATCTGGACATCCTTAGGCATGCGGAAAGAAGCTTCTCAAACAGAATGTATTACATCTAGCTTAAAAGCATAAAGCAATTATTTACTGGCTAGCATGTACTGAAGAGTTATCCCCTAATGGGCTACGTTATGGGCATGGCTATGCTTGCCTCCTCAAAAGAGCATATGAAGAGTCTTTCTTGGCTAGGGAATAGCTGGTCAGGAGGGGACGCATTCTTTTTCCTACTCCTTGGAACACAGCCTGGATATTACTGAGTTGCCATTTGCTACAAACTTGCTGTTTGTTCTGTTGTTTTGTTTTTCCTTTTGGAACATTTTTAATTTTTTTTTTGGTGTTAACATATTCCTGTTTGAATTGAGCCAGCTGTGATTCTCATCTCACTGTCCTACTTGTTTTGTAACTTTAGCTTTTGTCTCTTGTATTGCTGGACTACACAGACTTTCTCACAGCACTTTTTCAGTGCAGCATTCTCCTTGGAAGTCTGTGCCAAGGGTACAGAGCCGTGTTGTTTCAGAGCTGAGCTGGGTTTCCAGCTTGAATCCTCAGTTCAGAGGTAGCTGAAGCCTATTAAAAAAATACTTGATGCAATTTGATGTGCCTCTTTATCAGAGCCTTAAGTTGCACAATCAAAACACACAGAGGCTGCCCTGTGAAGAAAAAGAAATTGCATAAGCCAACACTCCTGTAGTCAAAGTTCATGCTGATTCACTGCCACACCAATGCAAGGCTGTGCTCAGAGAGATTGAGCGCACGTGTTAATCTTTCAAATACTGATAATGTCAGTATTTAAGTTATTAAAAAACAAAAAATCAAATTTAGACAACGCTCTTCTCCAGACTTGTGCCAAGATGGTATAAAGGGCAGTTATGACAGGTTGTATTGTGCACACTCACTGGAGGGAAGTCTCTAACATAACCTTTGTTCCTTATGGTAAACACAGCTGAACTTTTCAATGATTTTTAGCCTAGTTAATTGTTTTAGAATGATTAATAATTCTCCTTCTGTACCAACTATTTTAGTTACCCATTGATTCAGCTTTGCAGTGTTTGCAGTCCATGTGTTATCAAATCCTGACAGAAAATATCCTTGTCTATGAGTGTTCACTTTAAACACTCAGCAGCCAGTTAGAGGCGCAAAGCACTGCAGGCAGCCTGGCTCCAGTGCTCTGTTTGAGAGTTCCCATATGGTTTTGATAGACAAGCCATTGTAGACCTCATTAGAGCGGCATAGGAAGTAACTGCATGAAGGTATCAGCCTCTCAGAGGTTTCTGCTTCTTTTGTAGTAAAATTGGCAGATAGGACTGGAGAAGGGATTGGCCTCCAAAGTCACAGACTGATATCATAGAATCATAGAATAGTTTGGGTTGGAAGGCACCTTAAAGGTCATTTACTTCCAACCCAAACCATGGGCAGGGACAACTCCCACCTGACCAGACTGCCTAAAGCCCCATCCAACCTGGCCTTGAACACCTCCAGGGATGGGGCAGCCACAGCTTCCCTGGGCAACCTGTGCCAGTGCCTCACCACTCTCATTGTTAAGAAATTCCTCCTTATGTCTAGTCTAAATCTGCCCCTCTCCAGTTAATACCCATCCTAGTTTTAGTGCACATTTGTTAGTTGTTTAGCATTAGAGTAGCTTGGGTACAGACCTGTTTCCTTCTCTCTCTCCTGCTCTAAGGGTGGTAGCCTTCAGGAAAAGGTGAGGCTGGAGAGCTGGTAACTGCTGTGCTGCAGCGTTCACCACCACTTGTCCCTTAGAGCTATTAACAACTCTGGTGGTGATTCTTGCACCAGCAGTTTGCCAATGAGAAAATCCTTCCACACAGGATAGAGGGCAGAAGGACTGTGTTCCTTCATTCTTGTTCTATTTCAAACTATAAGCAGCAATCTCAAATCTTGCTGAAAAACCTGCGGATTCACCTGACTTAAAAAAAAATAAAATCAAAGTATACTACAGGTAAACTGTCCTGACTGCTTCTTGCAATTACTTTTGTATTGTTCCTTTTCTATTATTTAAACCTTTCTTATGGGACTGGTTCTTATGGGACTGAATATTGTTACACCCTATGTGACTTCTTTTTAATTATTTTTTTTTCGTATTTTGTAGGCCTTAAAAGACCATGGGCAGGATTATCTTGTTGGAAACAAATTAAGCTGGGCAGACATCCACCTGCTGGAAGCCATTTTAATGGCAGAAGAGTGTAAGGCTGACATACTGTCTGCATTCCCTTTGCTACAGGTGAGTAATCACCTGACCCCAGTATGGAATGTGACATACGAATTTCACTGCCCGCTTCTGAAGGCTAATTGATGTTTAAATCTTTTGAACCACCATACCATGTTGCTGAAAGTTCTCTGGTCTAGTTCTGGTGACTACAGCCTGAATACACCTTGCCCCCACAGCTGCTGGGGGCTCACCTTTCTCCAGCTCCACTTTTCCCAGGTGTTCTCAGCTGGCAGGAACTCACTACTGCTACCAGCTTGCTCCTGTAACTGCTGCTCCCACATCTTTGAGCAGAGCGATGAGCATCAGGAGGGGAAGCCTCTGGCTTGTCGTGCTTATTCCTGTCCTCCTTTTGCTAGGAAAATTTTGTTTTGAAGAAAACATATCACAAGAGCTGTTGGGTTTCTTATGTCTTGTCTTCCATGGTGCTTTGCACTGGGGTACTCCTGTCCTTGCCTTTCTTTTCCCCAGATAAATCTGCAGGATTTGAATTCAGACTCTGGGTTTTGCTTTTTCTTTTTTCTTCCACCTCTTACCAGATGAATCTTAACTCTTCAATACTAATTTCTCCCATCTCCATCTGGGAAACTAAGGTAAACTTTACAGCACTGGGGCAGAATATTCACACCTGGATATTTTAAAAAGATTAAGATATTGTAGATGCATTTTTTGCCTTTTATTTAATGGAAAAATGCTGAGTGCTGACCTGGCTATACGAAGCTACTACCTTTCTCTGTTTAATAAGTATGTCTGAGAAGAAACAGTCAAAGTCACCTGATTTTTAAGCTGTAAAGGATGGAATCATAATTTCCTGACTCATTGGCTTTACTGCTGCTTTTTTACAGGCTTTTAAAGGAAGAATAAGCAACGTTCCTACAATCAAAAAATTCTTGCAGCCTGGCAGCAAGAGGAAGCCACAACCAGATGAGAAGTATATCGCCAATGTGAGGAAAATATTCAATGTCTAATCATGCAGCGGCTGAAGATAGCACAACTGCAGTGTCTTCCCAGAGCTGTGCCTTTTACATGTAAACTGCATAGATGTATTCTATAGCTTGGATCATATAGCCACTCACATGGTAATCACTGAAACAGAATACACTTTTAAGTTAGAATAAAAGGCGGATTTGAGTCCAGAAAGTTTCATGGAACAATGACATGAAATAAAATATGCTGAAACTTTGTGTTTGCTTAATTACAGTACTTGCCTAGTAGGGAAAAATGTTTCGACTGTAGCTCTCAGAGTGTTGTAGAAAGCACCCCCACCCTTACAAACTGCGAGAGAGAAGAGCCTCTCCGTAGAAATGGAAAAGTCATTTAAAATCAGGCTTAGAATCTTTTGGTTTTGCTCTCTAAGTGGTCTGCTAGATCAAAGTTCACTGCCCCCCTGTTTTATTTCACTGCTGTCTGTGTACTTTCAGAGCTGCAGTTTAAAAGACAAGTAGGTATTTAAAAAAAATTAAAAACTGAAACTCACGATTGTCAGAAGTTTATGGGCAAAAGTAAGGAACGTGTTTAATCCCCATATGAGTCTCTTAGAAGAGATTTTGTTCGCTAAGAGATCAAAGTAGCTATGTTTAATTAGCCAGACATGGTTTTCATCCACTTAAATAATCTACTCCCTTGCTCTTCATCTTGTTTGCTTGGTCACAGTGAGGAAAATGCCACTTGATTGGCTTCTTCTCAGATTTTACCTTGTCCAATCACTTCCCAAGCAGGCATAAAAAGAATTACTCTGGCTGCTTACCTTTCCAGGAAAAGAGTTAGTTTTATCTTGAGAGTGCTTAAAGCATTCACTACTATTTCAGATTCTTTACCCTAAATTCATAGGAACCATCACTGTTCCCTTTAAGACCAGTGCCATGAACTATTCTTCATTGCAGTTAGTTGATTTTCTCAGCAGGACTCGATCTGATTAGGGAGAGAAAGCAGTCAACTGGTGTACACAATGAAATGCTGCCCAGAAAAATTAACTCCTTTTCTGACTTGTGCATAGAAGAGCCACATGATGTATCTCTTGGATATAAACCAGAAACACCTAAATCACCGAGGCACTGCCCAGATGAGCTCCCAACAGTTTTACATTAAACTCACGTAGATAGCTGGAAGCAGTGGTTTGCAATGCCTGCTGCAGTACTCAAATTTCATTGAGCTATACCTCTGTTCCAAAAAATGAGGCCGTTTACAAGTGGTGTCCCCAGGGCTCAGTGCTGGGTCCAGTTCTCTTCCAGTTCTATTATCTTTATCAATGATCTGGATGAAGGGGTTGAGTGTACCCTTGATAAGTTTGTGGATGACGCAAAGCTGGGCAGAAGTGTTGATGTCCTTGAGAGTAGGGAGGCTGTGCAGAAGGATCCAAATAGGCTGGATCCATGAGCTGAGACCAATAGGATAAGATTTAACAAGGCCAAGTGGCAAATAACTGCACTTGGACACAACAACCCCATACAATGCTACACCCTTGGGAAGAGTGACTGGAAAGCTGCCTGGTAGAGAAGGACCTGGGGTGTTGGTTGACAGTTGGCTTATTAGCCAGCAGTGCACCCAGGTGACCAAGAAGGCCAATGGCATCTTGGCTTGTATCAGAAACGGTGTGGCCAGCAGGACCAGGGAAGTGACTGTCCCCTAGTACTTCACACAGCTGAGGCCGCACCTTGAATACTGTCTTCAGTTCTGGGCCCCTCACTACAGGAAAGACATTGAGGTCCTGGTGCGGCTAAAGAAACTGGGATTGTTTGGCCTAGAGAAAAGGAGGCTGAGGGTAGACCTTATCACTGTCTGCAACTGCCTGAAAGGAGGTTGTAGTGAGGTGGATGTTGGTCTCTTCTCCCAAGTGACAGACAATAGGACAAGAGGGAATGGCCTCAAGCTGCACCAGGGGAGGTTCAGACTGGACATCAGGAAAAATATCTTCACTGAAAGGGTTCTCAGGCACTGGGACAGTCTGCCCAGGAAGCTGGTTGAGTCTCCATTCCTGGAAGTATTTAAAAGATGGCTAGATGAAGTACTTAGGGATATGGTTTAGTAGTGGGCAGGTATAGTTGGACTTGATGATCTCAAAGGACTTTTCCAACCAAGTGATTCTATGGTTCCATAAGTGCTATGATTGCTGAGCCAACACAGAGACCGGCACAGGACACAATCTTTACATTTTGTGAGTCCTCAGGAATTTCAGCAAAAGCTGCATTACAGTTGGGCTTGGAGGCACCCTCCCCTTATGGGATAATTCAGAGAAGGTTCAACTCTGAACATGCTCAAAAGTATAAAATCTTCACTGCGTTTAGGATCTGGGGTAGCAGCAGCTGTAGGATGGCTTCTTCATTTCAGCACCAGGACACCTAAAGTTTTAATTGGAGGCTAATCTAAGGCAGGATTCACCCTGTCTGCACTGCAAATATCCAGCTTGGCATTGGTTACCGAAACCTGCCACAGTACATGAAAGTTCAATTCCTCTGATGTACCTTGAAGTTCTACTTTAGGCTGAAATGAACTAAATATCATGTGTCCAGCTGTCATTTCCATCTGAAATCCATAACATACTAGCTCAGTAACCAAGCCTGGCAACACCTGCAGGTCACCGACACCAACATTTGTTGGCAAAAGACTCCAGAGCTGGAGGCTGTGGTTTGGAGTTGGTGGGGGGGTTGTTTTGCCGTCCCTGTTTGTTTGTTGGGGTTATTTTTTTGTCAAGTATGCCTTAGACACGTGAGTTGCTCACACCACCTCTTCACCACATAAGCCCTTGCCAAGAATAATAAGCTTGGTGTTCTGCTGATGGATTTGCACAGCACTGAGATCTGATATGCGATAGCCTTCATTAGCAAGCTCTGCATGAGAAAAATGAAGGAAAATTTCACTTTGTCTTCAATACTGCACTCGCTCATATTCAGTTTCCTGAGGATGTGGCTGCACGTTCCTGTGCACCAGAAGATGCCACCCTTTGAGACCAAGGGAATATTTATTTATTTTCCTTATATATCAAAGCAACCTCAACCCCTGAACAGTATATGGGGAGGACTTCAGCAGGGTAACTTGTATGAGACCACAGCAGCAAACCTATTAAAGAGCATTGAGACTGAGAGTTTAGAAGATGGTGAACCTTCCTCAGCTGTGGTTTGTGTCACTGGGAATTTACAGCATGGCACCTGTTTTAAACCTGTAGTGAGTACAAAGCAGATCTCTAGACTCTTCCATTGACAAAATGGCTCACTGGTCTGCATAAAAAAAAGAGAAGTTTTCAACATTTTATGTTTTATTTCAATACTGATAACAGCTTTTACATTTAGAACAGTGGAACAAGACACACGTCTGAAAGAAAGGTAGATTTTCTAGTGCAACACAGTACAGACCCGTACCTATATTCATTAGTACCTGACAGCATAATTAGAACTGATTACTACTTATCTCAGAAGTTACAAAACTATGGTTCAATACAATATATCTTTTTAGCATTAACATATATTTACATATATTTTTGTCTCAGAGATGCAGTGCAAAACTAACTCCATTTCTTGGGGCGCTCAGCACCCCTGAAAGAGATTAAACTTACAATGAAAGATCCCTCAAATTAACAGACTGCTTAAACTGAAGTAGATCAAACTATAGCCTCAACAAAATATTTGATATAGGTTTTTTTTATGAAAGTCTCCAAAACATCAGCAAATATCAATAACCAAATTACATGTTTTTCTACAGAAAAGATAAATGCAATGTAAGACTTGTGTTCAAACTTGTCCTTCAAGTATGGAGAGCTTGTCTGTTTGTTCAGTGGGCAGGGCAGTCATACTTTGGTTCCTGAGCTGCTGCTATCTTCTACAGCAGCATAAAAACAAGCCTCAAAATCATCAAAAGGCTGCAAAAAAACCCCAGAACAAGGAACATAAATATTGCTGTGCTTGAACAAACCCAGTGAAAGTCATCATTACCTAACAGCGCGTTCACAAATACCTGACACTACAGCCTCCAGTCAGCAATCTTTCAAAGTGCCTAAATCTACAGCCCACTGTCTGCTGAAATACATGCAGGTCACCTAGAACTGAAAAGTGATCTGCAATGGAAACAAACATCTTCCTCTTCCAGTCCTTATACTTAAATTTTGCATCTTGACAATTTGCGTCCCATTTTTGCCTCTCTGTATAGAATTGGATTAAAACTGCTATTGGTGTTATATTAAATAGAGTAAAAACAAAGCAACAATTATTATCTGTTCAGAAGATGAAGATTCTGACTTACAGTTGAAAAATTTTTTGAGTAACAGACTCACTGGTAAATTAAAGTTTTGACTTAGTCCATGATTTAATTCCAAAGGACAGGAAATAATGCTTTCCAGGGTGCCAAAATAAACAGCAGCGATAAAGCAGTCAGAATGATTACAAATATCATAATTTGCAGTAATATTGACTAAAGTTCTTAGGTCAGGTCAAAAATGTCCTAGTTTTCAAAGGTGCTGAGCTTACAGTAGTATTGAATGCAGCACTTCTAAATCAAACTGTTGAGCTTTTAAAAGATGACTGTGTTATCTAAAATTAGATGACTAATCTAATTTTATGTGTAAGTGTGAAAAACTGAGGCTTACCTCAGAGCCTTATCAATACATATTTAATTGCATTTATTTCCTTTCTTTGCTGAGAAAGTCAAACTATATTAGATTTATCTGCCTAGCAAGATGAAAAAGCTGTTCACTGTAAACAGGACTATAACGTCCATACTAATTGCACTTAAACTGCACAGTTGCTGGGATCACAGAATTATCGAATGGTTTGGGTTGGAAGGGACCTTAAAGCCTGCCCAGTTCCAACCCCCCTGTCATGGGCAGGGACACCTCACACCAGATCATGCTGCTCAAAGCCCCATCCAACCTGGTCTTGAACACCTCCTGGGATGGGGCAGCCACAGCTTCCCTGGGCAATCTGTGCCAGTGCCTCAGCACCCTCCTCATGATGAATTTCTTCCTAGTGTCTAATTTAAATCTTCCACCTTCTAATTTAAAGCCAGTCCCCTTCCTATCACTCCATGCCATAGTAAAAAGTCCCTCCCCAGGTTTCTTGTACACCCTCTCCAGGTACTGGAAGGCTGCTATAAGGTTTCCTTGGAGCCCCCTCTTGTCATCAGTGGATGATAGTAACTTCTACTGATACTGCTTTGAGTTTTAGTTGAAAATCAGTGAAATCTTTACCTTAAGATCCCTGAATCATAGAACACTTTGGGTTGGAAGGGGTCTTTAAAGCTCATCTATTCCAACCCCATGTGTAGTGAGCAGGGACATCTTTAATCAGAACACATTCCTCAGAGCCCATTCAACCTAACCCGTTTCCAGGAATGGGACATTGACCACCTCTCTGGGCAACCCGTTCCAGTATTTCACCACCCTCACTGTAAAAAATGTCTTCCTTGTTTCTACCATCTTTTAGTTTAAAAATATCACCACTTATCTTATCGCAACAGGCCCTGCTAACAAGTTTGTCCCACATATCCTCAATATATGTTTACCTCAGGCATGCTACTAGTCCGGCTGGCATTAATTTCTTGGACCTCTTGAACCTCATTCCCATTATAATGGTCAAAAGAAAAGCTGAAACTGTAAAAGACAATTCAATATATTTATGTTCTCACTTCTCCCAGTGGACCACTCAGGAACATGGAGAATTATCAAAGGTCATTGCTATGTTTTGCTATGAACTGCAATTTAATAAAACATCAGATCAGAGACAGAGTCTATGAAAACATTCTTGCTTTTCCAAAATATGCTGCTATAATTTCTTCCAGCTACAAGTCAAGTTTCCAGGTACAGCAGAATGTTGAATCCTGTTTCACAGATACTAAGTAAGTTTGTCAGAGAGTGAGTTCTACTCCCTAATACCTACTTTCATGGGGATACAAATAAAGTAGGAAGACTCTTCATCATAATGGTGATGTTTTTGCTGAATTACAGGAATAACGTCTCATAAATCCTACCACCGTTGATCATGGCAGCTGTTTTCCTACTATGCAAGAAGTTAGAGCATCCAACTTTACGTGCTTTTGTTTTATAATGCTAGCTTTTTATTTGCTGGGCCTTGAAAACTAGACAGGAAAGACTGCCACTAGTTTTCACTACAGAATATGGTTATCAACACCTTCGCTGTGACCACAAGCTTCGTTTTACTACAAGGAAACTATCCTTGTCTGTGACAAGAGGTGGGAAGCTCAAATGCAGTGCAAGAAGCAGAGAACGAACATCGTGAAAGGAACTGCATCTTCTTTCTGCAGCAGTTTTACCTAAAAATGGAGGTAGCAGTGACCTGATCAGGCATGGAGATTTCCTATCAAACTATAGCTGCAGAACACTACAGAAATGCGATTACCGAGCACACAAAAACCTCTTGCAAAGATAGCTGGTTTTATTAAAGTCCTGTCACCTAAAATGCTTCCTAAAGGCAGGAAGACAAGCAGAACTTCCTCTGGGCAGCTGGACTTTATCGTTCTTGCAGCCAAAGTAATGGCAGTTACACAAATCTCTTCCCTTTTCTATGAAGCAGTTAAACCATCTGGCTAATCCTCTGCGAACTCCTCTGTCTACTCCTGTGGACAGTCCTGTGCTCGCAGGCGTCAAGAATTAGCTTGAAACTCATTCCAGCATTATAAAACAAGCTCTGACAGTCACAAGCACCTTACAAAACTCTACCAGCTATGCATGTGCACTCATTAAAGACATCCTGCAAAAAACTTATTATGCTCCATTATCCATTACTCTTATTTTCTGGTCCCACAGCCTTGATCCTCTCAGGAATGTCTGAACAGCAGACTATTCCACAGCATGCACCATGCCAGAACCCTGAGTATATTTACAATTAATTACAAGCTACAAAGCATGTTCACTCTGTAATGTTCTTTTCTCCAGTTAATAGTATCCGGCTTTTCATACGTGCCAGGGAGTTTTTAAGATGTTCAGCTTTTAGATCTGATTTACAAAAATGCTAGGTATTTACTGTGTCACCTTAAATCAATCAAAGAAATTCAATAAACGAAGCCAAACGATTCAATAAAGCAGGTCAGAAATTGAATAAATCAGGTGCATCAACTCACACTCTGAATAGCCCTGTTGCATACTAAAGTCTGATGCATAAAATTACATTGAAGTATTCAGAATGTGCAGAGTTAATTTTGAGGGGAAGTGGGAGAGGGAAAACCTGCAAGAAAATTTTATAGAACAACTAAGGAAATTTGCCTGTGGTATCTGTACGCTACATAACCTTTGTATGCAGGACAAGTTACAAGAGCTGTACTATCAAGGTCTTGTACTAAAATAATAGCTACATTATTGTAGAAGACTCTTGCATAAGTGATAATTGCTATAGATAACTATGGCTTATGGAGGGGGATATATATACATATATTTTTAATGAATCCTAATCTTTTAAAAGTTTGGCACTTGCTTCACATTACACAGCAATTTACTAGTGTCTAAGTTCAGATAGGTCACTTTCTTACATGGACTTTATTTCCTCCTTTCATTTGTGCTCTAATTGCTTTGGGAGCTTAGGCATGAGTGAAACCAATCTGATTTTCTACAAAAGCAACGCACATTTATTACAGACAACTCTTATTCTTCTGAAAGTAGCAGTTACAGTGGCCATCAAAGATTTTTAAGGTGTGGACCTGTAGATGTTTCTGAGTGTGTCTGACTCTCCCTTCCTCTGGCCTTGCTATTGAGTTCTTTATTCATTTGAGATGTCTATATATAGAGAAGCCAGAAGACACCCTCTTCCAGATTGAGATACATCAGGCTGGAAGAGATTAAAAATGCTTGGCCCAGAGAGGTATTTTGTATGACTGCTTTCTAAGTCACTTCAGGCAAAAAACATTGTGGTTAGTTCAGACCACCTGCTTTGTTTCACTGAGCACAGGTGGATACTGAAGAGGCCACCCACGCTTGGCTGTTATATACACACTTAGGATTTAAGCAATTGGAACATCACTTTGTAAACATTCTGAAATAAGACTGCTCTTTTCACTCTATCTATTTACTCTTTTTACTTCCTACCCTACCTATTTACATCTTTCTAAAGCAGGTGTAGTGAACTGTATCTCATCTGTACTGCTGTGATTTCTACTAAATTAGTAATATATTTCTCCATTTGAGAGAAAGTCCTCACATGCCTAGAGCTACATGAAAACACCGACAATATTTTAGTACAGCTGGTGTCAACAAGCAGACTAATGGAAGTTTTGTTAGTCCTTTCTAACCAGTGAATTAGGAAGCAGACGATGTTTACTAAGTTGTAGTTAGTCTTTCCTTCCACAAATTCTGTATCCAAATCAGTGATTTAACTGACCTATAGAAGTACACTACCGTATGCTACTTAAAAGCATGTCATGTTCAATGACCACAAACTTACACGTACTTAAGGCTGTGTCTTTATTCCTGAAGAGGGGTTTCTAACAGTGGGGTTAACTTAGTCTGAGCAAGGTCATGGTGACAAAACTGGAATATCCAGTTTTAGGCCACCTAGGAGCAGACCAGGTATGTCATTACCACTTTTACTGAAGAATTCAGCTAGTGCAAACACACTTCACTAGTAATACTATTCATTTTTTTTGGAAATGAAACATTTTACAGCTGTGGCTGGTGTAAAGCGCAATGCCAGCATGAATACCGTACCATGGATTCTAACTAAGTTCAGAAAAAGTGAACGTGTCCTCACACAATCTGGATTAAATGTATTTTAAAAGCATTTCTGCTTGTGAATCCACAACTTAAGCCACTGTTGCTAAAACGACAAGTGAGGCTAGCTCCCAACAGCTCTTACTGCAAATCAGTTGACAACATCCCTCTTGGGCACTGTAGTTCCTTACTTCAATTAGGGTTTCATGGCAAACTAGCTAGCATGACAATTATTGCATAGTTTGTATTCTGTGATTCCTAGCAGCAAAGAAAAAGCATAAAGTCAAACTATTTGTTTCACTGGGAGCTAAGGGTACATGCCATTATGCAAGACTGGATCCCACACCTACTTTACTTCTCAAATTACATCCTAATCTGGAGCTTTGATGATTTTATTCCAGTAGTCTCCCATGTTTCTCAGCTGGATTTCACAATATTTGCAGTGTTAGGTAACCATTTAATAACAGCAGACACTGCCAGATGGGTAACACACACCTGCTGGCTTTGCAAGAATAACCTGCCTTATCTTGCAAAATGGTTCCACATTTAATTTCTTGAATTTTACAAGATAAGTTGAACTGTCTAACAGTACTCAAAAAATATTTAAACCAAAGCAATGCAAACATTTTAATATAAAGAGAGACTTTTAAATGCAATTCTGGAAGCTGCTTGGTTTTGTTGTTGGGTTTTGGAGGTTTTTCTGTTTATTACACTAAGCCACTTACACAATGATATCTTCACATTTCTTGGATCACGTGTTACACAGTAAGCTCCATAACCAGCCACAGAACCAAAGGTGAGACCAGCAGCTAAAGAGATTTTACTACCTGCAAGAAAGCATCCAAGTGTTATTTCTCAATACAATGATTTTCAGCTCAATCTTTACGCAATAGTTCTCCCTCTACACAGCATTATCCAAATATTTTAGAAATTGAACCAACTTTTCCACAGTGCAGCTAGCCCACCCTGTATGAACATAGAGGTACCGTTTCTGTAACTGGGTTGCTCTCTTGCATGGCATCAGGGGTACAGTTAACTACAGTAGGAGGGAGGTGATGAGGACCTAGTAATACTCACAATTTGGGAAAAATGACTTTTGAAGCACAAGTCTAAACTATTTTCTCTCCCATGCATACCTCTAGAAACAATTTTGTAATTTCTCTGGACTATCTGTTGATTTTAACTGTATCTTACAGCACTTGGGAGTTTCCAAAATGTTATTATAGAAATGTGTCAATATATATAAACAGTAAATTGGATAACACCATTGTAGTCATAAGCCTGTCAATCTGACATCAGTCTTGGACAAAGAAATAGTATCATTAACATCCTATTTAATTAATAAAAAATTTTAAATGGATTAAAACAATTATATGACAATGAAGATGAAAATATGGCTTTTAAAAGTAACTTAATATCTTCTCTCAGTGCTATTATAAAACTTGTTCGTAAAGCCCAGTGTTTCAGTAATATACCTACGTTTCGGAAGAGGCATTTTTATATATATACTATATGTACTATACAAATAAATGCTATATTTGACCATATAATAAAAGCATAGAATCACTGCAGCAGGCATTATTTGATCCCAAAATACTTATAAATGAAGAATCCTGATCCCCAGATGTCATTTTGCACAGAGTTCTGTTATACTGACTGTTTTCAATCAAGAATTTGCAAGAAAACAGAACTCAGCAATAGAAAAATAGAAAAAATAATTTAAAAAAAATGAAATTTGCCACAAGGACTGCCTAGTAAAGAGAGCAAGTGAGCGGGACAGGCAGTGAGTGCAGCTCTGTGCAAACAAAAACATACAACAAGTGTTTTCAGCAAGTTAGATGTAAGGCCATGCATCCAAAAGCAAAGCACGTGTAAGCTACGCAGGGAAAGCCCTGACCATGAATCACAAGAAGCCTGATGGATAACAGCTGCCCACCCTCTATACCACTGCGACCTCTGCTGGGATGCTGCAGTAGCTTGAAAGGACTCTGAAAAGAGTGAAATATGGAAAATGTGCTTCCTTGTACACGATAGCCTAAAACTTGCGTGATTATCTTAGCCTGAAAACGCACAGTTCTCATGGTATGAGATAGTTAAGCACCAGATCAAAATATGCAAGAAAAGTGTTTTCTTTCCAGTGTGCTTACAGAATTAACCTAGGATTACTCCACAGAAAATGAGCTTTAATCAAAAATCATCCCCTGTTCTCAACACAGGAATGATTCAAGGAAATGAGAGGCTCAAAACACACTGATATCAAATATAACATGTCAGACTGTTTTTGCCCTAAAAACAAACTCATCAGTCAGATTAAAAGAAAGAAGTTATGACCTTAAATGCTTAAGTTGACCCAATCAAATCTCATGAGACTCAACTCATTCATAGCAGTACAGGATGCATTTAAGGTGCAGTTGTGTTCATTATAGCAAAGTTTTCATGTCTTGCAACAATTCTTTTTTTGATAAAGCGCAGTAGAGAGAGGAAACTCAAATGTTTCACTACCAAATCCTGCTGTTCCAGCATTTACCTTTACGAGTGTATCCCACCACACCTCCAACAGCCAGCATGGCAGCGTAAGCAAAACCAACCCAGTCAATAGCCATGGTCCCAAATCTGAAGAAGAAAACATACTGCAATTGAAGACAAACAAGTCCCCTCCTCCCAGTAAAAAAGAATCACTGCTTAGTGTTCCAGATACCACTAGGTTTTCCTAAGATGTGTCTGACTACTGTGTCAAAACATTCAAAAGATGAAGTCATGTATATTCACTATTTTATCATGTTAGCAATAACTGCTGCCCTTCTTTATGTCCTAGTATCTAGGTATAATGTGTGTCCATTAGGGAAAACAGGTATTTTGGGGATGTGTGTGGCACGGAAAATAGTAAAAAATTCACGTATGCAAGCAAAAAGCTTGACACCACCCAAAGCATCAATTCTGCTGCACTTGTCCTGTATGGCTGATCTGGGCGAAGATTCCTGGTACACACAGGTCTTATGAGCACAGAGCTTAGTGCCCTTCCAAGCAGGCTGCACCTGGTGTACTTCAAGCGGGTTGTCACATGCCCTGCACAGTGCCAGGCAAAACCAGGAATTTTCAGAGTCTACCCGAAGTTTCCAGACAGAAGCCTAGGCCATCTTCAGGAAACACACACTAGTTTTATCCTACCTATGTTTATGCCTCTCTTGCTTCACCTTTACTTGTTGATGTGTTCTCCAAAGTTACGCTTCTACCCCCGCAAAAGCATTTCAGTTACTGCTGGAATACAAAGCCCTACTTAGAATCATAAATTGCTTTGGGTTGGATTGGTCCTTCACAGTTCACCTAGTCCAACCCCCCTGGAGGAACAGGGACATCTTTAACCTGATCAGGCTTCTCTGAGCCCTCTCCAACCTGACCTTGAATATTTCCAGGGATGGGGCCTCCACCACCTCCTTGGGCAAATGGTTTCAGTATTTCACCACCCTAATTGTAAAAGATTTCACCCTTATATCCAGTTTAAACCCTTCCCTGGCTATGCTTGGTAAAGGCATAAGCAGCTGTGGTGTGCAGTCCAACAACCGCAGCAGCACTATTGCCTCTCTCCCACTGGGACACTCCTGTCCCCTCCATCTCCCAGATTAAATGCACACTTCATTAAGTACATCCTTCGTTAAGTGCATCCTTCTTTTCACCTGAGCAGGTGTGTCCCTGGTGACATTGTTAAAGGGGTGGTAGGAAAAAGCACACACTCGTCACTTTGACA
>WAAB01008831.1:1250-14871 GCA_013389865.1 Piaya cayana
AAAAGAAGAAGAAAAAACGATTTACACTTGGAAAAAATAAAACCACCAACCCCCCCCAGCAAGGATATAAAGCTGCTTAGTCTGATCAATCTGTCACGTGTGTGATTTCTGTTGTCGCTGTTGCTGTTTGTTCATTGGGTTTTATTTTACGTTAATCTTCTGTTCTAAAAATGGAGAGTTTACCTCAAGAAATTCTTTCTGCTTGGAAACAGATCACCTCAAAGACACTCACAGCAGAGAGCAGTGTTCAGGGAAGCTCAGTAAAGCAAACCTAGGTGCAGAAATCAGGGGGGAAGCCAGGAGGTTTAGGGTCTTTCAGCATTCCTTTCTCTTGCTGGTGTGGTCTTGCGTGGTTCCCTGACTTTGAGGGCAGCATTTCCCAGTAGGAGAGGCTCCTGTTGACTTCCAGATAGACTGAGAGCCACAAGCCAGCTGGAGAAAACAATGCACATGTGCAACCTTGCAGTCCTTTCTGAAGTATCTTAAGAGAAACTTGGTGTTATTTAAAATTTTTACCCTGCTCTTTCTCCAATCCCTGGAAGTGACCCACTTTCCAACCCAGAATGGGGTAAGGAAGCAGAGAGATTAGGTGCTAGCTAAATTCTCCCAGTGTTTTCCCCAAGGGATCAAGATGAGAGGCAACTGGATTATTTAATGTCACAAGACAGGCCCTTCCTAGTGTCTGACCCTGTGTCTTGGACATAACACATGAACCCAGAAGTCTCATTCTCTGTTTTGCTAAAGCTTCCACCTTAATTACAAAATCAATGTAAAGACATATCCTTTCACTACAGTGTTACTAACAGCCTCAAAGAGATGTCAAGACAGCATTAGAAAGGAGGTTGGGTTCCTTTTTCTTAGGTTGTTGTTGTTGTTGGTTTGATTTTCTTTTGAATTGATTCTAGTTAAAAAGTAAATAAAGTCTATACTATTTAAATTGGAATCCCATTGTTACTTGGTAAAGGCAAAGCTTCTGTACCTTTGTTACAATTAATTGTATACCTGTGTATGTAAATATAAGGCATTCCTATTTTGCAGTCCAAACAAAACAAAACAAAAAAAAAAAAGAAATAAAAATGCCCCGGGCTGTGATTGCTGCTCCTTGTGGTCAAATGGAAACAGAGAGAAGGAGCTGAAGTGAAGGGGAAGAGTGAGATCGGAGACCATGTAAGTTCTCAAAGAAAGTCCACTTCACATATACACTATGCGAGCCGTCTTCCAAGTTCAAGGTCTTCCATCATCCACAGTACTGCTCTAATTTCCTTTGTGCTCTGGGGAGGCAGCTCATGTTGACATTTTGGGCTTGATTTCATACTCATGTTCATGGGTTGGGCTGGTGAAGTGTGGTGGGAAGTGAATCCCAGCTGAGCAAACCCCTGCTATGTGTTCAGAGAGGGTAAAAGCTCAGGGGTCTGAATGCTCACTACAACAAATTACTATGAAGAGCTTTCTTCCACCAGTCCACAACCCCTTCCTTCCTTCCTTCCTTCCTTCCTTCCTTCCTTCCTTCCTTCCTTCCTNTATGAAATCGTATGTCCTCAGTGTCTATATCCTTGGCCAGAGGCAAATCATCACAAATTGTCTAGTTCCAACCAACCTGCCATGGGCAGGGACACTTCTCACTCCATCAGTCTGCTGAAGGCTCCATCCAACCTTGCCTGGAAGACTTCTAGGGGTGGGGCAGCCACAACTTCCCTGGGCAACCTGGGCCTGTATCTCACCGTCCTCATAATGAAGAATTTCTTCCTAATGTTTAATCTAAATCCTCCCCATTCTAATTTAAATTCATCCATGTATGTTTCCCCAAGGCAGAGTGAAGGATCAGCTGCCTGTGGCCAGATCTGCTTTCCTCTGGTTGCTAGGCATGGTCTCTCTTCTCTGCATGTTGTCTTCAAAGCTGAAGATATCCCCTAGGAAGTAGCTCTCAATCACGTTCATCCCCAATCGTGTGCTGAAATTGGGGATTGCCCCAATCCAGATGTAGGACCTTGCCCTTGGCCTTGTTAAAGCTCATGAGGTTCTCAAAGCCCTACTCGTCCAGCCTGTCCAGGTCCCTCTGCATCACCTCCCATCCTTCCACTGTGGCAGCTACACCATTCAGTTTGATGCCATCTGCAAGCTTGCTGAGGGTTTACTCAATATCACTCTAAGTATCATCGATGAAGATATCAAATATCTTCAGCCTGATGCTGCTTAGCAAGTGGCTGGCTACCTATAGATGAGCAGCATACGTACACTGACAGACTAACCACATCCAGACATGGAAACGAGACATCTCTGTCCAGCTGCTCCTTGGGACATAGCAAAGGAAAAGTCGTTGTCACCCAGGAAGGCTCAAATCAGTCTGTCAGTATGTCCCAGCAGGAGATACTCAGCCACAACATTGTGTTCCCTGAATAGGTATCACCCATCAGACACCTCCAGACAGCAGAGTGAACTGCAGGAACTGATGCTAGAAAGTTTTGTGTGCAAATAAGTGCTTCAGGTTTCACCTAGCCTGAATTACTAGTTTATATAGGGAAATTAAAGAAAAGAGGATTGAAGGCTTTTTCATTTTGGAATATTTTTTAAACCTAAACTAAAACATCTCACAAAAGCTGCCTTCCAGGAGCCAGAAACAGCACAGCACCATCTATTGCCACAAAAACACCCTTCCAAGCATTAAATGGGGCTGAAATTACACAGCGCAGGCAAACAAACAGATTCCAGGCTTGTGGCAACTCCCTGCTGTGAGCTGTAAGCTCAAAATGTTTGCTTTCAAGGGGATTAAAAGTGTGGGTTTGCTACGACTTAGTGGAACGTTTACCTGGTGACTCAATGAGAATTGTGAGACTAGGAATGAGGAAGAAAACCTCTGACATGAGTGTATCTGTAGCAGGACATGGCATCAGTCTGGTGCTTGCTGGGACACAAGAGATCCTGAGAGACCTAAGCTCAGTCCTGTTGGCTAAGTTTGTGAGTGTGTATCAGAGACAGCACAACTGTGCTGGAGACACCAGTCACTTCTCTTAATTTCAGCCTCCAAACTGACTCTGTTCAGCTCCCAAATGGCCTAAGCTGTATGTTCAAGACCAATTAGGTATTCACAAAGCAGGTAGGAGCCATCTTTCCATCTCTTCACTAAGACCACTGCTGCTTCTCAGTCCATGTTGGATTCTCTCACCCCCAGGGTGAAGAAGCAGCATTTTCAAAGCTTTCCTGCTTTTACTGTCCTCAGGAAGTGATGTCCACTTTCTGCATCTCAGTCCATCCCTCCTTCAAGCTCCTCCACTGAGAAAAAAATGGCCATTTGCCTCAGCAATGTGACGTCTCTGGTATAAATAACATGCCCTAAGTGCCCCTGGAAAACCTGGCAGGGGAGAGGACAGGGCAAAGCTAAGAGCAGGTCTTCATTTCTCAGGGGAAAGCTAGGAGCTGGTCTGTATCTTAGCTCCCCAAAGCAATCCCAGATGTCAGCTGCAAAGGAATATTTCCAGCAACCTGGAGAGCATTCAATTTGCCTTTATTATTTCCTGGTTCGCTTACTTGCTTCCTGACACTTCACAGGTTTGGCTGCCTGCATCATGTTAAGCTGTTCTCCCCACCAGTCCCGTTCCTGGAGGTTTTTGTGGTTCAGTAGAGTGTAACTTCATCATCAGCTTTTTGAGCTCGCTGGATGTCACTTGTTCAGGGAACTGACAGACTCTCCCTTCCTTGTGTTTGGCCTCAGGTCCATTATCCTCACCAAGGCAGTAAAGGGAACCATAGCTCTGAAAAAATTGCCTGCATAGACCTATATCAATGTGTGCCAGAGCACTGTAGGACAAAAAAAAAGAGGTTTTATTCAGAGCCATCCTAGCAGAATTTCTGCAAAATCACCTCTTTAAGGTGCTCGGGGAAAGGGTTTAGTGATTGATGGAAATGGTTGGACTCGATGATCCAGAGGGTCCTTTTCAACCTAGTGATTCTATGATTCCTTTCATGCTGGAGAGTTATAGAATCATACAATGGTTTGGGTTGGAAGGGACTTTAAAGTACATCCAGTTCCACATCCCCCCCTTTACCACGGACAGGGACATCTCCCACTGGACAAGGCTGCTCAAAGCCTCATCCCACCTCGCCTTGAACACTTCCATAGAGGGGCCATCCGCAGCTTCACTGGGCAACCTGGGCCAGTGACTCACCACCATCGTTGTGAAGAATTTCTTCCTAATGTCTAATCTAAATTCCCTCACCTCCAATTTAAAGTCATTCCCCCTTGTCCTGTCACTACAGGCCCTTGTAAAAAATCCCTCTCCAGCTTTCCTGTAGTCCCTTCAGGTACTGGAAGGCCACTATAAGGACTTCTCGGAGCCTTCTGTTCTCCAGGCTGAACAACCCCAGCTCTCTCAGCCTGTCCTCAAAGCAGGGGTGCTCCATTCCTCTGACCATCTTTGTGGCCCTGTCTAAGTGGCTGTGGGTGTTTTCTCCTCTGCTAGTTGTCTTGTCTCCCTGCACAGTCACCATGAAAAATGAGCCTTTTCAGGACACGATTCATCTCATTGCAACCTTGATGGCTCAAATAGATCAGTGACTGACAAAGGTAAATGCTTGTTTCCTCTCCTTGACCCTAAGGAGGATGAGGAAAGGTAACCCAGCTGTGAATAGTTGTACTACGCCCTTCTGAAGCCAGGTGGGATAAATTCTACCAGTGGATCTGCTTTGACCTTTCTTGCTGTAATTGTTTTAGGAAAGGAAATGTCTCTTGCTATAAATGCAGCAGAGCCATGAAGTCGTCTGTGCTGTGCTGCATGTTCCCAGCAAGCATTTGGAAAGAAAGCAGGAATCATTTTGGGTTTTTTGCCTTCAGCTAAGACCTTCAAAGAAAAAAATTGAAAGGAGAATAACTGTTTTATTTTTATTATTATTTCCTTCCTTGCGTTTCCTGCCTTCTCATAAATTCCAATGGGAAATGTACTCGCTGACCTTATAACTCCCACAACCAAACACGATGCCGAGACATCTCCACAGGCCAGTTTTCTTTCAGTGCACCATATGGGATGCAGCCCTTGTTCCTACAACACAGGCAGGCAGATCACCAGTTAGTCACAATTCATGAGACACAAACATTTTATGGGTAGGAACATGACAAGGAGATAACACCACCAGGCATTGTTTTTCCTGGCTACATCTGTGCTAGTAAATAAAATAAGGCCAAGGTGGAGCATCAAGGACTATGTTTAAATTGTCTGTGACGCTTAGCATTTAGGATGCTCCCCAGAACGGTTTTGGACAGTGCCAGCTAACGCCTCTCTCAGCAAATGCTGTTTGGGAAGAGCACGTACCAGGGATTTTTTTACCTTCAGGGATAAAACTGTGTTCAGTCTGGCTCTCTGTGCCCTATATGTTTCACTAAGACAAGTATACAGAGCTAGAGCAGAGAAAAGCGTATTGGGAAACGATTCTTCTGGGTGAGATGTTTGCAATTAAATATTGGAAAAGGAGCTGCTTAAAAGATATCGTCTGTTATGACTCTGAGAGTGTGATGCTTTCCTTTCCAGAGTTTGTACGTGGCTACAGGAGGAGAGTGAGCCTTAAGAAATGTGTGTAGTTGACCTTGAAGTTAAACTTGAATTTTGAAACACAGACTTTTGAGGGCACAAAGATGTTGCCAGAAAGAAATCTATCCACTACAGCAAGTGCTGCATCCCAGGGCATCCCCCTTTTATTGCTCAGATGCTACTGACTGTCTCAGTGTTGGTCCTGTAAGTGCCGCCTTGTCCAGTTTGATTAACTCTTTGTTGGAAGGGTACCAGAATACAGACCCGGGGATAGTCAGTACCTGTTCTTCTTTTAATGCATGTGGCAGGTCTACAGGCATGGTCATAAGCTCGACTTTCTGTCCTGAGTTAGGTCTCCCTCACCCAATGCAGTACAGGGCAGACCTACAAGCACCTTAGAGCCCCTTGATGTCACTAGAGAGAGACAAATGGAAAACCTCCAGGATTCAAGACAGCAGGGTCACCTCGATGGTCATGCTCGTTCTGTGCCCTTCTTTCTTTCTGATGGATGACAATGAAAGAAGGCTGCAGACACTGATCCAATTACGTTAACGACATCTAAGCTTGCTCTCTGCTTTCATGGTAACCAAGCCAAACCAGAATGCTCTCGCCAGGGAAACTGTCTCATAAAACTGCCCTGCTTTGGATTAGAAAAGGCAATTTGATTAAGCCCCCAGCAGGGCAAAACACAACACCGAACTCGATCTCAACTACCACATCAGAGACATCTGGTGAATTAGACCCAGAAGAGGAGGCAGCTGTGAGTTAAGGGGCTGGAATTCCATCAAGGGCTTCTGGGGAGGTCATAAACCACCAAACAGCTCTTGCAACCTCCCCCTTCTTCCCGTCCACCATCCACAAATAGAATTACTGCCCCATAATTCAAGTGGGGTCTGTTTGTCTGCAAAGGGACAAATGCAAGGAGGCATCTGGGGGGGTGTCAGGCTGTAAATCTCTTCTTTTTTCCTGCCATCCTTCCATCTCCTGCTTCACAGGATGACACTTCGTGCCTGCACCCAGGTCTCCTCACTTTCCCTACCCATCCCATCTTCTGCCTTTCATCTCCTTGCTCCTTACTTTCCTGCTGAATAGAGACATAAAAGCAGTTGCTGTCTTACACACCAATCCTCCAATCAGCCACTCACACCCAACTCCCATCCTTGCCTTCAGGAGAGTCTGTTCCTCACTGGTTTTTTATTCACAAACCGTTTCCTAGGACAAGTCATAGTGCAACTGTTTAAGCCACAGTAAAACTTCTCAGTGAAAGGGCTATCCTGGTTCTTTTCAAGTTGAGCCAAGCTAGGTTGCTTCCCTTAACTGCATTCTTTGATGGTTTAGGGGGTAAGAGGGCACCCCACCCCGTTATGATTTTTCTGGTTTTTACATGCAGTTATTCAATGTGAAAAGCAGAAAGCCAATCTGGAATGTTTCAGCATTACAAGTTAGACAAGTCTAAGTGGTTCCAACCTGAACTTCACAGGTGGTCTCCATGCTTCACAAAACGTGCCTTCAATGGCTGATAAACAGCAAGTCTGCAAATTCCTTCTAAGTTAAAACTGGCAGGTATCATAAAATACCCTCCACGTAAGTTCAGAGAGAGGAAACTAAGTCTGAGCTAAAAGATGAATCTTCCAAAAGGGAAGTGATCTGCTAGAGTCAGACGCCGAGTTAGGACTAGAGCCTGCTGGTCCAAAGCTCAGGTGGTGTGTTAGATCACATCACCTCTTCCAATAAAGCAGTTGATCAGTATGTATAGATAAGGGGGAAAAAAATAAGAGGGCTTGAGCACTTCAAACTGTATTAATATCCCCTCTTCTTCTTCCACCTGAACTCTTACAACTTACTGAATTTAGGAATTTAATGTGATATTTTCCCTAATCAGGAAGTTCCTCTTGGAGGTGCTGAACATCATACATTAGAAACGGCAAGGTACAGCTTCAAGCCAAATCAGAGCTTCCTATATCTTAACTGTTATTTTAATTAGTTTTCATGTATTTTATGATATAAATGTTCCCAAGCTCCCTCTAGGTCAGGAGGGAGTTTTACTGATGTCAAACCACAGCAAAATAAGTAGCGTATGTGTCAAGTTTATTTAAGGTGAAGTAGCTTACATGCTTACGTGAGTTTAAAGCTTAAAGACCAAAGAGTTTGCTCTGTTCGGACTCAAGTAGCATCTCCAGAACTTTGGAAAAGTTTTTTTTTCTGACAAGTGATGCAAATTTTGAAGGTATCTTGTGCTACTTACTGTGATAACACAGTCTTAGCACAGTAACATAGTTGTTTTGCCAGGCAAAAATACTCCAGTGCAGAAATACACACAGGGTCATATATGGGCTTGAACTCAGTTGTGGTTCTGAGGTTAAAAAAACACACGTTGTTGGTAGCGCACTTGGGAATGGGGCTTCTCCTTGGTTCCATGAGAAGGGAGATTTTCCGTAACACGTAAAGAAAGGTTCTGATAGTTTGTTTTAAAATGTCTTCTCAAAGACTTTTTTTTCTCCTAGTTTGGCCAACCAGGATGCAAATGTTTGTCATATGAATTTCTACATGTTTGCTTGTTTGTTTACTGCCCATCTCTGGAAGTCACTTCACATGATTAACTGCATTGTCTTCCTGCTCCTCACTCGTGGCCTCTTCAATGTTCCTCCGACGTTCCTCCAAAGTTCCTCATGGAGATGACTGTAGTAGTAGGGGCTCTGCTGAAACCTCATTCCAAAAAAATCATATATTAAAATTTAGGGAGAAAGGAGCAAGTGTGGGGAAGAGAAAGAAATTAATTGGGCAAGTAAATACAAGCCAAATTGTAAAAGCTGATATATTATGAGGCAAAACATCTGGAAAAAATAGATTAAAGACACTCCAATCTTTTTAAAAAGGCAATTCATACTAGAACAGCAAGTGCCTTGGTGAATCCTAGTAGAAAAATATTTTGTTAACTGGATTGAGCCCTGTGATCCACATTGTAGTTTTTCATATATTTATGTATAAATTCTTTAATTGCTAAGATTACCCCATGTAATATTTAACAATTCTGCCACTTTGGGAAACTGATTGTAAGAGAAAGGCATAAAATATTGTTCCACATTTCTAGGTTGGGGAATTGCCTCAGAAGCTTGCTTAGTTTTACTTTTTTTTTCTCCTTGTTTCCTTATTTTTCTTCCTTAGGACAGAATTTCAATTAGCAGAAGTATAATGCTATCAGGAGGCACTGAGCATCCTTGGAGATAAATCTAGCTGGGAGTTGTCAATGGAATATCTGAAATAGTCTGACAGCAGAGGTCCTGTAAAGCTTAGATTACTCTTTAAAAAAAAATAATAACAATCAGTTTGCCTTTCAGAGAGGGAATGAAAGGGGCGGGAAGGAGGCTGGTTATTGAATTGCTATGTTCAAGTGTGAAAGAGGATGATAAAAGAAAGGAGATGGTATATTAAGGACACCCAGAGTGCTGAATCTGACTGAGAAAATGTATAGATAAACTTCCAGGTGCATTCTTTAGCCACCTTTAGGCCTGGTGGATGTTTTCATCAGGTGACTGAATGAGTTTCTTACTGAGCCTTCACTCCTAAGGGGGATGAAATGGTTTAAAGACACTCGTGAGAGATGCAGAAGTCCATGTGGAGTAGAGGACATTGAGATGTGCTGTAGAGCAACCATGACCTGAGCACTCCGGAGTGTTTGTTTGGTCATTTCTGATTCTTAAAAACAAGAGTATCAAGGTAAGACAACCTCCTTTCCCCATGTGACCCTGCTGACTATTCACTTGTAAAGGACTTTAAAAGACATGACACATCCGTGCTACCTGAATATATCTAGATAAAAGGAGGACGTTTCTCAAAATGTATGAGATTTCAAAGTGCACCTGATGCCTATAAACACTTTGATGTGTTGGGCAGCTCCTCATTTAAGTCTTCAATGAAATTCCTCCCCAGTTTTGGAATCCTCAACATAAGGAGGATATGGAGCTGTTGGAACGGGTCCAGAGAAGGCTACAAAGATGATCAGAGGGCTGGAGCACCTCCCATACAAGGACAGGCTGAGGGAGTTGGCTTTTTCAGCCTGGAGAAGAGAAGGCTCTGAGGAAATCTTATAGAGACCTTCAAGTACCTGAAGGGGCTACATGAAACCTGGGGATGGACTGTTTACAAATGCTTGTAGTGATAGGACTAGGCCCAATAGGTATAAACTGGAGAGGGGCAGATTTAGACCAGACTGCTGATGTTAGCTGTATGGGAGCAGGGAGAAAGACCAATATTTCCATTAAACTGCTGTATCTGTAGTGTATGGAGTTTTAAGATCTTTTTGTTGCCTTGAGTGTGGCTATTCCAACAGGAAGGGTGTCAGGAATAATAAAGATACTGTGGGGAACGGATGTGGTGGGGTCATTTCTCATGAGATCCATCCCTCCCTCCCATCACACCTCCAGATGAAGAGACGATGTGTTTAGCCCCAACCACCCAATCAGGGAGCACCTGGCTTGTGAGTTGGCGTCACCTTCCAGCAGGGACAAATTTAAACATGGATGAGAGAAGGTCTATCTGGGCAATTTACTCAGTGCTAATTTACAATTTCATATCTATTCCCAGCCCCTGTATTTGATGCAACAAGAGCATCCAATCATTGGCCACGATGGCTGCTGTGATCCCCATCTCAGGCCCTGGTGGTTCTGTGCTGGGAATATGTTATATTTGATATGTTCAGAGGAATGAGCAGGAGCAGATGTCCTGTGATCAGAAGAATTTGACAGCACACAACTCTGCCTTCACCTTCAAACTGCTGACCTTTCTCTTTCACCTGGCAGACTGAGAGCACTTATATCACCAGAAAGGATGCTTAATAATGATCCTGGCATGAGGCACCGCAGGTCTGTGACTGCTGTTTGAACTCGGAGCTGGAGAGAAGCTATTGAAGGCTTTCAGAGATAAGACACACATGGCCCAGATTTCACCAGCCCCTTTATCTGCTCACATCTGGTTATCTTCAATGCAATCTGGTTGTTGCAGCGCAATCTCTGGCTAATTGTATAGTGGCCCCAGCAGTGTTGGGGTTAGAGACATGCTGAGAGGGCCCCTACTAATCTATTCCAGAGGCTCAAAGGAGCCAGGAATGCTTCTTGATGATGACTTCAGATAAGGTTGGGCCAGGCAAAATAAAAGATGCCATCACCTGGCCAAAATGTTCTGGTAGCAGGAAGCACGTACACCAGGAGAAAGGGCTCATACCATTGCAGATCTTGACTACAGAGAAGTTTAGACATGGGATGGTTTGTGACACACTGTTAGAACTCATCAGGAGGTAAAACTTGAGGTCTGGACTCAGCTCTGCAGGGCACCACGTGCAGTCTAGTCTCCACTGAGGGTTTTCTTTTCAGTATTTGCAATCTAATTTTAGATAGAAATGGTGAAGAAAATAAAATGCTTGCTTTTAAGACATAGGAGACATCAAGAGCTGGTTTTGGTGTGGGAAGAGTTAATTTTCTGCATAGTAGCTAGGATGGGACTATGTTTTGGATTTGTGCTCGGAACAGTGTTGGTAACACAGGGATGTTTCCATTATTGCTGAGCAGAGCTTATACAGAGCCAAGGCCTTTTCCGCCCCTCATCCCACCTCACCAGCGAGAAGGCTCAGGATGCACAAGGAGTTGGGAGGGGCCAAAGCCAGGACAGCTGGCCAAGGGATATTCCGTGCCATAGGATGTCATGCTCAGCAAGAAAACTAGAGGAAATATTGGCTGTCGGGGGCTGCTGCTTGGGGACCGGCTGGGCATTGGTCAGTTGGTGGTGAGCAATTTTTATCTGCATTATTGGACTCTTGGGTTTTGTTCTGTCTTTGCTATTTCCATTTTCAGTGCAATTTTTATTTTTATTTTCATTTTTATTTTCATTTTTATTCTCTTAATTTCCATTATTATCATGTGCTCTGTTATCAACCCACAAGTTTTCTCACTTCTGCCTTTCCAATCCTCTTCACCCATCCCATTGGTGTGGGAGCCAGCAAGCAGCTCTCTGGTGCTTAGTTGCTGTATAGGATTAAACCACTATATCTTACATGGCCACTTTATGATAGATTTGGACTTTAAATCTTATTTTCTCAATCACTATTGCAACTGAATTGGTATTTCCAAAACATTTACCTAAAACAATTCAATCCTTTCTTTTTTTTTTTTTAATTAATCAGCATGCTTGAGGGTAGGTCTGCATTAACTTGAAATCCATACTATGGCAAATATTGCCTTTGCTAGATATACCTTCAGGGTAGATATCTGCAACAGAAAAGGATGCAAAGCTTCAGCCACCTGGCCAGGATCTTTCAGTAATCATAACCAGCAAAGAGAGGAGAGGAAAAAAGTCTGTCCAGTTTGGAGGCAGAAACAACAATTGTAATTAGAACATGCAGAACAAACAGTCATCACTCTCCCCAGCAATTCAGACCCTAGAAATCACGCTCACAAAAGCACTGGAAAGCACATGACAAACAAAGAGTTGGTTAGGAATATGACATAATTCACAGAAGGAATGACAAATGCTCCGTCTGTGGGATGAATTGAACTCCCCAAATAATCTGACTAGTCACAGAATTCAAGCCTGCGTGGGGCTGGTAGAAGTTCTCGAAGAATGAACTCTTTCCTGAGTCTTTCTTTAAGGTTGGCTTCTGAGTTCTTAAGAACAGCAATTTCTTCCTGGTGACAGGGTGGGAACCCCTCTACATCTTTATCTCAGAAGAGTGGGACAATATGTAACTAAAAATACATGTCACTAAAAATACTTTTTTTATTTAAAAGGAAACCACTGTCTTCTAGCACAGAGAGAAAATGTATTAATCTGGAGACATGCTGTCAGCAGGAAAAGAGGGAAGACAAGAAAGATTTCAGAGTTACTCATTGGCTTGCTGTGCAGTTTACTGGGATCTATGGATTGGCTGAAGTCCAGTATTAACCCTTCAGGTACTGCAAAGAGAGCTCAGCTGAACCATCATTGTTCCCTGCTCCTGATGTCACCTCCCTGTTGCTGAGGAAAAAAAAAAGTGCTGTTCTACTCTTTCTTAGTGATAAGAGAGGTGGTGAAAAATCCCCAAATTCTTTCTAAAACTTAGTAGCCAGGAAGCGTTAGTGGAGCAATATTTCCTGTCCCTGTCACAGCATGCTCCTGGGAAAGAATTCCTGTCATCTGTCTTTATTCATCTCTACTAACACTTCATAGACAGCACTTCAGGAAGGTCTTATGGAAATTACTGTTGAACAGTCTGGTCTAGTGGAAGGTGTCCCCACCCGTTGCAAGGGGTTTGGAACTAGATGATCTTTAAAGTCCCTTCCAACCCATATTATTCTATGATTCTGTATGCCATATAAGCCTTGCAGAACTGATGTACTTCAGCTCTGCTCCTTTTTTGGGTGCCTAAGCTCAGAAATGCATGAGGACACCTTACAAATTAAATTTATTTCAAGCCCAAATAAACTTGATGGATTATTTTGCTCTAAGACATCAGCAGATGGAATTGAGACAAGACCTTAAACCTTAGATACCATCTCTAGGCTGACTTGATCATTGAGTCCAAACTTACTAACCATCTCCATCATAAAGGCTCTGTGCATAGTGACCTCTAGAGTAAATCTGCCTATGTTGCAGCAGGCAGGTAGGACCACACCAAACTTGTCATGACAAGATCTCTGAGGCCAGTTTCATTGGTGGCAATGTCCCTGGTCAACCCTAGAAAAATGGAGATCAGAGGTGACCTGATGATGGAAGGCAGATTGAGTCCACAGGCACCCAAATCAGAAAACTGCCTGTAGGGTTTGTCTTAAAGAGGGAAGGAGAAGTTTGACATCCATGCTACTTGCCCAAGGGTGAAATTATGAAAGTCTCAGAAGCAGCAAATCACAGTCAAAGAGAAGAAAACTGGGAAAAGAGAGACAAGAGGAGAAGTGGGAACAGTGCATGCTGAGGCAGTTCTCCAGGTCTTACTCTTCTTTTTCACAGCATGCTGGAGCATCCCATTTCTCTCCTCTTCCCTGTCTTCTAAATTGATACCTTCTTTCGGCCCTGGACTCAATACACAAGGTGCTGGAAAAGACTTAAAAAAAATCCCTCAAGTGGTCCAGGGAAAG
>WAAB01008832.1:0-15970 GCA_013389865.1 Piaya cayana
TAAGATTCAAGAGATCAACAATATACAGTACTTATAAAGCACATCTGAAAGCTAATTTAATTAAGAAACAGTAGCTGACAAAAAGCAGTCATAAATACCAAAACATAAAACTGAAGAGCTTCCAGTGAATTTTTGCTGAATTTCAACTCTCTGTTTTGGTTATTTTAATCAGTAATACTGAAGTAAATATGACCTTGCTTTTGGAAAAACAAAAAACAACTGCTGCAAGGGGTTGGTAGAATGGTAAGGAGCCAGACCAGTCCAAAAGAGTGAGTTAGATCACTTGAAAATCTGAATCTGTTCTAAATAAAATATGTTTTAATTAAGCCAAATGCTGGGCAAATCTATGTAATGGGGATTAATCCTGGAAAACACTCACTTTGAGAGTTACCTAGTAATCCTGGTGAAAAGGCATTTTAAGAAAGTATGACTAAGATGATTTTTGTTTCAATTTACTGTACGAAAGGACATAAAAATGTCACTTTGACTATCAATACAAAATTCATGAGACTGATGCTTCAATACTACCTACAACTTTTGTGTCCATGTTTTTAAGTTTGTAAGAAAAATTTGAAAACTGAGAAAAGGAACAAAGAAGAGTTTGTAATGGAGATTGGAAGTGAAGTATAAAGGCAGTGTCAGGACTCAGTCTTCAAAAAGATAAGAGAAGGGCTTTGCTTAAAAAGCTTGAATTTTTTGTGTGTGTATGTTAAGGTATAGCTCTAAGTTTTATAGAGGCAGAAGGGTAAATGCAATAAAGGAAGAAATAACAGAAACAAACATCTGAAAGCTAAAGGCAGTCATTTCTCCTTTAGGTTAATTAGCAGTTAGAGTTAGTCTACCCAAGGAAGTATGTTCCCTCTCCTATTGCATTTGACATAAGCCTGAGGCTTCGTAGAAAATATACTACTGTAAAAGGTGTTATTGATTTCTGCACGGGGGTAACAGAGTGGAATTTGATGTCTGTTGATAGACGATCAAGTCATTTCTTCTGTTCTTAGACAGCAGCTTTTAAACCACTATGGAAAATTGTGTTCCCAGTAATTAAAAATTAAATGTTGACAGAGTATTTTTTCTAATGTATTTAAAGTTATATCACAACAGAAGTTCTTACCTGGATCTTCTTTCATTTCCCTGTAAAATTCATGTAAAGGGACAGAAGAATGATTTTAATGCTTTGGCTTGCAAAATAGAACATGTTTTCTGAATACAAAACTGTGGACAATAAGTAACAGTGGCTCTTTTTAGAGGAAGTGGCTGCTGACACAAAGACAGATATTAAAATTTTCAAATTTTTGCTGACTATTGATAAGAAGAACATACAGCATACATTTCAGACTTCTGGTGGTCTAATAGTATAGATGGCACTATCACTTAAGTTCAGCACTAGACCCTGAAACAGAAGTGTCAAAAGTGCTGGTCTAAAATTCTTGGATACATTATACTTTCCTTCAGCTTTTTAATTGTTGTATTCCTTCACTGTGTATTTTGGTATTTTTTTGTATTTTTTCTTAAAATATATGAATGTCATTTGGACTGAATGTTTTGCTTGAAGAAATTGTTTATGCTATAGGCATATATCCAGACTTCAGATTATGATCTGAAGTTTACTGAGTGTTTCCAGTTTCTAACTGAAAATGAATGAGGAAAGTTGTTCCATCACTTCATCTTACAGTGGAAGATATGATACCTTTTCTGTCTTACTTAGAAGAAACAGAATCATTAGAAAGACTTTGTTGGAAGTTGTGGGTCACAAGAACCAATATGTGTATAGCTTTTTATGGTGATGGGTATATATTGAATTTCTATGCTTTCTAAACATAAAATTGTATATGGTACTACCATCTCTCAGCTCTTACTGTCTGACATGGATGTATGAGAATATTTGGAACCTGTTCTTTCTAACATCATGCTGCATTGCCTTTGCCACAATCTGGATTGATTATCACGTTAGTTATTAGATAACTAACATGAAATAACTTGGAAGTTCATTATGCTCAGATATTTCTTCTAGTTGAAGGACAACCAATATAGATGGTTATAGGTGCACTAGGAATGCTTTATTTATCAAAAAATAATTTTTAGAATGTGAACTTCCCTAACATCTTGAAAAACAAGTGATCAAATCATCTCAGCTCTGTAGCTCTTATGTAATGCCCATAAACCCTTCTTTGATTTATTCTTGACAGTTATTTCTTCTTGCAGGCTCTGTTTTCCCTCAGACTTGCTAAGAGTACCCTTCTGTCTCTCTTTCTCCAATCTTTCCCTTGCACTCCAGCATTTCCTGTTGATTTCTTTGTCGAAGTTATTACAACAGCTGCAGGCAGGGAAAAGATATTGGCAGTCTTTATTTTCTTTCATGATATTTTTAAAATCCTCTCTTTTAATGAAATATTCAGGAGTCTTGTTCTCCAATCTACAGGACTGCTTGTCCTCCTTTTCATGTTGTAATGATTCCTAAGTAATTTTTAGTAATAAAAGGAAAAAAGAAAATGCTGTAAGAGAAATTGATCTCTATCCTCTTACAGAGGATAAATGAGATCTGGCAGACAGTATTCCTGTGTTCAGTTGTTGCTTTTGAGAATGACTTAATTGCACTTTTTGAAGGTATTCAACTCTTTTTTAAATTTTGCTGCATCCTAAAAAATCTGTGCTCAGTATATGGAGTAGGTGATGATCTGTTAAGTGAAAGTCAAGCAGCAATGGGTTGCCTGATGTAACAGCAATGATGGGTTGTCTGGTGTAATACTAATGTGGCTTTTGCTACATCTGTAGCAATATTTTTTCCCCAGCTTAAAGAGGGAAAACCTTTTTGGCTTATGCTTTTTCTGTTCCTCAGTAGCAGGAGTTTTCCGAAGTCAGCATCTTGAAGATGAACTGATTATTTCTCTCCCTCATAATATGGGGCTGTGTTGGAGCAAATTTTGACTCTTAAATAATTTTTATGAAGTCACATATAAGGTATCACAAAACTATTTCTTGTTAATAACTAGTCTTTAGGTTTTACATATAAAGTAAATATTAGTAGCTCCTTGCCTTGCTTTAGCTTACAAATTAGAGTATATACTGTATATAAATACACAATGTCCTTGTGTGTGTATGCATCTATATGTTTCAATAGATTAAGATAATGTATGTACATACATGCACACAGATATTTTAAAACGTAACTGAAGTTCTGCCAGCAAATACAGATGCTTTAATTTCAGTTATCTGAGTAATTTAATGTAAATGCCAAGTTTTTTAAGAAATCAAACCTAGTATACTTACTCTCCATTCTGAAAGGAAACATTGCTTAGGAAAAGGGCTTTATGTAGTCTTCTTAACATCTTGCTTTGTCTAACAAGTAAATAGCATATGTATGCAGAAATTGTGCTATACATCTTTGTTGTGCAATCAAGGCTTTCTTTAAGGTTGGCAGTTCTATGTGAAACTAGATTTTCATGTGTCCAGTATCTTCTCAGAAATATCTCCTTTGGTTGTCTCTGGTCTGTCAGTACAGCAAAAACCCACAAAAACTTCATAAGTCACATGTCTGCTTTCTTGACACTAGAAATATTCTGCAGGACTAAAAGGTTTTCATTTCTCAAAGCTAAAAACAATTTTAGAAGTTACAGGGACAACTTCCAAAGCAAATGAAGTATGAAAGGCAGAATGCCAAGCAGCCAGCACTCTCAGGGCTGTGATTTTTGCTGAACATTAATGCAATAAAATTACATAGGTCACAAGGTCACACTTTGATAAGATTTGTATATTGCACTGTTGCTAAGTAATTCCACATTTGTAATATATAAGTTGGACTTAAATATGCACCTTGTGTAGGACTTATATACAGGCGGAAATTTTTACCCATATAATTTTTTCCCTTTGTATGTGTCTCCTTTTCTATTTTCCAGTTTATCTAGGCTACCATATTCATTGGAGTCATTAGAAAAAATGGAACAGTTGGTTCTGTTAATCAAGATCCTTGTAGCTATTTAATGCCATTATTTATGAGATACCAGAATGCCTGAGGAAAGAGACTATTCATCAAATACATTTTTCAATTGTTTGCTATAACTGTGGTTCTGAATAAAATATGCCTCCTGCAGAACAGAGTCATCTTTCAGTTTTGAATTTCTTCTCTGCACTAACTCTGATAGGATTTTATTGTTAATAGAATAACTCCAGTAGAGGTAGTGTCTGAAACTATTCTTGATTATGGAAGTTACAATATTTTACACAAAATAGTTTGTTCACATTAAGGTAATACTTGCACAAACTGTAGAATTTAAAGTGGCTAAGGATGTCCTTATCTACTGGGGTGAAATCTTGACCTTTCTGGAGAGATTTGCCCTATTTCTTTTCTGAGTTTTGTGTAAGCAGTTCTGGAAGACCTGTTCCAGAATACTTCATACAGTGCCTCCAAAGGCCACTCACTGCAAACTGAGCAGCTGCATAGAAAAATCATCTGCAGTACAAAACTGGACAGTTACGGTTTAAGAAACCCCTTTCTGGGAAGCAGGTTGCCAATGGGAAGTACTTGAGAACACCTGTATTTAATAGATAGCTCCTTCAACCCCTGCTACATCAAATTTGTCTAGTTTGAAAAAGCTAAGATGTTTAGCATTACATCTCTCACTTAAGTGCTGTGGTAGAGAAAACATTCAGATTGTGTTGCTCTCCTGCTGTCTCATCAAGTCTTCCCCAAACCCAGCAAAAGTACTGTGGGTTTTAGCCCTATTGTCTACACTGGATTCAACCTTGAATCTGGATTCAGCCTGAGTCTACAAGTTGAATTCAGTGGACCGAATTATAATAGCTTTCTGAATGTTGCTTTGCACTTCTACAAAGAAAAGAACTGATCTCAAGAAGCGTGTGACTTACTGTAATAAGAGGGTATATTCTAGCGCAGAAGTAGCTGTTGGATGTTTGACTGTGCACATAGAAATGTATTCTTTCTGTCTGCCAAATCTGAGTTTTATATATATATGTATGTACATATGAAGTCAGTTGGGATCTTTTTTGGCAGTTATGACACTCTACTTCTCTGCTTTTGTAGTTTTTAAGAATCCAAACAGAAGGTGCAAATAGGCTTCCACTTCGTAGCCACCATTCTCTGCCTGTTTTTCCACTGTTCCTCCTCTTGTCCCCTCCTCCACATGGCAATTCATTGCAGGTGCATCACTGCAGGGGAGAAAATACTGCAATAAAAGCGAATCTATTTGGAAAATTATCTCCTGGAAATTGAAATTAAGATATTCGTTAATGTTGCAATTTAACCATGCAGAAACTCAGAGAATTAGGGCTTCCAAAATTATAGTAATTTCCCTTTCAGAGCATGATGGGATTGTGTCCACCTCGCTGAATATTTGTGTTTTATTTGTTTCCAAAGGATATGCCCATCTCATCATGGTGAAGGTGTTCTGGCCCTAGTAGATTTCACCGTAAAAAGCAAAATATGCTTGGTTACTAGTTCCAACTTCTCTTTCAATATGTTTTAGGCTGGCAACAACCCCAACTAAAATGCAGAGAGGAGAGATAAATCAAGGCAAAGCAGAAGAAAACATGGAAATGTAACAAAGGCATTGTAGTAGGCACTGAAAGACACAGCTGTGGAAAGAAATTAACCCCTGTATTTATGAGTTATGGGAGCAGTGCATTCAGCAATGTGTCCTTCTCTTCCATCAGGACCAGATCAGTTTAGACGGCCTTTCATCAAATCGGCTTGATTGTCAATCACAGAATCACTAGGATAGAAAAGATCCAGAGGATCATCGAGTCCAACCATTCCTATCAACCACAAAACCCCTCCACACCTCATTCTCCAGTCTTTTAAAAACCTCCAGGGAAGGTGACTCAACCACCTCCCTAGGCAGCCTAGTGCCCAATGAACCTTTCTGAGAAATATTTTTTTTCTGATGTCCAGCCTGAACCTCCCCTGNGCTGGCCGTGCTGTTTCTGATAAAAGCCTAGATTCCATCGACCTTCTAGGCCACCTGGGCACACTGCTGGCTCATGTTCATATGACTGTCAACCAACACCCCCAGGTCCTTCTCCTCTGGGCTGTTTTTAAGCCAGACTTCTCCTAGTCTGTAGCACATCTACCGGCTCCCTCAATACTCTTGGATGGATCTCATGTAGTCCCACAGACTTGTGGATGTCCAGCTGGGCAAACAAGTCTCTAACTGACTCCTCTTGGATCATGAGAGGTTTCTTCTGCTCCTCTAACTCATGGGTGTGTACACAGAGGAAATAACTTTCTTTAGTATGGAAGACTGAGGCAAAGAAGGCATTAAGTACCTCAGCCGTCCTCATCTGTTGTTACAGTTGTTCCCTTTGCATACAATAGGGGCTGAATATTCTCCCCGGTCCTCCTTTTATTGTTAATGTATTTATAGAAAGTTTTTTTTGTTATCTTTCACAGACTTGGTCAATCTGATTTCTTGTTGGGCCTTAGCCCTCCTGATTTTNGTACAATCTCAGTGTAACAATCCTTATTGGTTCTCTTGGGATGTGGATAGGAAGGCAGTACCATTATTTCCTATTTCTTTATGCTTGTGCACTGTTTGTGTACTTCTGAATGAGGAAAGGAAGAAAACTGACTATTTTTGTACTAGAAAATTTATTCCTTTATTTGAAGTTATGGCAGTGCTTTTATAACCAGAGTAGGTGCTTGTACCATTCACTGAATATGTTATATACCAAAATAAATTTATACTCCTTTGAATTTCTTTTATGGCTAAATTCCTACCCATTTTCATACAAGTAAAAAACAAGTGGTGTTTTGTCATCAGCTAACTCTTCAGCAGGAACTAGGATGTTTTTTCCTAGATGTTCTAGTGGCTATTATTGTTTATTATATTAGTAGGCGTATCTTGGAAATCCAGTCTAAAGTCAAACCTTGTTGTTCTGGACACCCTATGCACTAATAGTAAGGATAAGTCCCCAGGAATTACACTGCCTTTGACAGCTTGCAGTCTAGGTTTAAGGCTGAATGCAAGGAGTAGATAAAACAGACAAATAGGTTTGGGAATGTAAAATTATAAATCAGGTCCATAAATTAAATGCAGAGGTGTTGGTTCACTGACTTTCTAGCTCATATTTACTTTACTTGTTAAATGCCATTTGCACTCTTTTGTTTTCCCTAATTTACCCTTAAAATAAAGAATGGTTGTGTTGCACATCTGTTCTAAAATTATTGTCTACTACCACACATGAAGTGCTGTTGCATGGTGTGGCAACCATACTTTTGGAGTGTTTTCTTCTATTTTGATATGAGAGATGAGAAAGCCTAATGGATCTAATTGTTTTAGTTTTTTTCTAATTTGTAAAATTCCTAAGAGACATTTAGCTTGTATTCAATGGTGCTCAACTATTTGTTTGCATAATACAGGTAATTTGTTCTACTTTGAAAAAACTGCAAGTTCTTTAAGGTTCATTTATTTGATAACAAATTGATGTATTTGTGTTTCTGTGCTTTTTTTTCAGATTATGTCATAAAGCTTTGTGAAAAAACTCAAATGAAAGAACAGGAAGGAAGGGGAAAAAAACTTGCTATACATCTGCCTTGTTTCTTTAATTTTCATTGGGGGATACTAGCAGTGTGTTTTCCACTGCCATTTAATTATGTGCTTTATGTGAGTCTGTTCAACGTGTTTGCCCCTTGCAACAAATCTGAATGAAAATCTGGGATGCAAATAATGATATCTAGGATCAAATGTCATTGCTTGGATGCACCTTTGTCACTGATTTGATAACAACACAGCAAGAAACAGTAAAGAAAATTATTTTATAAATGAAGCCTTGTTGTTCTCAGACTCCTGCATGTTTTACACTTTTCCTTCAGCACAACAAAAATACTTTATGTGTTTTTTGGATAGACAGTGAAGATCAAATGTGTGTCCTTTTCAACAGGTTGAGTGAAGTTACAGTAAAGTGCTCTTTCCTCTAAGAGATTTAGATATAGTGGTGTCCTCTTTCGGTTCTTTGTCATCTTTCACATTGTTGTGGATAGACCATAGCTGCTGTGTTTAGGCCTGATTTTATAGTTAATCTCTTCTAAATAGAGAGCGGATAGTTGAATGAAGTTTGCCCCATTCTTTTTCTAGGTTTCTTGCTTGAAAGTGGACTTTTGTTCATACATTTTTCTGTGGGAAATGCAAAAATAAAGAGCTTGAAGATCCTACTTTGCAAGTTTGCCAATAGTTTTTCTAGGACAGTTTTTCAGTTTGTGGGGTTTGGTTGTTGGGGTTTTGTGGTGAGAATATTCAAATTCAAAATATTCAAATTCAAAATATTCAAATTCAATTTCTGGTTATGTTGGTTCTTTTTTGATTTTCTATAGGAATCAGCTACATAATTCTTACTGACTTTTCAGTAGTCTTCATTGTGCTAAAATATTTAATATGTTGCATATTGAACAATAAGAAAGTCTTTGATAAAGTAAGGTAAACCTCTTATCAGCCAGCTGTCTGGCTTGAGGAAAAGGGTTTGGGAAATCAGATGGGGATTCTCCACAGGGTTGTGGAGTAACATACACCAATGCTTTGCCTTCAAAATAGTTTATTGTTGCAATCTGCAGTTATCTAGATATCTATTATTGTATCTCAAAGATCTTCATGCCCATGCAGAATCCCATTCTAGAATCTGGGGCCAGGAATGTAAAGATGAATTTTTAATTAAAAAAAACCCCTTTTATTTAAAAAAAAAGTCAACAGGATTAAGTAGTACATATCGGGGAGGGAGAAGGAACTGTAAGTTTTCCTGAAGTTTTACTTTTCTGGACAGGAAATTCTTAAGACAGAGACAACTGGAATCAACTTTTTAGAAGAAATATTCATCATGCTTAAAATGAAAAAAACTCTGGGGTGAAAATGGGAGGATTTATATCTCAAATTGTCAGAAGGGAATTTCTCTTGTGAAATTCTCCAAAAATATAGTTTTTTCTGACCAACTCTGTATGGAGACAGCTCATGACTGTATTACATATAAACAAGAGTCAATCATAGTATAAAACACAGATGAGAGGCACTCCCTTTATACTTCACAGTGTTGAAGTGCCTTTTATTCAAATACTCTACCTGAAAATCAGTTCTCAAAATCCTCCTGGAAAAGACTTAATATTATATTTATTTTTATGATAAGTAAAAAAATTTGTAAGAAGATGGAAGACATTTTTATACATTCTAATGCAATGCTGTGCACAGACTGGTGGGCTAGAGCTGATTGTATCCCACTATGGAATATGCAGAAAAGCAGAATGATGTCTGATCGCTAGCTCAGCCTACAACTTGTTGGCATAGAACTTCTGATAAGCTAATAAATATATACTGCTTCCAAATACAAGTGGTTTCATGTGAGCTAGCTGAACTGTTTTGCCAGGCTATTTGAGTTCCAGCATTATCTTCTCCAAATTGAGACCTCCTCTAAATGACTTGTACAAATGCCAAAATGGCAGAAGCAGGATTGAAAATGTCTAATCATGGTTGTTTCATAGCCATTGCATACCCATTTTTTTCTTTGTTTTATTGTGCTGTGACAAAAGTTTAGAATGGCATTATTATTTTCTAGAAGTGCAAAACAGGGCAGAAACCTTTCTAATAGCCAGTGAGACTTACAATATTTACTTATGCTCTTCTAGAGCAGTCTATAGTTAAGGATTTTCAAATTCTTGGTTCCCAAATTTTTGCTCTGTTTCCCTCTTAACTATATGAATTGGAAAGTGCCACAAATCTTTTCCATAACACAAAGGAGATTCTGAATGAATTGGGAAGTATAACCTAATTGTGAACATAATTGCAGTTCTTACAGGTAATTGCAATCATAAGTCAGGCAAGACAGATTCTAACAGTTGGGTCAGACTTTTAATTTCATGATCTAAATTATTAATGGTAATATTTCCATAAGCTTTCTACATAAAAATTGACTTCATAACAGAGAGGTCGGCTGGTGGTGTCTTCTAGCCTTTATGATTATCAGTGGTAATCAGAAACTCTTTTTTTCATAAATGTGTGCTTCTGTTGTCTCCTGCCATACACACAAAATATAAGTGGTGAATTTCTTACAAGTTTTAGGAAGCAAAAATTAATTCTGTAGCTTCTAGTTAAAAGAAAATTAAATTAAACTATGCATGTAACATTAAGAAACATGAAGAGTTAAATGACAAGTGTACACAGAAAAGAGTATTCAGCTTTTTAATTTTTGGAGTGATTTAATGCCTTGGGAGTCTTGAAAGCAATGTTGAGTCAATTTTGGAAAGCCCAATACAAGTCTACTTTTCACAGCATGGCTGCAGTCCGATAAAATGCTATGATGCATAAAGAAGACAAGCAGATTGGTACAAGAATGTCTAACGCTATTGTATAACACAGTAGTGTTTCCACATCTGATAGACAGCTGTGTTGAACACAGTATATCTTGAGACTGTTGCAGTGGTAATATAAAGGGACTTTGAACAAATACTGAGGGTGATGGGGGCTATAAGGATTTTTATAAGACGACAGTGAAAGACTCAGATTATTTATGCAGAAGGTAGGCTGATAACTACTATAATGTGCCTCCTAAAGTGAGATTTAATAGCATATGTAGTACCATCGAATAGAATAAATTCAACACAGATAAACAAGATTTTTGATTTTTACCTGAAACACACAGTAATGATAGAATTCAAAGTAACAAAAGTAAGAAAGACTGAAATTCAGAAGATTCAGAAAGACATCTGACACCTTTCTCAATGAGAATTTAGAATAATAAACGTATACCTGTTTTAGCAAAAGCAAAATATTTTAGAAAGAAAAAATACCCGAAGCAAGAGTATATGTTTAATGTAATTGTTTATTTCTTCTTATTGTGATGTATCTTGGCTGACCAGCTTTTGGTATATTGAGTAAGAAGCAGGATGTTGGACAAAATTGACAATTATTTTTATTCAGGATGACAGTTTCTCCCCCTATTTCAATCAAAATTAATTTGTTATAATTTTTCTCTGCTCCATTTGTCAAGAAAAAAGAATGAATGGCAGCTTTGATTTCCCTTTCTGTCCCCAGAAAGTGTCTGTCATAGTCCTCTTTCAGAGATTGAAAGGGGCAAATTTTGAAGCATTTTTCACTCACATTTTATCTTTACAATCTATGAACACGTCCAGGAACGCAGCAAATATCTCAATCTATACTCCTTTTCTGGCATTTCAATACTTTTAAAAATGAGAAATAGTATGTTTTATGATTTCAGGGGTGCTCAGCTAGAAACAGTTACAGGATCTATTTTATTCTAAAAACAGTCATCCCTTGAAAGTAGATCTGTCTCCAAGTGTCCAAATTTCTGTTTCTGAGTTTGTAGTGAGTTCTGTATTGAAAATATTACAGTAATAATTCAAAGATCTTAATACATTCATAACACATTTGCTTTAAAAATAATCTTTTACAAAGATCATCTTCCCTTGCTAGTCCAATTTATAAAAATACAGGTTCTAAGCACAAAATGTTCTTGTTTAGGGTACATGAATTCTGAACCACAGTGTGAAGTTTGTTTTCTCTCCACAGAAATTCAAAATCCTAAATCAAATTTGTGTTCCCTATCGAATTGTCAGCATGTGGCTGGGATTATAACTGCTTAAAGACAGAATTTCTGCTTGTTTTTTGTCTCATTCAGATATCTCACTTATGAGGGCCTCAAGTGTCAATGGAGCCCGTCTTGTCCTTGCACAGATTGTTGCCTTTCTGATGAAGAGGTTTCACCGCACTAGGCGAGACTGGAGAGCAAGCCTGTCAAACGTGCTGATGCCCGTCCTCTTTGTTGCACTGGCAATGGCCTTGTTTAGCGTGAAGCCTCTGGCTACTGACTATCCTTCTCTCAAGCTGACACCAAGAATTTATGACAATGCAGAATCCTTCTTTAGGTAAAGGTCTCATCCACCATAATCAATATCCTGGATTCCAGGATCCTTTCCCTTGAATTTCATATTTTAAAGATTATTTGCATCCTATGAAGGACGATATGTTAGTTTTAACCATAGCTGTTTAGTTTTCAGATGTTTAGTGCATTTTTATAGGTTTTTATGATGGTGAGAGAAATTTTAAAAAGAAAAGGGGCAAACGCTTTGGAGCAATTTGACCAGGGTGATGTGTTTCAATACCAATAAAGACCATTTATATGTAAATATACAAGTGTATTTAAACAAGCCTTTGCATGCTTTATTTTTACTTGTTTATGTCTGGATCCATTTTCTTAAAATAGTTCTCCTGTTTGAAATTGGCACACAGTATTAACAAAGCCTATATGGATATGTTATATAGTTCTTTAATTCTATAAATATGTAGGATCTTGAGCATAAAAATTAATAGAACTAGACATATTAACGTTTGTGTCTATTTTTTTTTTTTCAATCCCCCTGTGGCCCACTTGGAACAGCATTGAAGATGATAACCTAGGAAACCTTTCACAGATTCTGCTGAGATATTTCTTGGATTGGGATCACACATGCATGAATTCAAGACAAAGGTAACTGGGAATAACATATCTACTTTCTTAACTGTAAAGTCTAAATCTTGTAAATTCATTAGTTTGTGTGTGTGTAATGTGGCATGTCTTAAGTTTTCTTGGCATCATGAGGTTAATGACAAATCTGTTCTGGTGAAGGAGCTGGCATCCAGGTAAAGTATGTAAGTAGGCTTCATTGTTTTAAGTCCAATACAAATCTCTTAGAAGTCAGTGAAAGCTTTCCAATTAATTTCAGGAGGAATTTGATCAGGCCTGGTGTCCATATGAATAAAGGCTAGACAATAATTACAACATGTTTTAGGAAATATTCTGTAGATTTCCAAATTTAGGAATGCAGAACGGTGACCATGCTTTACTTACTGAATTTCTACAAACACAAGGTATGCAGCTCATTTGCCGCTTTACTTTATATATATATTGTTAATCCACTTTGATACAAATGAATAAAACTGATACAGCTTTAGACCCAGTTACCACTGTGATAAAATGCTAAGAGGATGTTCAAGATGTCAAGTCTTCTTGTTACTCTGTGGGTTTATTCTCGTAAGTAATATATATCTTTCATTTAATTGTTATTCCTATCATTGTATTTATTCCTATTAGAAAAAACAGTTCATGTTGGCAGATGGAAACTCTATCACCCCAGGATTCATGCGGATGTGTGGCTGAACAAGAGGTGTGTCATTTTATGTTTACTTATGTATGTAAACACTATGCATGTGTATATTACATCTAATAGTTTGTCTTCTTTTTGAAAGGCTAGAGAAAGGGATGAGGAAATTAACCCTCACAGCACTGGCATCTGAAATACAGCAATACAGTTTTGGGAAAAGTGGAAGGAGGAAACTAATTTTTTATTTTGCTGGACAAGGAACAGATTTGTCTATAATACTAGTGAGACATAAAATATGAGAAGCTTAAATTAAATTGGAATGGGAACTCATACAGGGAGAGGCTCAATAGCCCTGAAAGCTCAAAATTGGAGGCTCCCTGTATCTGGGAGCTGTGGAAAATCTGAATCTCTGAGAGTGAATTCTAATTGGTGTAGGGTCAGAATGTCAAATAAGCCCTAATTTTTTTTCAGTTGATAAACATTATATACTTCATGGTAAGCTTAGCTGTGCCGCTGGTGTAGTGGTATCATGCAAGATTCCCGTTCTTGTGATCCGGGTTTGATCCCCGGGTGGCACAAGACCTTATGATTGGACTTAATGATCCTGGAGGTCTTTACCAACCTAGTGATCCTGTGATTTATAAGGCTTCCGAGATACTGATCATAATATCTGTCTCCTTTTCTTTGTTTTTGAGAATATCCAGATGAATCATTAGAAAGTATCCTATCTTTAGTCTTCTATTTAGTCCATCAATGACATTTTTAGAAACTTATTGCATTAACTACAAGTTTATTTTCATCTCATATTCATCTTGTGCTTTTTTACTATTTCTTCTTAAGAACAAGTGAATAGCAGTCTCACTTTTTTTCATTGTTGAAAACTTTTCTAAACTTTTGTACAAGTTTTGGTGTTTGTAAAACAAAATGGACTCACAAGGTGGCAAGAGAATTCAAAGGCAGTTCTAATATTTAGGTGACTATTTATTTGAGGTACCTTATAAACATAACCCCATAATTTATTCAAAAGCTATCCAACCTGAGAAAGGCAAATTCAGCTGAAAAGCAATGCTGCAAAATCTGTGTAACAATTAAAAAACATGGCAAAGTGTAGTGCCACTGATTTTGAAGATTTCTTTATTTATTTTACGTATACTCTTTTTCAGATGTGCCTAAGTTTCAATACCTCTGCTCCATATGTGAAGAATAAGAAAGGACATATTTTGTATAATCTTTCAGGGTTCCTTGTGGAAGAATATTTAGCGAGACCTTCTGACAAAGCAAGGTAACCTTAAAATAACTAACCTTTGTTTGTCTTCTGTGTATAAAAAAGAGTCCTTCCTTATCCACAGCATAGACCTATGTCATTGAGACCATGAGGGGTAGTTACCTGTTTCTGTTTGTTGTTATCAAGGTGTAGAGTCAAGCTAAGGTAACACGGAACCCCATTCATGGTCACTTCTCAGAGATCCCTCCAGCAGTTGCTTGTAATTGCCTGCAGTCATAACCTGGCTCCTCTTGCTATGCCACAATTTATTTCAGCATCTCAGAGAGGGAAAATGCATATGCATATGCAAATCAGATGAGGAATATAGTTTCCATTTGTAAGAGACTCAATCAAATAGAGGTGAATATACTCAAATTAATCTTTTATTTGAACTAAATGGCTAGTATCCACATGGCAAGACTTCATATTTTATACCAGCCACATAATCTGCTGTATTCTCAGGTTTATTTAGGTGCATTTACAGCTCAACCACTGCTTTTGAAATAAATGCATAGACCAAATATGATGTTATCAAAGAGAAGAAATCATTAACCATTAATTCAGTAAGGAAAAAGTGTGTGTAATTTGATAAAAATAGAAGTAAACATTTTAGTAAGAAAGATCTGAGCTGGAATATGAATGGAGTATGAAGAAATCAGGCTGTTTAAGAAGTTTCTGAAGGCTGGTAATACCTCATTTATTTGCAAACCCCCTAGCTGCTCAGGGATTTCAGCTCTCAGAAAGTAAATAAAAAAGTTATCTAGGGGAATCCCTTCATCAGAAAAGAGCAATAATGTTCACCTGATTCAAAGTGCATTGATCTTTTGTTTTTAACAGAGAAGAGGATTGTGAAAAATAAAGCATTAACATAAGTACTGCCACTTTATAATTGCAAGAAAAGTCTTCTAAGCTTAAGACAGGTAACTTGCTATTACTTTACTTCCCCTTACCAGATATGGTGGTTGGTCTTTTGGAGGGAGGAAAGCATTTGAAAATCAGGAAGAAAAAATGGATAGCACCAAATCTAAACCTCTGGCTAAGGTAAAGGTTGCATGTATGTGTGCACGTTTATGTGTATTTGTTGCTTACTTATTCAGGCTCTAGGCTTCACAACACTTAGCAAATAAATCACTACATAAAATACTTGCATTTTGAAACTGGGAGAAAACCCCTCTGTCTGTTATAGTCCACTTCTTAGTTCACAATTCTTAAATATTATCCTGTGTTCTGAGAGTCAAGCAATTAAATGAGTCGAGCAATACGGCTTTTGCTGGTTTTGGTTTTGTTTAGTTTTTTTTTCCTCCTGGGAACTTATTTCATAGTCTTAACTGATCTCATTTTAAAGGAGTTAGCCCACATACTCCTGTTTGTTTGTTTGCTACAAAAAGCCAATGTCAGAGTTAATGGAAGTTCATTGAACATCTCAAAAATATAGAATCATAGAATCACCAGGTTGGAAGAGACCCACCGGATCATCGAGTCCAACCATTCCTATCATTTTTATCCCAAATCACCTCACAAACCCCTCAAAAATGTTATTATTAATTCTTTTTTTCATTTTTTGTAAGGAAGACTTTGCTACATTTCTCACATTCTCCATCCCCATCCCCACC
>WAAB01008834.1:0-47723 GCA_013389865.1 Piaya cayana
CTATGATTCTATGAAATATGATTAGTAAATGTTACTCTGCTGTTTTAATTTAATCTTCTGTTATAATGGACTTTGCCCTGCACAAGTATATTAAGACTGGAGTCTGCCTTGATAAAATGCAACCCACCAAATTAGTGCTACTTCCCTTTCTATTACTCAGCAGTTATAATTAATATACTTATTGCCCTCACTATTTTTTGTTATTTTGATAGAGAGGGTTGTAGGTGTTTATATTTGCTCAGTCATACATTTGAATATAGAAGAAGTTATTTTGTGTAACACTTAAATGTAAAAGCAATTTAGACCTAAGTGAAAAATGATGGAAACAGACCTGTAAGATTAAGCTGTGTGTCTCTGTACTGTCTAACATCCCCCACTCTCAATGACATTTGTACTAAATAAAATCCAGTCCATAAATCTAAGACAAATCTTAAGAACTTTCTGTGGATTGTCTTTTAGAAAAACATACTCTTCATTAAAAAATCAAATACAAGGTGTAGCAGCATCTATTGATGCTTCTAGGCTGTGTGTTTTAAACTGACATATCAGGTTTCCGGAAAGAAGTAAATTTCTCTGTAGCAGTTAAATACTTGGACAATCTGTACAGACTTTTTTTATTCATTCCAAGAATTTATCAGATAGAATTTGCAGTTGTGGCTTGTTTTAATTTATTTGTCCCCCTTTGTATATTATTTGGGCTGTCTACCTGGACTTTACTGCATCACTATCTTAAACTGCAATTTATTTTTATGTGTCTTAATAGGTGTTGTTAATGAGCGTCCAGCATGTTTCCCCCGCTACCCCTCCTGTCCTTTTCCTGCTGTTTGTGGGATAAATTCTCATGCTGAATTGCTGATATTCATCCTGCTTCTGTAGGGAGTATAATTTCAGGAGAGGGATTAAAAGTTAAACCCTCTTTTTGGCACTGCTTTATATTTTGGAAGCATTTTTTTATGAACAGTAATTGACAATTTCAGATTTCCTTTAGTGGATTTATGAGTTGTTGAATATTGTAATATAATCTGTTGCTTTTCTATGCAAAGGTTGTCTTCTGCAGTACCACGGAAAGACCTGGTTTTGTTTCAGCCTAGGTTCTCTGTTGCAATCAGGCTACAAGCTTCAAAGTTTTGTTGTTGCGATGTGTTCTTCCTAACCTATGCTGAGGAAACAAATTCATCAAGTCCAAGCATATCACTGCAACTGTACTGCACTTCAGAGCTTGCCATCAGCTTCTCTGTCTCTAACAGACTGTTACATTATTGCTGAGGTTCTAATATTTCCCTTACTGCCCTTAAGAATTAAAAAACCCCAGCTACAACAACCCAAACCCAACAAAAAACACCCCCCTGAAACTCACCAAATAAACCCAACAAAAAGCTCTCCCAGAAAAACCATCACAGTGCTGGCCAAGCCCCCAGATGGTGAAGATTCAGTTCTGAACCATTGGCAGGTTTGCAATGTGTACAAATGGTATTCTAAAAATATTTTATCCCAAGTAATTAAGGGCTAGAATTTCTTTAATAATTGTGGGAAGAGAAGTTATCTAATGGTTTTATCAGAAAGAATTTCTTAAGGTACTACATCTTTAAAATCTTTTAATGATAACAAAGTCTTTATAGACACTTGCTTTTTAAAAATCCTTTTGACTTGTAATTAAAAAAAGTAAGCAAGAGCCCAAGAGGCTTTTTTTACACTTCCCTTATAAGGAAGTAATTTGAGAGACTTTTTCGGTTTTGGGGTCTTCGTATAGGTGCTCAGATTACTCATGTATCATTACCTAAATATAGTGTCTCTCAGGAAAGTTAAAAGATTGTTTTAAGTTTGCTTTGTAGACAGAGGTAAAATTTGCATCTGGCTCATGGATGCACTTTTTTGAAACCAATAGAGGGTTATGTCTGTGCAGCATGAATTCAAATAAGCTGCTGAATTTTTTCTCCAAATGAAATGTATGATTTTGCTACATAGTGTTTCAGATAGAAACAGTGTAGATACAAATCCCTTCAGTTTAAATTTAAAAATAGTATAGCTTTCAAACAAGATGAAGCTGTTAGAAATGTAATTTTTGACCACTTTTCTTCATTAAGTCTCTTCCATTATAAAACTCAGACCAAAAAAGCTTTAATGAAGATTAAAGCCTTAAAAGGTATCAATTTTATCAGTTAAAATGTTTCTCCCCTCCTATTTCACTTTTGTTTATTTTCTTAAGAAGAGTTTAAAATATATTTGTCTTGTGGGTTTTGGTGTTTTTTTTTTCAGAGGGGAGGGAACCTACCTTCATCACCGGAGTGCCTTTTTTTGTTGTTGTTGTTTTTTTAACAGATGCAGTACTTCTGACTGTAGCTTCAAAATGCATCTGTTCTCAGGTAGCTTAATAGAATGTTAATCTAGTTGATTATGAACAGTACTCTTTTAAGAGCCTTAGACCTACAGAGAGGAAAAAAAGGGAAAATAAACATTGATGAAGAAGGAAATATGTTCACTATCTAATAATTTTATCTTAGAGAAGGCTAATCATCCATTATGTATAAAGATTACTTGGCTTGTTTTTTCCTTTAAAAATATAGATTGTGTTCGGAGCAGTGGAAAAGAATTAAGAAATAGATTATTTAATCATGTGTTTCCTCATTTCCAGCCACCAATATTTATCAAACCACCCCTAGAGTTTAGACATTAAATCACTAGCTGCTTTTTTGAGCATGTAAATACCTTTGTTATTGCTTCCATGACAGACCTTGCCAATCGCTTATCTTTTGTTAGTAAAAGGGAGATGTGCACTCTGCTGGTGCTTTATATCATTACTGCGACTAGAGCGGCCTTCAACAATCCAACTCTTGCAAGAACCACCAAGGTCTGCCATAAGTGAGTTTAAGTCATGTAAGTGATTGAGGGTCATGAATTGAGCCCAGGAAAAAGTGCTGTAAAACCATAAGAGCAGAAGATTTGGATTGCAATTTCATGCTTAAAATGTTGTCTCCTGAATCAGTATGTAAAGAAAAGTGGCCAGATTTTGCAAAATGTATGGGGTAATAATAAACACCTTTGAAATAAATGGAGATGGAGACAGTGTCAAGTTATGTTAGTTTAGGTACTTAGATGTGGGAATTCCAGTCTAGACTTAGGATTTGTAAATATTCACTTGTTTTTGAAGATACCAAAAAAAACCCCACCTGCCTTTTAAATGGTTAAAAAGCCTTTGATATATATTTCTGCATTGAAAGTCATTATCTTCTAAGGTATTTGCTAGCTCTTACATATCTGAATGAAAGTCATACAATGTGAGCAATTGTGTGTCTGTCACATTTTACATGTGCTCTATATCTCAGTAAATTTCTCTCCCAGATTCAGTTTATATCCCTTCTATTGCAGAGGGGGTTGTGAGAATGCGTATGCATAGTAAGGTTAATCTGTGTGAGAACTGTATTTCATAGATTGAGAAACAAAAATAAATCTGTGGAACAAGGTTTGTTTTTGTTTTTTTTTAAATTTTTCAGACCATTACTTTTGCAGAAGCTAGTGAAAGGTCCACAGCAAATACAGTCATATTATAAAATGCTGTGCAAAACCAGGAATTTGGTTACATTACTGAAACATGCAGCAAAAGGCTTTGGTCCTTTCACCTCAGTCTTGCCATTGGTAACACTGCTGTGCTATACCTGCGGTAGTAGAGGGGAATAAGCCATTTTATTTAAAAAGAAAACATTTTTTTTCTATACTTTTTTCTTTCTTGTATTTCTTGGTACCCATGAAAACTAAGATGAAATTAATGGTGCAAATCATTTTAGGATGAAATTACACATTTAGGATTAAATCCTACTCATTTAGGATGAAATAACAATACTTTTGTTTTTCAAGCATCCTCCTGCTAGATTTCCATAGAAACATGTTTGGAATACATTGCCTTTGTGAAACTTCTTAGAAACCGATAATCTGTGAAAGTTTGCACTTTTAAACAGATGGAGTAAATGTGGTGGAATTGTTAGAAGACAGTGTCAACTGAAGATTTCTTTTTTGTATGTTGTGCATGATTTTACATTTGCCCTAAGAACTGGGATTATTTTTCATACCAAACCATCTACACACTCAGAATGTGAGAGCCAGGTCTGTCATGGAGAGTTGAACCTTGAGACACCAGAAACCTCAGAAGGAACTGTCTTCATCGCTAATTAATAACTGTGCATTTAAATGTTTCTCAAAATGGTCATAGTTTTCTGCAGTGAGGTGAGGTCCCTGTGTCCAGCTGAAGCTTTTTAGCTTCCTGCAACCACCCACAGCCCTGTTTTACTCTGCTTTTGAAGAGCAGCCTTGAGTTATCCAAGTCTACCAGTACAAGCTTGCAAATATTAAGCTTTTAAATGACAAAGCCCCTCCATGGCCATCTGCAGATTCTTCTGTAAGGGTAAGATTTCATCTTGGGCTATTAGTGTCCTGGATGTCATTGTGTAGGAAGCCTGGTGTTTGCCAGAAGAGAACTGCTGTGCTATGGCTGCTGAGCAGAGCTTTTCAAAAGCTTTTCCCTCTTGTATATAGAGCAGCACAGGCAAGCTTGGGAGTGCCAGATGGCCTGCAGTAATTTTGTGTAACCTGTGACCCACCTTAGTTGCCTTGAGGGCTGTTATGTAAGGCATGCAGAGACAAGACTGAAATGCCATCCCCCGCCCAAGACTCTCAAGACTGTGTTTTCTCCTGTGCTTAAAGGAGAGCTCACAAGTCTGTCCCTTGCTGGGTAATGATCTGGACTTAATTTGCTTACCAACAGTCTGCTGTAAGAGTGTTAAATGCAGGTTAGACAAAATACAAGATCCTTCTAGTGACTCGTTTAGTGCCTTTCTTCTTCCCAGCTGGTCTAAGTTGTACACAGCTGCGAGAACATTAGCTCTGAAATTGTGAGCAGCAGACACTATATGCGGTGATGCATTCCTTTATATCTCATGGCCCACGTGGTGATGGCTTCTAAATCCCTTATCATAACTGCCTCAGGCTGGGAACTGGTTTTTTGTACCAGCCGATGTAAAGATGACATTTTTTGAGCTGAGGGAATTTAATGAGATTGTACTGTTCTCCAGGCCTCAAAAGATTATGCCATTCATCACAAAACTGGAGCTTTTTAGTTGCTTTTTCTAATTCCCAGATAGGAATCATTAAATTATTTGGGGGGAATAATATCATTCAAGAATAACTGGTGGCAGTTACACAAAGCTGTTTTATTGAGCTATTTTCTGTGTTAATTCTGCAAGAATGGAGAAACAAATAAACATGCCTGCTAGTAAGATGTAATATTGCAATGACTGCGCTTTGCCATTGTTGAGTGATGCAGCACCTGGTAAATTTGCAAATATATGCAAAAGCTTTCTTCTTTAATAGACTCTCCTTTGCTATTTATCTTGGTTCACTTTCTGTTCAGCAGTGTTTGTTTGGTGTTAATGGTGTCTTTTTTTCAACTTATGGGTGCACAGTGCAGGAAATGCAGAGCAATCTTACCTTGATATAAGGTACACTCATCTGTATGCTCCTTGTTCTCTGAAGTATGAAGGGCATTGTGTGTGTTTAGGACAACTTATATTTACTGAAGAAGCAGAAGTCGAACTCCAGTTGCATTTTACCTGATGTCATACACCTGTAAATACTTTTTTATGGGTTTCAGTCAAGTCCTATGATGTCCTGAGATGGAAGGGACCCACAAGGATTATCAGGTCTACCACCTGTCCCTGCACAGGACAAGCCCTATGTTACTTGACAAGTTCAGAATAAATATGGCTGCAACCTGGTTGGTCAGGCTGCTATTGCATGCGTGCATTCAGCATCAGAAATTTGAGGTTTCCATGTGCAGGCAGTGTTTTTGATGTGTTTGAATATGTAGTTTTCACTGAGCTCCATTCCTTCAGACAAGACCACCAATGTCCTGAGAGTTCCACGCCACAAGACAAGTCAGGATTAGTTGCCACCACACCATGTTGCAATTTACTTGAAAATGTAATTCTTCCACTATTACTTATTCTGTTTGTTTACACACCATGCGTCTTGAATATCCTCTATAGCAAACTGAATTTTAGAAATGTTTTTGGGAGCTGAGCTGGGTGTGAATGCTCTCAGTAGCACAGCACACTGGAGGGATGGTCTTAAAGCTAGTCTAAGATGGTCTTAGAGCACACCAAAAGGGCTGGGTGTCTTTGTGGATGAATAGGTCCCTTTTTTATCTAGGAATAGGTCCCTTTCTGCTTATCTGTATGGGAATTTGGTTCTTTAGGGGTAGTTTCCCAAAATGTGTTGTTTGCTCAGGACTTTTTGCTCTTGCTTATGAGTGATCCTTATGTCTCTGAAGAAGTGCTCTTGAATGTCAGTGTAATCACTTGCTTTGCCTGCCCTTGCAGCAAAGGGCTACAGGACTAAGCCCTGTGTGATTGTCTTAAACAGTGAAAATAGGGAACATGGCTAGAAGTTGATGTCACTGAAAGTGAATATGTGAAATGATATTAGATGTTATCACAAAGCTGGAGGAAATTTTTGCTCAATTTTGTGACATCTGAAGACATTCTGCCTCAACTGTGGTTTGCTGTTCTTTAAACAGTCTGTTTTGAACATTGTGTAGTTTTACCATACTCATGAGTTCCCTAAAGTCTTTCCATCACCACTGCAAATAAAAAGTTTGTCTTGGTCAAATAGTGTTGAAAAGGCATTGAAGTCACCAAACCCACATGGGGATGATCAAAGATTTTACTTTGAAGGATCACTTGTTGTGAACAATACATTCACTTTGTTGCAGTTACCTTATCCTTAAGTTTACATGAGACACACTGTCATGAAAACATAATTATTGTTTCTTAAAGGCTGGTGTTTTCCTGATACTATTCTCCAGCCTGAAAACAGCAACCTATGTCATAGCACTTGATTTGTTGTGGAAAGGTTATGATATAACAAATTGAAGGGTTAGCACTTCAGCTGTGTGTAACTGGTAACAAAAACATATGAACTTGTGAACATAAATAGCATTTTAAATAGATTGCTAAAAGGAAGGGAAAAATTGGCAAAAGTAGCATGGATATGCAGGGTTGTTACCACTTGATATTCAGAAACACTACTCAAGCTTTTTTACGAAACCAACTATCTTTTGTTTTGGTACTGTTGCAGTGAGGGAAAGTGAGGGAAAGTTCACTTGCTTGAAATATTTATGAACAGAAGGAGCTGTGAATAATGAAAAGCAAACTGCTAAGTGTGCTAGTTAATAACTTATAGGTGGGGTTTTTTGGTTGCTGTGTTGATCTGGTCTTGCTTGGGAGATATATCCTTTTTTTAAGTACTTTTTGAAACTTAATTTTCACAGTGGTGAATCCAATTACCAACCAAGAAAAACTGAAGTATCCTTTCTTAATCTATTTCCCTCCACCTACCCACCCCATGCTTTAGACACAATGGTTGGAGGGATGGGGTGCTGGTATGGGCGCTCCACCTGCTGCCCTGGGCCATGTGGGGATGCTGCGACACAGTTGAAGTCCTTTGGAGATGAGTGGGAGGTTCCTGAGCTAATAGGTGCCAAGAAGAAAACTTCTGTAAAACACTTTAAAGGAAATAAGGAGTCTTCCACTCAGAAGGTGGTGTGATGCGGCCAACAGCCCACCTAAAGTACCTCTGTACAAATGCACAAAGCATAGGCAACAAACAGGAGGAGCTGAAATATACTATGCTATTACTGAAACTTGGTGGGATGAATCCGATGAGTGGAGTGTGGCTATCAATTGTTACAGGCTGTTCAGAAGGGACAGACTGGGAAGGAGGGGTGGAGGCATTGCACTCTGTCTCAGGAAATGGATAAAATGTGAAGAGTTGTCTTTGAAGAGTAACCATGAACAGGTTGAAAGTTTGTGGGTCAGAGTAAAAGACTGAGTCAGCAAAAGGAACGTTGTAGATGGTGTATACTACAGGCCACCTGTTCAAGGAGAGCCAACCACTGAAACCCTCTTCCTCCAGCTACAGGAGGCTTCACTCTCACAAACTCTCATCCTACTTGTGGACTTCAACCACCCTGACATATGCTGGAAAAGTAGCACAGCAAGCTGTAGACAATCCAGGACACTCCTGGAATGCATTGAAGGTAATTTCTTAACCCAGTGTAATAGTTTGGGTCGACCCTCCCCCAAACCACACAGCTTTGCAGTCTTTCCTCCTCCCCCCCCAACCCTCTATGAACACAAGGGAAAGGGAGAAAGGAAAAAAAAGCAGACCAAAGCTGTATGATTATATACACATGTATTAACACTTATATGCAACTAGAATACCAAGTACACAGGATAAGGGGACCCCAGATGCCTCCCCCTACCCCGAAGGGAAAAAGAGAGAGAAAATCCAAAACAGATATACACAATAAGAACCCAGGAGTAAACAATAAAAACTAACAAGAGAAAATCTTACTACTCTCCTTTTTAGATAGCAGGACTTCATTAAGCAACCCCCGGCACTCTGCTATTCTCCAAGTCCACAAGGCCTCACTGGGCCTCACTCCTCCACACGAGCAGAGTTGATAGCAGAGAGAACCTGCTCCCCGAGCCACAGGAAGAGAAGAGAGAGCAAGGCGTGTCTGACCTTCTAATTTATACCCTGGTTTATGTAGAAAATCGCATGGAATACTGGGAGATTGAGTTCTTTTTCCTCAGCCGCAACCTGGCTATTCAAGGAGAGTCTAAAAATCAAAACCATTACACCCAGCTAGTAGAGACCTTCACCAAAGGGGATGCAATACTGGACCTTATGATCGCCAATACAAATGAGCTCATCAATAAAGTTGGGATTAGAGACAACCTGGGCTGCAGTGATAATGCACTATTGGAGTTCAAGGTCCCAAAGGGATATGGGACAGGCGAGGAGTATAGTCAGGACCCTAAATTTCAGGAAAGCAGAATTCTAGCTCTTCCAGGAGTTAGTCAATAGGACCCCATGAGATACAGTCCTCAGGGATGGTGGAGCAGAAGAGATCTGGCAAATATTTAAGGATCTTTCCATGAAGAGCAAGATGGTGAGATGTGAAGAAGGGTATGAGAATTACAAGCTTAGCAATTGTTATTGTCTTATCTCCTTTTTTGGCATTTTGCTTATTCAGGGATGCTGGGTCACAGATATTAATTACTTTTTTTTTTTTTTTGGTTGGAGGTGAGGTAACTGTGGCACATGACCTTTTTATGAGAAGCAGTGGAAAGTTCTGTTCTTTTTAAATCTAAATTCAGCATTGAAATGAGATCTTTTTAGAAATAAAAAAAATTTAAAAAAGGTCAGATTTGGGGCCAATTTCCCAGTTTCCAGTGTCTCTTTGAAGCATTAGAAAAAACAAAGCACGTGGTCCCACAGCCTTTAGTAACTCACTGTCCATATTAATTCAGGTTTAATCTAGGCTAGGGCCTTTTCAAAGTTACTGAATTATCTTCACTAGTTAAGTGTGCTGCATTGGCAAAGATGAGGTGACAGGAGATTTTGCTGCTTATTCATGGAAAAGCTTGCCCACCTCCCCCCTTTTCCCTCCAGGCACTTTGTCTTACATTCATTTTATACTTAGCATAGCAAAAATCATCAGAGGACGAGGCTGGGTCTACCCTTCTAAAAACAGAAGGTATTGCCCATGCTTAAAAAGAAAATGTGCTAAAAGTTCACAGCTCCGTAGCTAGTTAGTAATTGTGTGTTTTGATAGGCTCTTTTCTTATTCTGTGCGCCTTTTGCTTATGCTGCATTGTTCTGGTGCTGGTCAGTCATGCCTGCAAAGCTAGAGTTCAACACTTTGCTGAAACTCATTAGCGTCATGGTTGTCCTCTCCACTGTGAACTTTTGCCTCATCAAGAATAAGTAATTCTGTATCCCTTTGTGGGTTTGTTGTGCTGAAATTTCCCTAATTTAGAGCAGAAGTAATATTTTCCTTATTTATTTGTTTCTTCAATCACTTGTGCTCTTTCCTGTTTTCTTACCTCTTTTTATTTTATTGAATACATGAATTTTATTAAGAGCTTGAAGTTAGTATTTATCTTTTTTTGTTGTTAATTCATTATATTTGTGAATGCAGACAGGATCTCGTTTTGTTAATGTTGAATGTAGAATATGACTGACATCAATTGTACCGGCTTTCTCTACCCTGGGAGAAGTTTGTGTGGCTTTTCAACCTCAAAGACTATACAGATTTTCTTGTAGATATCTATGCTAATATATGTTCGCCTTAGTGAGGGGAAGGTTGCTAAAAGAATGCTGGTGATTTAATAGTTTTACATTTCCTATACAAAATTGCTTTGGCTGTGAGACAGAAATATCTCACAGTTCCATTGTGCTTCAGAAAGAGTGGCCAGCCACTGACCTCATCCTAGTATTTTCAGATTATGTCTGAAGATAAGGTCCAAAATTGTCAACATGAGGATGCACTTGAAGTGTGCTATATCTGCTGAGGAGTTACCTTTGGATGCTCTGTCAGGCAGAAGGATGGTAGTTTCATCATCCCATTGAAATAATGGAAAAAAATGTGCAACAGTGTCATTTGCAGATGATTAGTAAGAGCATTGTGTCAGTGGTGAAGCACTCTAGAAACTAGTGACTGATACTGAACCACTGATAAAAGGTATCTGCTTAAGCAGAAGACTGTTTCCAGTAATTTTGTGGGACTTTTTCCAGGCTTTTATCATTATTGAGCAAAAGGTGGGTACCTGTCAGCATCATCTGTGCCTTGCCAGCTCTGCCCTGCTGTTGTATTCTCTGTGAGTTGATTTCATGCAAACCTCAACCTGTCTTAGTTGTGGATATATGACTATGTGAGGGAAGAGAGGGATGCACAAAACTGGTTATCCCTGTGGCCGTGACACTAAACTTTTCCTATCTTACCAGGTCCTCTTGGTGGTTGCATGTAGGTGAATATATATAATGAGAAAGACCTGATCCTTTCTGAACATGGCAAGAAAACTGTTCAGAGGTGGATGTGTATTTTCCTGTTGCTACCAGTTTTGTCCCTGAAGACAAGACTTGAAGCAAATTTGTGCATTTCTCAGAAGCTTTGCCATCTTTCTGGGGCAGGATTGACCAGGATGAGATGAGGATAGGCGTCTGATGTCATCTGTCTGCTGTTCTGCAGTGCTGTTAAATCCTACTGTCCTATGTTTGGACAATAACTTTACACAAAGTCCTGGCTGGCCAATTAGGTACAAGCATCTTGTCAATTAAATAGGCAGAAAATAAATAAAGTATTTCCACTTACAGAGCACAAGTATGAAGATGTTGTATAGCTTTCTCTTGCATGCAAATGGAATAGTCTTTCCCACTAGCATTTGAAAGCATTCATTGCTTAATACACTTACTGCTGGAAACATAGTCTGCCAGTGGTAGAAGTCATGTAGGCTCCAGCAATTTAAAGTGTGCTGTGATCAGCAGTGCAGGATTCAGTGTAGCTAACAGGATCCAACCAGGGTGGATTTGTAGTCTCTGCCATTTCTTTTGCTCTTTATGAGCCTGAAAAGGTTTTGGATCCTGACCTTATTTAACGCTGCAGCTATAGTGGGTCACTTCATGTCTTCAGATGTTTCAAAGGAACTATTGACATAGTGCTACAGACTAGGGGTAGAGTGGCTGGAAAGCTACCCAGAGGAGAAGTACTTGGGGGTGTTGGTTGACAGCTGACTGAACATGAGCCACCAGTGTGCCCAGGTGGCCAAGAAGACCAATGACATCTTGGCTTGTATCAGAAACAGCGTGACCAGCAGGTCCAGGGAGGTTATTCTCCCTCTGTACTCGGCACTGGTGAGGCCGCTCCTTGAATCCTGTGTTCAGTTCTGGGCCCCTCACCACAAGAAGGATGTTGAGGCTCTGGAGTGAGTCCAGAGAAGAGCAACAAAGTTGGTGAGTGGGCTGGAGAACAAGTCTTACAAGGAGTGGCTGAGAGAGCTGGGTTTGTTTAGCCTGGAGGAGGCTGAGGGGGAGACCTTATTGTTCTCTACAACTACCTGAAAGGAGGTTGTGGAGAGGAGGGAGCTGGCCTCTTCTCCCAAGTGACAGGGGACAGGACAAGGGGGAATGGCCTCAAGCTCTGCCAGGAGAGATTCAGGCTAGATATCAGAAAAAAAAATTCACAGAAAAGCTCATTGGGCATTGGCATAGGCTGCCCAGGGAGGTAAGGTGGTTGAGTCACCATCCTTGGAGGTGTTTAAAAGACAGGTGGATGAGGTGTTCAGGGATGTGGTTTAGTGGTTGATGGGAATGGTTGGACTCAATAGTCCTAGATGTCTTTTCCAGCCTAATGATTCTATGATTCTGTGATCAATATTTCTTCACTGAAAGGGTCATTAGGCAGTGGAATGGTGGTTGTGGTGGTGGGAGGTGGTTGACTCACCTTCCCTGGAGGTGTTTAAGGTGTGGGTGGATGAGGTACTGAGGAGCATGGTTTAGAGATTGGTGGGAATGGTTGGACTTGATGATCCGGTGGCTCTCTTCCAACCTGGTGATTCTATGATTCTGTGATTTGGCCAACACTTATTTTTCCAGGTGTGTCTTCCTGGTTACAAAGATTGAATTTCAAGGTACATTCCCACATGATGACAATATATCATCTCTCCCAATTGTATCTCTTCTAAAAGGGTTTTTTTTTGTCCTTTTTTTTTTTAATTGTTATGTATGCTAAATTCTTGCTCAGTCAGTAGTATAACGGATGATTCACATTCCCCAATCCACTTGACACTGAAAGTCTAAATCTGCTATCCTTTCAGAGAAGGGAATATATTATGAACTGTTGAATTTTATATTAGAGAACAGAGATGAACAAAAATGATAGGAGAACTGTAAATTCCTTCTGTATGCTTCCTAACACTTGTGGTCAGAAACTATACTAAACAATAAGAAATCAGGCTCATTCTAATTGCTTTGTGATAAGAACACATTCTTCTCTTGGTATAAATAGCCATTGCTTCTTATGCAGCAGTGTGAATTTATGGCAGCTGAGAATGTGGCCTCAATGCAAGCACTGTACTTTCTTCCTGTGGCATGCTTTTGGAAACAATTGTGTTTTCTTGGGTTAGAACTGTTTGTGACTTTGAAAGCTGTTGAATTGCTTCAGTTTCAGTGGAAGTCACTAGGAGTTGGATCCTCTCTGGGGTTCAAGCTCATGAAAGTATTTAGGCTTGGGCAGCAGCTTAACTATTTGAACAGAACTTAGATGGATACATAGATCCTGAGATGCATGCTTTCCAAAATCAGAGACTAATTCATTACTCTCCTTTATGTTTGATTTGGGTCAAAAATTAAATAGGGAAAAAAAAAATAAAAATCATTCCTGCAATTCCCATCCAGTTGATGCCCCCTCCCCAGCCCAACTGCTTAATGACATTGTAAGGCTTTGCTGTTATTGCAGGAGCCAAAGGCAAGCAGGATGCAGACTGAGTTATCAGAGTTAGTACCAAACTTGAGATGCTTTATCAGATTATGAATGAGGTGAATGATAAACTAGGGTTGCAAAGCTGGCTTTATGCGGACTGTTTAATAAGAAGAATTCCCTGGTAGCTTTCTCCTCATCTATCAAAGTTAAGTTTCTTTACTCTTAGAATGGATTATTTATAGTAGATGTTTCTGTGGAGGTAGGAGAAGAGGATCCTTATTTTATTCCTTTTTTAAAAGATAAAATAAATAGCCCTGAATGCAGGTAGTAAATTTTCACATTATAGATTAGGTAATATAGTAATAATAAACTATACAGTAAATGTATGGACAAAATTGAGTAGTAAATTCTTACTACAAGGTGCCTTCCTTCTTCCCTTGTAAATTACTTAATTTCCTGCATTCAATATGTCTGTCCCATTAAAAATCAGAGTGAAAAACATCAGCTGCAGCAGTCTATCATTTTGTGTTTCCAGTGGAGATAATTTAAGTATAACACAGTGACATTGAATATAGATAGAAAGATGACAGGCCATGATTAAAGTTTTGTGTTGGGCAAAATAAATAGCTAGAGGATGGGAGGGAAAACGACTGAAATATCGTTCAGTATTGTGTGGTATCTTGGTTTTTTAATAACACTAATCAAATATCCATTATTGGTTTTAAGCACTAGAAAAATCATTCTTCTTCCTGTTTTGAACATGCTTTTCAGGAAAAGAAAAGCAGACATAAAGTATGTACATTTCACATAAAATGCAAGGTGATACTTCTGTCCTTAAAATGCTGATATCAGGTTTTTTCCTATAGGTAAGGGAAAGATGTAATGATTCTTAGGGGATTGTTTTTAGATTTCAGTGTAGATTCTAATCCTTCAGTATCCTGGATGCAGTAGGTAATACTTTACTGAGTTATAGAATTTGGAGATAATGAGTGTAGCTGACAGGCTTAATTATTCTAAACATTTGGAAGAAAATACTGTCAGATATTTATGATTTTCTGTTTACTGAGATCACCATGCAGGGGCATGTATTTTTACATCAATATTATTTCTTATTTGTTGTTGTTATTAGCCTCTTTTTTTAAGAAATGTTTCATAAAGACAGTTCACGTTAATAGCATTTGAAAGGTCTGAGAAAATTCCTTCCATCACAATCCATTACAATAGAATGCATTTAACCATTTTTTCTTAATTATGCAATCTATAGAATTGGTGGTGTAACCTTGTTATACATATGCACTAAATACCCTAAGCTGATTTAAAACATTAACATGAGAATCTAATGAGTCTTCACATGAGAAATATTTTGACACATTACATATAATTAAATTTTCTTGGATAAGGGAGTGGAATTTATGGGAGAAGGTACAATTTATGTTTGGTTCATCACTTCGTTAACTTACAATTATTGCTATAAAACATAACACTTCATTAAATGAAAGCCTATGGAACTAGAGAGAAAAATGAAATTCTGTAAGGAGATCAGATACACTTGACCCCATTGCAGTTAGTCCTAGGCAGTGGTTTGCTTTCCAGCCCTCCCTCCCTATACACAGTTTGTCTTGCCTTCTGCACTAATGGCTGTATTCTTAATGACATATCTCAGCTGCTGATAGAAATCACTCAGCCACAGATCTGAAGTAGGAAATTGCCTACTCATGGCTACCCTTTGTTTACCATGCTTTGATAATTTGGTATGCACGTTTTAATACTCTGTCCTTTGTTTTCATAGCACTGTGAAGTACATAATATTTACACATTACATTGGTTTTGCTTCAGTGTCACTGCAATTATAGTTAAGCTTGTATATATACTTCACTTTTAAAGGCTTGTTTCCTTCATATATGTACATCTTCACATCCATTCACCCATCCTCTGCACTTACTATGAATTGTTTCACACAAGGACAAAACAATGCAAGTAAAATGGTTTACAAATAGAAAATAATATGTATAAATATAACAAATTCTGCAGGCAGCATATGCTTATTATGTGCATGGTCTTTCATAAGATCTTCATCTTAGGTGACAGCACAGAAAATAGAGGCAATGAAGGAGAGGGTTAAGTTTTCAACTGAAAGGAGTATAAGGGAATATAAACCTGTAGAGGCTGTCCCTTCTGCCAGACCTGCAGGAATACACTGCCCCTGGACTGAAAGTTCAGATGGGGCAAGGGGAGATGTGAAAGCAGCAAGGTCTGTGCAGCAGGCAGCAGCAATCTGAAGGAAGTTGTGCAGTTTCAGTGGCTGCATTCCAGTATGGCATTTTTTTCTTCCAAAGTATTTTTGTTATATTCAGTTCCATTCTGCAAATGTGGGGGGGGGTTCATGCTGAGCCTTGATTGTCTACAATGTTAAATACCTTGGACAAACAGGTGTCTGCTTGTATTTGGGGTTCTCTACTAGGAATTGCCTGAAATTTGGGATGAGGGAAAGGAGGGAATTGAACTATTGCTCTTCTTTTTGCTTCCAAAGCTGAAAAATGATAGCTCCTAATCCCATCATAATTTTAAAGACTGTGGTGAGTGTCCCCTAGCAATACTGTAGAGGTTAGATCACTCAAGAAAGACATAGGAGACCTGGCTGCAGGTATTCTGCTTACTGCACCTCCAGAAATACTCTACCTGCTTAATCCCTGAATACAGAAGAGAAGGTTGTCATAGCCACCACCTAAGCACTGGTGTAGGGGCTCACCTGCTTTCTCAGGTCTGTCCCTTCCTGCACATACACATCTGTTCCCGGGATGCTGTAGAAAGCAGAGCCACTTGTATTCACATTCTTCCAGTTGTGTGAAAGTAGTGTTCTCGTTTCTGTGCTGCACTATTGCATCCTGTCTGAGTGTGCTAGACGTCTTTTGGATAGGAGTGCTGTGCAGAGGACTTGTCTGTGGCTCATAAGGTTTATGAATTAGAAAAGATATCCCAGCACAAAATTTTTAGGTGTTGAAGATGTAGGAGTCTAGAAGTTAGATGGGGATTGTAAGAATTGTTTCTTGGGCTCTTGTGGTTGTAGTTCAGGGTGTTTTCCAGAAGCTCAAACATCACATTTAATGTTTTCTAGATATTTTGTGTATGTTTTATAAGGGTGAAGGCAAAGTCAGAGGGGCAGGTTGCTTGTGCAAGGGAAATGTGTTGCAAGCTTCAGACTTTTCCTAGGAGTTCTAGCTAGTCTCCAGGGTCAGGGTGGATGTTACAGCAGATGGATAGGGAAACATGGAGTCTCCTGGCTTTGTTGAAATGAGCCTTGTTTTCTCATGGAGAAGTGTAAAAATAGGGCAACAAACAAGTGTTGTTGGTGAGCTTTGAAATGAGGAAGGTGGAATGAAGTCTCCTGCACTGGGGGACAACCACAGGATTGGAACAATATGAAGTCAATTCATGATATTTTGGCTCCTGAGGAGACTGGAGAAAATAGACAATGCAAGTGGTTGAATAGTTAAACTGAGGTTGTGTGAAGGGGTTTATAGGATTAGGGAGTGTTGCAAGAAGGAAAAACAGAAACTTTTGATTTCAGATGTATAGAGAAAGTGACTTTCTAGTGTGCTATTCAGGCAGAGTCCAGGGTTTCTTTATCACTTTTCCTGCATCCTTTTCTATGTTCATCAGCTGAGGGCTGTGATCTGATGAGCCCTAGCTCTGCCTTCTGCCTTATCAATATGATAAACCAATCAGAGGGTGGATTTCTGCTAACAGTAAAGCAGTATGGATGCCTGCCTTCCTCTAAGTATTGTTACTCCATATTTTCATTTACTTCCCTCCTTTGTTCACTGCATGGCTGTTGCCTTAAGAAAAAGCAACAAAGACATAACTAAATGTATCATAAGAAAAGTGAGTCCCTTCCCTGTGGTGCAAAATATAAATAGAAGTGAGTGACAAAATAATAGAGAAACTTTCCCTGGTTTGTACAATAGATCAACAAAGAGTGGACATATAAAGCAAAGTCTTTTGATTCGCATTGCCTTTTTCTGCAAGCCTCAAAACTTTCCAATAATTTTAATTGTCATAATGAAAATCCCCATTGTTTCTGGCAGACTGCTTTAGTTGCATTTTGTTTAGTTTGTTGTCAGAGAAAACTGCCTTTAGTGTTAATGTGTGCCAAGTACTGCGAAAACATTGAATGCATGATTTCCTGAACCTGCATCTTCATGTTGCTCACCCATTAGAAGGAAATGGTCTAGAGTATTTCTTCTTAGTGATGGTTAATCTCCCCTCATAAGTTATCTTTTGTTTATACAGTTTCTGAATACCTGTCTTACTATGTAGCCTTTTAGCTTCAGTGTCGCTCTTGGTTTTCAAGATGTGGCTTCTTATAGGGATTTCCCTTAAAATAAGTAATATCATCTGTCAACCTCAGGGTGCCACTTTTAACAATTAATTCATCAAAAGGCATTCCTAAAAACTAGAGGTGATGAAATTTACAAGTAGTGACATCTCCCTCTGTTGATTCCTATTTGCTCTGATGAAATTTGGGGGGGGGGGGGGGGTGTGGTTTTTTTTTGTTTTTTTAAAGTAGGTTTTAATATTAAAATCCTTTGGCTATTTTTACACGGGTATGTTTTCTTTTAGGCTATAGTGTTCAGGAACTGAATGTGCCTTTTGTATGTATGCAGAGCCCTCAGTAGGAGAGTCGTGTTCTCATAGTTCCAGTTAGCACTATAAATAGCTTTAGAATAATGTGCTGAGAGCCACACAGAGAGCCCCCATTGATACCTCTGGGAATCTTGTGAAAAGACAGAGGAGCAATGTTCTTTGGATTTCAAGGAAGAGAGAAACAATCCTTGCTGAATACGTCTCTTGACACAAATTGTGCCCAACGCTATGTGTAGATTGTACCCTCTAGTTTCCTTGTACCCTCTGGTGTTGTTTCCTAGAAAACTACTTGAGACTTGGTAAAGGCATATGCAATTACCATTTCAGTTGCCACTTTTCAAATGAGAACTCAAGGATAAATATTCCTGCTACACATTCATTTCTTCCTATCCGTAAATGGCTTTCCTTCTCTGACAGCTCTTTCATCATCATCAACTTGACCTAATCCAGAATTCTCCCTGATGCATTCTTTTGTGTTGCTGTGTTTGTTTCAGTCATTCTTCAAGTCAGCTTAGGTCTGCTCTTGTAGATTGTTTCTGCATAGAATCCTTGAGATAAGACCTGGGATAGCTGTCCACCCAGCTGAAAAATTACTTGGGTTTTCTTGTGTCTTACTCACTCCAACATCCATTTCCCTGGCTATGGCTTGATAAAAACAGTCTTGCCGTACCCTCATCCATTCAAAGTGCTGTTGCCACTGCAATGACTTTTCTTTCTCTTTTTCTTTTTTTTTTTGTTTTAATTCTGTGTTTCTGATCATTTCACTTTGTGTGCTTTTCTCCATTAGTTCCCTCTGTCCTGTCACATCAAATATAACTGCTAGTCTTCAATGTCATGTCTGCTAACAATCTTACTGCCTGCTCAGTCTTTTATATATATATTTTTTTTTTAAAAGACATTTACAGACATTAAACCACGTTGGTATCAATCACTTGCCCATTATGTTTTTATACTAGCACCTTTTGCCTTTCTTACCTGATTCCTTTATGGAGGGATAGAGATCTTTTGTTATCCACTGACCTGTTTCATTGGCCTCCTGCAAGTCCTTAAACTCCTCATTCACTGTGATACCTGAGTGTGCTTGACAGTGATGAGAGAGTAGTTACTGATATAACTAAACTGTTGTACTGTAACTAACATGCCATGTTCAGTGCCACATTCAGTCCACTCTTGTCTCAGTATTTCTTTGGACATCCTCATCATTATCCTAGCTCTTCGTTCCTTGTTTTATACTTAAAGTCTTTCTGAGAAAAGGGCTGTCATTGTAACATGTTTGGTCCTGGCACTTTGGATTCACGAGCACTCTGGCACTTGGAGGTTCATAGTCAGTAGGTGATTAAGGTACACTTTGTTGTTACAGGGTCTATATAAATGATTGATGTATTGTGATTTGTTGTAGATTCCAGTGAATTGTTCCTGACACCTCCTTTGGACTCCTTTGGCCACAGTGTTCAATATATCACTGTCTGTATGTTACTATCAAAGTGGTATATACGTGTAACATATACCACTTCGATAGTGACGTACAGACAGGCATATAACACCTAGAGGCTGATACATCGTAAAATATTTATAAGTATAGGAATAATATAAAATCTGATCTCAATCTAGCGATTTGTAAAGTTGCATAACTGAAAAAACTTATTGTGTTCAGTACAGACATACATATATTTTTGCCTTCATGAAAACTGTTAATGCACTCTTAGTGTAAACTGAACGTGCATAAACCAAACCATGGAATTTGATTGAGCTTGATTTTACAAGCTTGATGTAAAAGCTGAAGATTTTTACATGCTGTGATTTTTGATAATTACTTGGTATGTGTTTCTCTGTCAGCTGTTCCCATGTTTCAAATAATTTTCATGTAACAAGTGTGTTTGAAAAAAAATGCTTCTAAGCACTGAATTTCAAAATACTGACTAAAAGGTGCAGAGTCCTTGAGCTTAGGTAAGTATGTTCAGAATATCCAAGCATATGTGCTTTCATGAATTACAGTTGAAAAGTTCAGTGTACCATCTTAGTTCAAGATACGTCAGTTTTACAGATACGATAAAAAAACTAATATGTCCTTAAAATGAAAGTAGTCTATTAGCAGTATGTCGAGTAGTTGCTGATGACTAAAATGAGTGTCAAACTTAGATGCAATCAAAAGCATGTTGACCAATGAGCTTAGTCATGGCCAAATAACAGCAGCCCGTGCACTGTTACGCTGTACTTTTACATATGCCAGTCATCTCCACTGCAAATACTACATACATCACTATCTCTGTCCTAGTTTTATCAACAGAGCTCTTCATTAAGTTGAAGGGTCAAAACAGACTATCCACTGGAAATCATGATTTAGGTCTCTAGCATATTTTCTGAGCCTTTAAAAATAAGCCATATGTATCTGCAAACAAACCTTTTCAAAAAGCAAGTAAATTGACTTATGTATGTCTGCAGGGAAATGTAACTGTAACCATGATGATGTGACTGACAAGTAGAGAAACACTGGGGGTTATTTTATTTTTCTGGCTTGGTAAGTGAAATGCTACCTGGATGGAACACAGAAGACTGTTCCCCCCCAAGCTTGGGGCCCCCCCAAGCCTTTCTAATTAGTGATACTCTAAACTCCTTTGGGGAGACCAATTTGTGGACCTCATGCTGTATTTTGCCTTCAATAAATAAATAAATAAATAAACAAACAAATAAATAAACATACACTGACTGTAAGCACAGATCAGGGAGCTCAGCTTCTGGAGCTTAATTTTGCTCTCAGTCTCAAGATATTGCTGTGTGAATTTTACAGCTTGGCATCTTGTACAGTTTATAGAGTTAAAAACATACCTTTATTAATTTAATGGATTCAATGTGAGCAGTAGAGCTCCTTTATCTTTCATTTAGAATAAAACATAAATTGTTATTCAATTTAGTCAGAAAAGTTAAAATCAAATAATTATTTTCCTTCTCTTAGTAACCTATAATTGCTGACATCTCTGAGAGATGATCAGTGGTTTAAAAGTATGAAGAAGTTTGGTATTTTGAGTTTCCTAATATTTCTGTTTTTTCAAGGGGGGATAACGAAGTAGTAAAACATTAGTAGAGCTAAGGATAGCACTCAAAAGTATAAGAATGAAGGAAAGGAAGATAATTATAGCTTAAGCTAATTTACTTCACTAGAGTTGAAGCAAGCACATTTCAGTCCAACAAGAAATCCAGTGTACCTGTTTTCCAAAACTTAGAGCTAAATTAATGCAGAAAATAGCGTAATTGCTCATACATGATCATCTACACCAAATCTGGGAAAAACATATGACTGCTTTTAGGATGATAGGCCTGAATATCTGATAGCATGAAGAAAGCTCTGGTTGTGATTGTGACCCCTCCTCTTGTGTCTAATCAGGAGGAGGTCACATGCAGCCAGCATGTGCTGTGCAGTTAGAAGCAACTTCTTAACACAAAGGTGTTTCTTTATGGCATTTACTTTGTAATAGGGCCATAATTTGATTGCTTTTCACTTTGAAATAGCTTATGTTATCACTGAGGAAGTATTTGAGCTGCTGTTGTATTTTTGTTGTTTCTATTTTTCTATCTAATAATAAGCAGTCACCCTAGAAGTTACTTGAAATAGCAACTATTCTCCCTGAACTGCAATTTTATTTTCTTTTTACTTTTATTTCAGCTGCAGGAGCCAGCTGCTCCAAAGAGTGTGGGAAGCTGATTTGGAGGCCTGTCAGCTGTTGATCCAAGGGTTTCAGCTGAAAGAAACTAGTTGCTGTGGTTTTGAGGAAGAGGAGAACCAAATGGATGAGATGGAGATAACTGCTGGAGGCCCATCTGATTCCGAGAAAAGGAAAGAAGGTCACTTTCCAAAGGACACAGAGTGGGGCACTGCTCCCTGCCCTAAACACTGTGAGCTAAAAGAGGTATCTGAAATATTCTACAGCTGCATTTCAAGCAATACTGCTGGTTTTTCTTTTAAGAGGCGGAGTTGAATCTTGGCTGATGGGTTAAATATGAAATTAACATCTGGCCTTCAGTCTGGGACGTGAATAAAATAATGTTAGCTTCTCAGAAGCTCTTTAAACCTTCTTTTTATGATCAGTCTTCTTAAAATGTGGAAATTATTCAGGCAATGAATACAAATTGTGTTTAATACAAATGATTGGCTGTTCCTCATCTGACTGTCGAGTTTCACTCTTGAGTTAGTTGTCTTGTCAGCCTGGATCTGTGTTTCCTCCCCCAGTGAAATGGTCAGAAGCTTCCTAGCTCAGATAGTGCTAGGCTTCCAGTGGCCTACAAATATTAAAAGGAGGAAAAAATCATGAGGCTTAAAGGGTTTGAAAAATTTCTTTGAATTTTTTATGTTCTGCCCTGGAATGCCATGTTTGCTTAAAAATATACAACTACCTAATAATCTTTTAACTGCACTGCCAAGGTAAGCAAGCTGTAGTTTTAACAACAGAAGTTGTCAGTTGTATTGCCTTGGCATTTGATGACAAAAATTAAAAGAGTGCTTAATCACACCTAATGTTAAGGGACATTGAACTATATGTTACATTGAAACCTGACGCCTAATTTTGCATTTATACTAGCTGAGACTTAGTGCAAAGCAGGCCTTACTGTAAAATCTTTCATCAGTAAAATTCTTTCTTATATTGGTCTTCAATAGCACTTACAGCTTTCTCTTAGGGAAAATGGTTTATGGACTGGCTCCACATAGATAGCATTTCTATTGGAAATGGTCAGCTGTGGCTTTGATTCTCTCCCTCCTCCCAACTCTTGATGAGTCTACTGAAATAATATGAGCAGTTCTGTTGGTCCTGGAAAGCCACACTTCCTTTTCAAAAGTGCCGCTGAGAAGCTCTGGGAGGATTGGGATTTTGTGGCTGTTTCTGTAGCTCTCTTGAGATTTGGGCTGTAGATGATTTTCTGTTTTGCCCCTGCCAGTCCACATCGTTTCCCTGGAAATCAGCATTACTATCCTAGGGAATGACACCTAGGGAACTGAAGTGGAGTGACTCCTGGTACTGGAGAGAGTTGCAGGACTCCGAGGGACATATTACCCATATGTTTAATGGAAGAGTATTTGCAGTGTTCCCATTAAGCTTATCCTCTATTAGTTATACAGTGAACTTAGGGAGACTGTACCTTAACTTTAGTTCTTCATCTAGGTATGAATGCCTTTACCTGGGATCTGGTCTGTCCTCGTATTGTAAATAAACTGCATTTTGAGAATAGGCCAAAACCCATTCAGAAGCTGATGCGTAAATACAAACATGAAAATGCCCATCAGTAAAGGAATGTGTGGGAGGTATTCCAGCAACTAGTCCCACAGCACTCCTAGGACTGACAAACTTTAAAGAAAAAAAGAAGCAGTTTTATTAGTATGGGAACATTCATTCATGTTCTACCTTTTAGGAGTTCAGCAACACGTTGCGTTTTATCTCTGCTTACTTGACTAGCTTTCTCTTACTTCAGCGCTGCCTGCAGCTTTGACCCTTGAGGCGAAGCCATGCATCAGGATAACTGCAACCATAAACTCCAACATATAACTGGTCTTCTGGTTCTGCAATTAGAGTTGGTCTGCTTGGTTTCGTACTTTCAGGAGCTGGGATTTTTAGCTTGTTGTAAGGTATAGAAATTTTACCCCAACAAATACACCATAGGTAGTAAACCTTGTAGGATCTCAGTAGGAATAACAGGCAGTATCTAAACTTTTAGAGAAGAGCTATAGCATAACATTCCCTAACTTCACTTAGTAGTTCATCGAAGGGCACAATATTAAACCAAAAAAACTTACAGATCAAGCAAACTTCACGTTCTTAATGTGTTGAAGTGCAAGAGAGAATATGTCTTGATTTGTAAATGGACTTAGTTGAAAGACAAACCACTTCTTTAGCATTTAAGTGCTCTATTATATGGTATTGTGTTTTTTTAGTTTTAAAATATTTTAATGTTTATGGCAAATAAAGTGGCAGTGTGACTTTTAGTCTCCAACGTTGACATTCATGTCACTTTCATGGAAAAACTTAATGTTGTCCATTATTAGTGAACCTTTTTATAGCCCTTTATCAGCAAGTGGGGATATCTAGTAGAGACGCATGAATATGTCAAAATACTTGGTTCTTGGTTTTGAGAAGTTACTTAATTACTTGCTTCAGAACAGTATAGGAAAAGGTAATAATAGCCTGTGTGCATGTATGCCTTCAGAGGTAAATTTAATTTATTTACTTTATGGTGAAATGCCATGATGAAGTTCTCCAGTTATTTATCATGTTGTGTCTGGCTAAGTATTACTCTGGAGTGGATGTTGGGTTTGCTGATGTATTTTATAAATACAGTTCTCTTGCATATAACTATCTTAGTGTATAGATTTCATTAGAAAACAAAGAAATGAATAAGGAAGTTAACAATGTGAACAGCAAGACCGGCAAATGGAAAGAACTTCTCACTTAGATCCTCCAATACTGCCTTGCAGAAGGGCTGTTTTTCATTTTAAATTAAATATCCTCACTAGATCGTAGAATATGAAATGTTATGGTATAAAATATGTAAGGTATAAATTCTTGGAAAGTTCAGACATTTTCCTGTCATGAGTCAGCACAGGTTTATTAACTGTCAACGGTTGCTTTATGGTCTTCATAACTGTGTTTTCTAAGACAGTACAGATTTTTTTTTCCCCCCCAATTTGTTTATGTGCTAGACTGTGGCATCTCTAAATAATCAGGGAAATCAAGTTTCCTTTATAATGCTGACTGTTAACCAAGGAAGGAAAATCACATGCTTTGGCAGCTCAGCTTGTTGAAATATTACTACCAAGTTTTTGGTTAAAACTAAATTAAGTTAGAGCAACAAAAATCACCCTGTGGAACACTTAAAAATTAAGATGTGCTCCTCTATATTGTAGATAATTTATTAGATTATAGTATTTTATTAAAATGCTGAAGCAAAGTTATAGAAAATATTAATAGCCTAAATCATGTCAAAAGTCAGCTTGTTGTCTAATGCATTTGAGATGGATTCTTGAATTTCATATAAGCATGAATTCTCTAGCTGGTAGTTATGTTGATGAAATTAGAGTGCACCATTATTGCAGTTCTAGTTTGTTTTTTCATGGCTTAATTGGATTTGATTTTTCTCCCAAGTCTCTGGAAAATGAAATATGGGCTTTAGTTTCATCCCAGCAATGTTCCATACTTTTAAGCTGGCTGCAAATTATTTTGCCCAGATGACACGAGTGAAGTGGAAGTCGCCATCATTATTACTATATAGTTAAATAGGTATCTGGATGATTTCTAAAATTCAAAGTATGTTTCATTTCTCTTCAGACATTAACGCCTGCTTGTGCCACTCTCTATGATATCTTGCTTTATTTTTCGCTTGTTAATAATATATGTGTAAGCAAAACCTTATTATAACACCAGAAACACTGATGATAACTAATAGAGAGATGTGTGTCTGCTGGGACCTCCCTAACACCAAGTATCTTGATGAACATGAGTTATGTGTGCACCTGCAGGCTTGAGTTCCTGACCTATCCTTTTTTCTTCTTCTTCTGCTATCTGGCATGCTGTGCAGTGCTCCTTCTTAATCACTATGAAGGAAAGAAACACCTAGATTTCAAGAAAACTGAGGTGATTAAAGTTACCAGGTAAAAACCAAAATTCAGTAGTTTTACTTATGTAAATCAGCATTTTTGGTAGTTATGCCATCAGAATTATTTGTAGATAGTTTTTTGCTTTTTCACCATAGAAGAATCAGAGAGCAGGGGTAAGAGTAAGGACTGCTGTCTTTTCCTCAGCTCTGCATACTTCAATTTTGCCATCTGGCATGACATTTCAGGGTCTTTGCTGAGCACTCTGTTGTTGGGAATATGTTCTATAATTGCATAGCCTTCATGTGATTCACTTTTTTAATGATGCTGAATATTCTGAGTGGTACTAAGTGGACAATCATAAAAAAATAATAGTTAATATTTAATGTGGTATCTGTCATTAAAAATAAGTCATCACAGGATATGATACGACATTTTTCAGAATGGCACGCACCAAGGCAGCCTGTGTCAGCAGGCTCTAACTTTTTACTGTGAATTGATATACCCTGTGGTCTAGAAGGCAAGTGTGCACTGTGTAAAGGATAAAATCTATAGAAAGCTAAATAAACTGTGCATTCATTTGGATTTTAATTAGAAGTTGTATTTGTAGAGCTTCAAAAATAATTTGGAAACTTTAAATTTAATCTTAATTTTTAAACATCAGCATTGAGTATCAGTGAAAGTCAGTGTTTGAATGTTGTTTGTGTTGATACAAACTGGAAAGGATTTCTGTAGCAACAGACAGCTGGCTTATACATAATGGTCAGATCATCGTTGTACAGTCACTTCTATTGTTGTGCAGTACGATGCCCCATAGCAGTATGTGGTACTGTTGTGTAGGTGTGTGGTAACAGTAGATACTGTGTGATACTGGTAAACGTGCTAATGCTTTTGCTAGAGATCATAACAACCTGGTAAGCTTAATTCTTATGTGTACTTTGCAGTAAAAATATAATCAGAAAATTAATATTACAAATGAAATCTAAGCAATCTTTTTTTTCAGATAGTTTACTGAAAGTAGTACTTGGTTATAATAATAATCTTATGGAAGAGTAGTGATTTTGCACTTTATGAAATACATAGGTGCATACCTGTGGTACTAAGCATTGCCTTACTAAAGCACTATCCCTGACTCAGTTTATTTAAAGATTATCAACACTGTTATGTGTGATAAGTATTAATGGTTTTCCAATATTGTTAACATCAATTTATTTTCTCTCAGCCAGTCAATGAAATGTTGGCTAATTTGTTACAGACTTTACAGATGAAGCTAGTTTTGAAAGGGGAACAGGTGATAGTGTGCATTACCAAGACAAAACATCAGTGGGATCTCTTATTTCTTCTGCTCAAAATCACGTACATGGTTTGTGCCAAAAAAAAATTTGTAGACTCTTAAATGGCATATAGATCCATAAGAGCTTGATAGAAAAGTTTGTTTCAATCTGTAGTTAGCCCTTCAGTTTGAAGCAGTATTCCTTGTGGGTTTTAACTGGGAAGCCAAAGGCAGGCTTTCATAAAATGTATTAAAATTTAGCTTTAAATATTGAGTGTCTGTCACTGCTACATTATCAATACAATTGAAATGTTTCATGCATGTGAAACAAAATGATGTGATTGTTCATCTTATATAACTGTTTAATGTTCTACATGGGTTTTATAGGTTCTATTGAAATCTTAGTGTGTGTGTAGCCTGTATCTACCATATACTTAATAATTTATCTCTAACAGGTTATAGAAGACATTTCATTTGGAGCAGAGGGTCATTTATCTGAGGTAAGTGTTTTCTAGGCAGTATATAAAGCAGTAATACTGTACAGACATTTCTAGGTCTCAATTAGAACTAATGACACTAGTTTTCACAGTATTACCTTTGGGTAAAAATTGCTAGTCAGTGTGCAAACACTTAGAAAAAACAACACAGGCACAACTAGAGTGGGTCCATTCTTATTCTCCATTGAAGATGATGGCAAAATTGCTGTGTATTTCAGGGAGTTTATAGTTCAGTCCTGTGCTAGGGCTTTTAATCCATACCAACAACAGGATTAATATCTTGGGGGAAAGTAGCATTAATAATATTTAGACAACCTCACTGTAGCACTGTTGTGATGCTGAGGAACAGAGCAAAGTCTTGATGCTTTAATTGCTTCCTTGTATACTACTAAAAATACCTTTGAATTTACTTTTGAAGTGTAAAAGCGTACTGCAGCAGAATGACAGGGTAATAGGAATTTCATCTAAATAAAAATACTGGCTGTTTGTCATCTCATACTATTTTCATAAATAAAAAGATGTTGGATCCTAGTCTGTATATTTAAGAAAGTGTAGGATAATTGAGTAATATGGAAAACATTTACTCTGAGAGTAAGCAATGAGAAAAATCTGCTTGCATACAAAAATCTGTCTACATACCAACTAAGCGTTTAGGTCATATGTGTGAAAGGAGAGTTATACTGGTTCAAAGAGCTGTGCTGATTCAGTCTGGTCCATTTTTATATCAGTATGCCTTGGGTTGCAATTTATGTGTTAAGGAAGTTTAGTATCCAAGCATTGTGTCCAGCCAGCAAATTAATTACATGGGCAAGTAACCCACAGTTCATCTTCCATAATCTCATACATGCCATCTGTCAAGTATGATTGACAGATGTTTGACCAAATGATGAATAAATAAGTAACAATTACAGTTTGGGATAACTTTTCAGATTAGGCATTTCTCTGGATTCCGACCAATGGGGCAGCTGGAATGCTTCAGAAAAGATAATCGAACTGCAGGACCACATGTAGAATGTTGCATGAGGAGACTGTGACATGAGGGCATGCCTAGGATGGACTGCTTGGCTGTGCATGAATCCAGCATGGATAAAACTAGGAAGTTCTGAGAGTGAAGGTGAACTTTGCAGAAAATGCAGATAGCCTCTTGTTGGTGAACTTTTCTGTGACTTAAAGCAAAACTGTGCATGTGCTTTTGTCCACAGATGACATGAAATAGGGGCAGGTCATCCTGTGGATAAAGTTATTAAAAAACCGTAGTGCCAGCAGGGCAAAATCCTGAGGACATAGTCATAGCAATAGCTGCCGAGACAGAAGACTACTTGCTGGAAACTATGATGATTGGTGTGGACCAAAGCAAATTAGAGTACAACTGCATAGTTATGTCCAGCAGTAACCTGAAAGCTGTAGTACAGACCAGTCTTTGAAGAAGTTGTTCTTTTGCTTAACAGGAGATGTTTCCAGAGCATACGAATGTGATGCATGTGTTGGGTCTACAAATGTACCAGAGCTCACAGGCATACTGTATAAATATGCACTAAAAGCTTAATATCTTAGAGTCCTCACAAGCAGAGGAGCTTTGCCCTTTTGAAGTTTTGTGGCAGGGGGCAGAATACTTAAACAGAGAGCAAGGATAGAAGTAAAAGAAACGGAAATCTGCTAGAAAGCCAGACTCTCTCACACTGCCACAGCTGGATTGATGTTGACTTGTAGGCAGCTCTATAAAAGCTCTGTGAAACTGTCAGCACTCTGTACCATGTAAAGGCTTTGCCTAAATATTCCTTTACACTCTGGTCCCCTAATCCACCCCTGTCAGTCTCCCTGCTGCCAACAGGAGAGCGCCCTGCTAGTCATTCCAGATTGTTGCATTTTAGGGACTCAGGAGCAGAGATGGGAGTGAACAATACTAGGAACAACCTATAGTTAATATCCAGCTATGATGACTCCTAGCACAGAAGGGTGTACACGTTAGAAAACAGTTTTGTGCTTTTGTTTCTTTTCCAAGTCCTGGCCCAACATCAGTTTTTATTGATAAGTCAGTAAAAAGCCTCATCCTCCCACAGCAGGAGCTGGAATTATCCCCATTTTATTAAATAAGCCTGTGAAGTAGTCTGAACTGATTTTAGGAAGTTTGCACTTAGGAAAGATCTTCAGTCTACTGGAGATGAGACCGGGAAGACTGCCATCTCTGAGACCACAGCAGGGTGATGGAAGGCAGTGGAAAGCTTTGTTCCTGTGTAGTTGCTTTTCCAAAGACATTCCTCTATATCTGTAATAGAAGACGCACAAGGGGAAGAATTGCCAGCATTAGGTTGTAATTGTGATGAGTCATTCAGCACTCCCAGGTGGTGTTGTATCCCTGCAGAGGAGGGAAAGGCATCAGTGCAAGCAAAAGGAGTGTGGGAAAAGTGTGTGGTGGTGGGGAGGAGATAGGTCACAGTTGCGAAACAGCTGTCTGGAAGGTTTTAGGCCTGAATTGTTGCATATGAGAAACTGAGGAGCAGCATGTTATAGTGCTGTGTTCTAAATACACATAGACAGGCTGGAGGAACAAGTTAGCAGCCTGTAAGATGATAAAAGCAAAAGTAATCGGGAAATAGCCATTATTCCTGTTCTAAGAAAAGGTGGATCAGCACCTGTATGAAAGAAAAACTCAAATAAAATCAGGAAAACACAGGTAAATTTCTGTGGGACCAATTTTGTAAGAGAAAGAATATACGGATGACCTTTGCTACCCTCCAGAAGACATAGTAATTCTAGAACAGCACCTTCTTTTGGTGCAGAAGAGAGCCAGCAGAGTAACATACTACATATCTATGTCAGCAAATCTTCGCTGGCCCCAAAGAATTTAGAAGAGGAAAGATCAAAAACAGTCCTAATGATGAGCCTGAAAGGGTGCCACACAGTATACGAGTGAACCAACAAGATCACAGAACACTCTAAGCTACTGTAAGCAAGAGACATGCAAAGCAGCAAGGGAGTTAAGGGATAAGCTATATGTAAGGGGTAGGTGAAAGAAGGCATGCATGTCTTCTAATAAGATAGTTGAATAAGAAAATAATGAAATGAGAACAGAGGGCAGTAATATTTTTTTTATTCCTTATTTTCTTCACTTTTGGTCTCTCTAAAAGTGATGAGCTGTGTCCATTTCTGTAGTGCTCTTAGTACTCCCTGCAAGGTGGCAAGAGATGAATACAGTAAAGGAGTCTTAAGGAAAGTGGGAGTATTCAGGTCAGACTAGAATGACGAAATTTCTTCTGAGAGCATAGGAGCCAAGAAAAACAATCTCCAAACCATTAACAAGCTCCTTTGAAAATTCCTAGAGGAATCTTGAAGTCCCAGGGGGATCAGTAAAAGGCAGACTTGGTATTCGCCTTTAAAAGGAGGTAGGCCTGGAGTTTATGTGCCAGTCAACATAATTTCAGTTAGGATTAGAATTCCAAATGCTCTTTTGATAGATTGAAAGAATAGCCTGAAATCAATAAGATGGCATATGCTAAAAGACAGGTGCAAACTACATTTGAGGAAGAAGAAGAGTTGGATTTATGTATACAGATGGTAAATAGCAGCTAAGATGGCAATACTGCAGAAGCAGAACCTAGGGTTATAGTGAACTACAAATAGAGTGGAATTCATTACCTTCATCCTTCCACAGGAAAAGGCAAATGTCATTTGTAGCCTCATTAATGGGAATGTCAGTTGTAAGACAGGAATAATTACTGTGCCTAGCTGAGAATGTTGAAGCCTCCAGAGGCAATGGTCTGGACACCTCGCTGTAGAAAATAGGAATACACTGATGAAAAGTAAGGAAAGGGATAGAAATAAAAGCTTAAAAAAATCCTGGTCTGGTTGAAAGTAAAAATTATTAAATCACATTAAAAATAATGATAATGAGGACCAATGGTTAATTATGATTGTGTGCTGTGTAAGGGTAAAATGAAATGTAACAGTCTTGGTTTGTAGCAAGGGAAGTTTGGATTAGGAGAAGTTGCTCACTGTATGGGCAGTTTAGCCCTGGAGCAGGTTGTGTCCTGCAAGCAGAACCACAGAATCCCTGTCAGCTGCTAAAGGCTGCATAGAGAAACATCAGCTGAGGACAGTTACACTGGGCTTGACCTCACTGCAAGTCACAGAGCAGGATTTGGTCCCTGGTTGATTCCTAGTCAGCCTGGCTGTGATGCTGTGATAGTGTTGGTCATGAAACACACATTATTTTCAGAGTAAGAGATTAGGCCTCTCTCAGTGGCCATTTTTCTTTCCTCCTCTGTGACACCTGCCCAGGGCAATGCACATATGGTAGGATTTCTGAAATGTGGAGTAGTGACAAATGTTTCCTCCACCTGTACTTGGACCCTTTGTCGCTGTGTAGCTCATTATCCGAGGGCATGTGCACTTAGGTTCCCTGTTACTGAAGCATCTGCTGAAGCAGGACAGACATGTGGATGGTTGAATTTTTTCCCCAAGAAACTGAGAGATCATAGAATCACTAGGCTGGAAAAGACCTATCGGATCATCGAGTCCAACCATTCCTATCAAACACTAAACCATGCCCCTCAGCGCTTCGTCCACCTGTCCCTTAAACATCTCCAGGGAAGGTGACTCAACTACCTCCCTGGGCAGCCTGTTCCAGTGCCCAGTGATGGCCTGGTCTGACTTTCTGGAGCTTCAAGTGCTCACAACTTCTGTTAACGTCTGCAAGGAGAGAGAGGGTAAACATGCAGCACTTCTGCCAACAATAAGTCACTGTTATAAACTTTGTGCCATAGTGCGAAGTGTCTGTCTGTAAGGGCAACTTTCTATAGTTGTTAGTTATGTTATTATGAACGAATTTTAACTATTATAGGAGAGAGAGGATTTTGTACAGGTGGAAGAAAACTGGCTTTGATGTTCTGCAGAAGGTCTTCTAAGGCTTTTATGTTATTTGGGTTATGATATTGCTAGACTGAAGTAAGGCAATGCCTTTTTTACAATTCCTCTGTAGGAAGAATGAATTTTAAGGTTACATCTGGGAATCCTGCTTCTCAGTACAACCATCAAAGATCCCTGATCCCTAGCTACTACAATACTGATTCTTCAATGTAAAATTGCTGAAATGGATCCAAGGGAGCATGGAAGGTGTTGGCACTGGAAAAGCTGATCATACATTTTCCTTGAAAAATGCTATTAAGGATATTGGTAGGTTACTAAAATGACTTGTAAAAGGGTAAAATGAAAGGATATAGAGAAGTGGAAATCATTCTCTCTGCTCTTAATTTAATATGCTGATGCTCCAGCTGTGCATCAGCTGGAACATTGTCTGTTCTTCCTGTTTCTTGCATCAGACGTTCTGGGAGAGAATGAGAATTTCTACTTTCCATGGGAAGGCAGAAGATTTTCACCTTTAAAAAAATAGCATATCAGAGCCATATTTGTGCTGGTTTTGCTTGCTTAAAGATTTGGGGTGGGGGATGGGGGGAAGAATCCCAACCAGCTACATATCCTGTTCACAGAAAAATCCAAAAAACAATGTTGCAACTCAGCTGTTCCCTGACTCCTGTAATCTCTCATAGCTGCTTCCTAAATGTGTTGTTAGTGCAAAAATACCCAAAGAAGTCTTGAGACTTACTGTAGCTTGTAGCATTGACATAACCTACAAGCTTAGATGAGTTGTATTTTAATATGTTGAACTGGAGGTAGAGTCCCCTCTCCTCTCAGAGATTGTTGATCAGTGTTAAGTGCTGCTTTCCAATCCATAACATTTCTCAGTAGTTTGTGTGTCACTGACATCAGTTTCCCTACCTACATAGAGAAACATCAAATAAAAATGTTATCGGTGATCTTATTAAGCGTGAAAGACACTGAGAGAAATCTTTCCTATCTACTCCTCTAGGTTATCAAACTTTTTTCAGATGAAGATCAGGGGGCAGAAGCTGTGGAATTCGTTGAATGTTTAGAATGGTTCTTGTATGTTTCTGAGAGCAGTATATTTTTTTCCATTTCATTTATAATTCTTTTTGACATTAAATTAGACATCTCTGTGTGACCCCATCTTTCTAAACCAAAATAGAAAAGCTGTATATATGTTCTGGAAAATTGTAATTTATATCATGAACCTCCTGCAATTTTCACTTAGCGCCTGGAATTAAGTCCTTGAGAGAGGATGCTTGTCTTATCTATGGAGAAACTTCTCATTTCAACTAAGAAGGCAGTTGTGTCATGTAGGTGCAAAAATAGTTTTATCCATTTGCTATTATTGCTGTATTAAAGAGGAATTAAGCTGCAAAATACCTATTAGGAGTTTATAAGTAATAGAATATAGGTCCTATCTTATGGAGATGTTTTAGTAACACTGCAATGCAAATATGGTCTTAACCTTACAGTTATGATCAGATAGGTTTTGAGTGTTCAAAGATATAAACAAGTTCGTTGCTTTTTTAAACTTACTCAGCTTTCCCTGCCTTCCAGTATTGTTGTAACAATTCTGCACTGAGCATACTTTCCTAGTACTCATTTTTCATTTATCTTAATTTACAAAGTAAATAGGATTTGTGTTAAAATTTTAGATAATTATGTACTTGGAACATGATAATTCACGAGGAATATACTACTTTTTTTTTCACATGAGATAGAATGGGCATTTTACTTAAGGTGAGAATAAGTATTCAGTTGACAAAATAATGGAAGCTAGTGAGTTAAAGATGATAGTCTGTTAATTCTAAGCATGTTTAGTGCAAGAACAGTGCACCAATGAAGTCCTTGCCTGGAACTGCAGCAGGGTAGAAGCTACTACCCAAAGCTTAGAACCTGCAAACACAGGTCAGTACTGATGTAAAGCAAGTGAGATGCCTTTTTTGCAGGTCAGCATTACCTGAAGTCCTAGGGTCTTGGGGGTTTTTCACTGGGTTCCTTCCATCCATCCATCCTTTCTGGAACTTTTCTTTACTTGGCTGTGAAGTTTTATTTTAAAGAGGAAAAGAAAATGTCAAAAATTAATTCAGTTTATGTAGCAGTACACCAATAAATGTAGTCATCCAGCTGCACTGTGACTGTATGTAGTAAATGAGAATTTCGAATCAGGACTAAAAGTGTCATCCTCCTTGACAGCACGAATGTGATCCAAAATATCATATAGTAATAGTTCTTGATAAAAGTTGTGACTGGATTAGACTAAAGTATTCCATATATTGATGCTGAAAGAGCAAGAATCAGCTTTTAATGTGTCACTATAACACTATTACTATGTGTAATTAATTGTGAAAAATCATTGTTCAGAGGTGGAGCTTTCTCTAGGTGGTTGTCATTTTAGACGTGCTTTCAGAGTACTAGATTTTTACAATTTACTGACTCTTCTAGCCTGAGACCTAAGTTCTTTCAGACAACTTGCATGCTTGTCATAGAATGATTCCTTAAAAGCTTTATATTGATATAAATTGGCTGGGTCACCCCACTCCCTAACAGCATATGGAGTCCTAGTGGTGTGCTGCATTATGATTTAGCAACTGGATGGAAACCTTTTTCCTCATCTTCCCCTGTACTTGATACTGGTGAGTCTGCACCTTGAATACTGTCTTCAGTTTTGGGCTCCTTGCTACAAGAAAGACACTGACATGATGGGGCATGTCCAAAGAGGGGCAGTGAAGCTGATGAAGAGTCTGGAGCACAAGTCCTATGAGGAACAGCTGAGGGAACTGGGGCTGTTTAGTCCAAAGAAAAGGAGGCTGAGGGGAGTTCTTACAACTGTCTGCAGCTACCTGAAAGGAGATTGTGTTGAGGTGGATGTTGATTGCTTTTCCCAAGTAACAAGTGATGAGATGAGAGGAAATGGCCTCAAGCTGTGCCAGCAGAGGTTTAGACTGGATTTTAGGAAACACTGCTTCACTGAAAGGGTTGTCAAGCATTGGAACAGGCTGCCCAGGGAAGTGGTGAAGTCACTATCCCTGGAAGTATTTAGAAGATGCATAGATGTGGCACTCAGCATCATGGTTTAGTGGTGAACTTGGCAGTTTAGGTTTATGGGAGGACTTGATGATCTTAAAGGTCTTTTCCAACCTAAACATTTCTGTGATTCTGTACTTGGACTTGAGGAAAGGACGTTCCTAGGTGCTGTACAGAGAACGCGTAACTTCTCACCTGTTCTGATTTTAAAAACAATGGGTCACTTTTATGTCTATAAATTCCATGGAACACTGCTGTAGCTTCTGCTGTTTGCTAATGACTCTGAATATGGCTACTCAGGTCACGTATATAGAGCCAGGGACTGATTCTCACGTTGTGATTCTCTGTCTCTAAGCTATTGTTATTTGCAGCATTTCTCTTCAGCTCACTTATCCAGGCTTCAAGCTGCAGCTGGGTGTGTACCCATGTGATCTGCTGAATAGCTATGTCTGGCAGAAGACCTAGGAAGACAGAAAGGTCAAAGATCTGTGCTCTAACAGAGGATGTGTCAGCAAGCAGAGCCGTTCTCTGTATGTGCAGTGTGTAATGCAATATATAAGGATAGGACAGAACTGTGGTGTGGTAGATGTGTTTACTGAAAATAATGTTGTTTCACAATGGGCAGCATTACAACAAATATCAGAATGATTTCTTTGGCATGTGTTTGAAGGCTAAATTTCTCTTAAACATCCATTCATGGCTGATATTATAGCAACAAATCAGTACAAAGGATTCCAAGTACAGAAAGGACAAAAACTGTCTGAAGATTGTTTATGGCCACCTGTGCAGCTGGCTATATAGATGAGCGTATAGACTTAGATTTAGAGAAAATCCAGTTGTCTGGATTTCATCTGATGAATGACTCCAGTTTTTTCAACATCACTCCAGCAGAACTTCATCTTGACTGTAATCTTTTCCTTTTGGATAACCCTTGTTATTCACTGTGGACAGCACTGTGCTACCTTGGGAGGGAGAGGAAAGGCCTCTGTGTGGCACAAATTGGCTGTTCCCTGCCACCTGCTAATTTGCTGCTTATTCAGGTCATTTCTCAAAGTAACAGTCAACGCAAATTACCCTGGTGTGCTATATATGAAATGAAACAAACTTATGGGAAGGAATTTGCAGCTGGTTTAAAATACCCAGTTTAAAATAGAAAAAGTGTTTGTCTGTATATGGAGCCATTCTTTTTAAAAAATTTAGTCTTGTTTCATGATAACACAGTAGTTATCATCTTGTTTCATCTTGTAATCATAGAATTTAGGGTCTTGAAGACCTTCATGGATTTTGTCTGACTAGTTGAGCAAAGTCCATAAATATTCTAGCCAGATTTTTTTCCTCAAAAAGGTAAGTACATTTTAAGAGATTTAAGTAAGTACATTTATAAGAAATGCCAAAGTGATGCTTCTTGAAATATTTAAATGGCCTAGAAGTATAAATCCTATTTACTAATGAACTTGAAATGTAGGAACCTGAATGGCGTAGTCAGCGTGAGATTTCTCTCCTGCAGTGTTGAGACAATGGGAAAGAGGGAGAGCACTTTGGTCTTCATACCCCTTTAGTCCTCTGCTGAAAATGAGTTCCTGACTTTTTTCTGTTGGGATGTAAGCTGAGACTACAAGCTTGTTCCATTTCTCATGAATCACCAAATTGTTAGATAGTAACTACTCTTTTTGCTTTCTAATAGGAATTAGCTTTCAGACAATGTCTTAGCACTTCAAAGTTTCATATCCCCTTACTATTATTTTATTTCTCCCTTAATTTGATGCAAATTTGATTTAGAAAAGTGCAGTCAGCACCAAATATATTTTCCTTTCTTTTTCAACTTCCTGTAGGAGTTCTTCATGTTTTCTGCAGAGTTGGGAGAAAAATGCGAAGCAATAAGTGAGAAATTGATGCATCTGGAAGATCAACTGCAAACTTCCATCTGCAGAGTTGATGAAGGTGTTATTCATATCCTTTTCCATATGGCTTTAGATGCGTATTAATCTATGTAAATATACATGCAAAGTACTTGCCTTTCTGATTCTCATGGTGTACTAGTTCTCAATGTAGAATAGATACATTAAGAAGGGAGAATTTACTGTGTTGCTGAAGTGGGCATTTTTGTTGTAGCAAGTTTTCTTACAGTGGTCTAATCCAGCTTTAATTGGTTTACACAGAAGTTAACTCTTTGAAAATTGAGATTAGGCACTGAAAAACCTTTATTCTACAATTAAAATCCTTTTGTTTGTGATGCTCATATAAGTAAATACTTGGTGCACCAAAAGCTACATGAATACATCCACACACCTGTGTTTCTCAATATGATTTTGCTAAACTGAATGTAACATAGAATCACAGAGCAACCCGGTTGGAAGAAACCTACCGGATCATTGAGTCCAACCGTTCCTATCAAACACTAAACCATGCCCCTCAGCACCTCGTCCATCTGTGCCTTAAACACCTCCAGGGAGGGTGAATCAACGACCTCCCTGGGTAGCCTGTCTAGCCTAAATCTCCCCTGGTGGAACTTGAGGCCATTCCCTCTTGTTCTGTCCCCTGTCACTTGGGAGAAGAGGCCACTACCCTCCTCTCTATAACCTCCTTCCAACATCATTGGCTTATATTGTGTGGATTGTCACATGTAGTTTGGGGTTTTTTTCCTTTTTAAAAAGTGGGCATCTTGTGCACCATGTGACATAATATGCAGTTTAATCTGCTTCTAACACTGTTGTGTAAGTAACCACATGAAATGATGTCTTATAAAACACCTTTATCTCTCTGTGATTCATCTGCCATTCTGTATCTGGTTGAAGATTGCTTAACCTCTGTGAGGTATTTTTTGGTCCTACATCTGTGGACATTTTTCAAAATTTAAGAGCAATGTACTGTAACATCACAGAAGAGATTTTATTCTTCAGAGAAAGGGAAAAGAGAATAAGAACCAGAGAGGCTGGTTAGGTTTTAGTGGAGAAGAGGTAGCAGGCAATGGGCTAATGAAGAAAGTCTAATAAATTCAGGTTGGAAAGATTAGGAGAGAAGCCCTTACAGACACCTGAAGGTGAGTTTAGATGACACTGATGCTGGGAAGGATTCAGTTTCTCCTAAGCTGAGGCAGTCCTGAAGGAGGGAGTTTAGAGAAAGGATAACAATTAGTGTGTGGAAATACCGTTGTTTTAGGTAACTGGGCACCTACTGCCAACTCATTGCAAAATTTCTATTCCAGCAACTTGGTTTCTTTCAAGGTATCAGAAAGATAAACTTTAAGAGGGGGTGGGTTAGAGGGAAGGTTATTTGGGAGGGTTGCGTCAAAGGGGAGAAATCCAATCACTAAGCTGTTACTACTTCAAATCTTTCTTGAGTAATTGTTTCAATGTAGAGGAAGATTATTTTCTTGTATTTACCACAGGCCTGTTTGCAATATTCTTTTAATTATATTTATAGTGTGTGTGCTTGGTTGCATTTCTGTTTCCCAAATGCTGTTTGCGAGCCTTTTTTTCAGAGCTATATGGATGTCTTTCTTGTGTGTGTGTGCAGAGCATCTATTTCCTTCCTCCCGTACATATACTTACTCTCAATAGAGGAATGTTAAGGGTTGGAGTAATGGGTTCTTTGCAGTGGACAAAGTTTTTGTTTGTATTCATACCAAACAGTCAGGTCTGGTCATAGTTACCATTTACTGGGTAAGGTGAAATAAGCTGAAAACCTGCTTTTTTTTGCTTACTGGAGGAAATACAGTGCAAGTATGTAAGTAGTAGTATTTGAATTTTCTATGAAGCATGCATATTTATTTATAGCTGTTGAAACTACCAAGGGTCAATGTAAAAAATAAAATCTAATCATTCAAAGTTTGAGAAAAGTTATAGATTAGTCTCATTCTAATCCACAGTTGTCTGATATAGATCTGATTTCTTCTATCAGTGAAATTCAGCTCATGTTATTTAAATACAGAAATCCACACTGTGTGATATCTTGGTCCTCCTACCAAGATAGTCAGTCACAAAATAAGAACCCATGTTTAAAACATAGAGACATACAGAGAAGGAATTCAGCAATTCAGCTATCCCTCATTAACATTCAGTTGCTATTTCAGAGGGAGTCCAGATCAATGTGTATAAAATGTTACCATCTGGTACATGTAATTGCTCTGTTATACTTCAAAAAAGAACGAGAAATAGCTACTACAGTGCTACAGACCTACAGACCTATATATTGTTGGGGTTTTTTAAATAAAATGTGCTTATTGCATATAATCTGAACTTTCTCTCATTGGTAACTTGCCTACATTGCAGGTCTGACCATGAGATTGGTGGCAATAATCAGCCTGAGTTGAAGAATTTATTATTAATAGATGGATCTGTTTTGCACAGAAATTTATTTGATTTTGAGTAAAACAATTTCATATCCCAAATGTTGGACAACGATCCAGTCTTCATTAAAAATCTGTAGAACACAGAGTGGGAGCTTAAAAGATCTAGAATTGTAAAGAAAATAATTTTTTTTCAAAGTCTTGTTCTCCTCCTCTCATCACCTCAAAAACTGCCTTACATGTGACTCTTACAAACTGTATTAGGTCAAAAATCTGACTAGGGGCTGCAGAGATGTAAATTAGTCCTGTCACTGATTATTAAAAGGCTTTTAAAGACTCCACTGAGAAAAATAAATTCCTGATGCTCTCGAGCCATTTGCCAGTGTTTAGTGTGTGTTAGAGTTTTGATTAATAATTAAGTTTGTATTAGAAGAAAAATCCCAGGTGTCATTGTTTTTCATCTTACATTTTAATGGCATAGAAGACTTAAATCAACCATGCTGCATTTTATAATTGCCAGCATAATCTGAAAAAGGTGGAATCCAGTGATATCTCTTGGTCCTGAGTATATGCACTGAGCTACTTGGGATTCTCACCTATTACTGAAGCCTTTCAGGGAAGATATTGAACTGTACCTTAGTATAAGAAGCATGAAACAATAGCAGAGGGAGGGAGAGGAGTGGTAAGTATTTTCTAAATTTTATGGAGTATAGCCAAACAAACCCACAAAACATGCAATTACAGCTAATCATTGGTGAATGTATGAAAACAGTCCACATCATTAATTGGAAAAACCAAAGAATGAGAGGTGACTCATTCTTGTGTCTACAGAGCTGATGAGAGGTGTTACTTTGCTGACAGTAAAGGCCTGGAATTCCGAGTAAAATTAAATGGAGCCTATATTGCAATTTCACAGTCATTTTTGTTCTTAATTAGCAGTTACTTTTTTTGATCGACAATTTGAATGCATGTAATAGTTCCTCCTGATGAAAATGCTTTTGTTGGAAGAAAACTTGACTGGACTATTACTATAAGAGCAATCTCCATTTTGCACCCTAAAATGGGTGTTATAAACAGTTATTTTGAAAAAAAAAATTGTGCTTAGACAGTCATTAGGCATTGCAGGTCACTTGACTAACCCTTTGCTTCTATGGTACATCAGGCCCTCATACAAGTCTTGCTTTACACCAGTGTAACTTTTTGACAGAATCAGGAGTGTAAAGTCTAGCCACATGTGTAAGAAATGTTGGGATCCCAAAATTTGAATGGCAGGAGGGTGGGCTATTCCCATTGTGCCTTACAGAAAGAGAACATGGCTCCACCTTTCTTGTTTGTGCTGTGGGTCAGTGCATTTCCACCCATGAGCTGCAGCTTCTTTGTCTTCATTTTGTACTGGAACAACTTGTTTTGGAGACAGATCTGATATCCAGGTCACTGAAGTGATCAATTTTCAAAATGTTGCAGTTGTTCTGTTGGGGTTTTTTGCTGAATATTTTTAGGGGGTAGTATTTGGGGTTTTGCATGGAGGAGTGTTATGTTAGTTGGTAGAAATACATTTGTGGCTGTGAAGGAGTTAGACAGTAATGAAGGGGAGAAATGGAAAAATCCTAATGAAGTTTCACTTCCACAAGTATCCCTGTATTTTGTAATAAGTAAGTGATGGACTTCCAAAGGCTATTTTACTCTTTTGCTATGAGAACACACAGGTTGCCCAGGACTACATCCAGTCAGGTTTTTAATATCTCTAAGGATATAAACTCCAAAACCTCTCCATGCAACATGTTCTAGTGTTTGACCACTCCACAGTAGCAGAAAAATTTCTTGTATTCAGATTCAATTCCCTATTTTGGAATTTTTGCTGTTGCCTTTTGTCCCGCCAATGGGTACTAGTGAAAAGAGCCTGGGCCCCTGCTCTTCTTAGTCCAGCCTTCAGGCATCTGTACATATTGGAATGATCACCCGAGCCTTCTCCAGGCTGACCAGTCCTAGCTCTCTCAGCATCTCATATGGCAATCCATGAAACTAGCCCTGCGCTAGACTCTTTCCATAAAGTTCATATCTTTCCTGTACTGTGGAGCCCAGGACTGGACCCTGCACTCCAGATAGGATCTCACTAATACTAAGTAGAGCAGAAGTATCGGCTCCCTCCTCCTCCTGGCAAAGCTGTTCTTATTCCAACTTATTCCGGCCATCCTTGTTGTGGAGTATGGATTGAACTTGTATGAAGCTATTGCCAAGGACTTGACTTTATTGGTTGTGAAACTTTAGAAAGGGTTTGCCAGTTTTTCACAGAAAGAGAACAGTACCAAAAAATGTTCCTCTTTGGAACTCAGTTTGGCTCCTGCCTTTGATGTTGACTCAACATTTGCAGCTCTGGATAGAAAATTTAAGCATGAAGGACATGTTTTCCTGTGGACCCATGCAAAGCTAGGTTTTTTGTGTTTTTAAAAGGGGTGAAGCTCTTTATCCAGAAATAACCTCCATATATTGATAGAGATTCTATGCTCAGCCTTATACCATCTATTTTGTCTAGCCATAAAGGCTCATTTCACAGTTACTAGTTTACAGCTGGTTCTGGTTTTATTTATGAAGTTATCAAAACTTGCTGTAGGTAGACTATGCAGTCATCTCTTGTTGCTCCACCTTCCTGTTGTGTAAGGTTTTCTTTCCCTGTCCCCTTAATTTTCCTCAATCCTTCAAGACGTTTGATCCACTGGCAGTAAAATGTTTCAATTTTGCTTTTCACTCTATCTGAAAAGAATTTTGAAATCACTTGAGATATTACGAATAACAGCATGTAGTCACAGACTGTGTCTCAGAAGTAATTAAACTTCAGAGGCTTCATGGTTTTCATAAACTGAAGATTTTCTGTTTTAGCAGTTATGTTTTCAGCAGAGTATCATGATTAAATTGCTGAGTGGTGGACAGTCCAGAACTGCTTATAAGAGGATGATAATGGTTTTTTTACTTCAGAGAAAATGCAAAGCATAATCAATTTGTCCTTATACGGTGCTTTGAGATCCTAGGATAGAAGCTTTGTGTGTGCTGATGTTACTTGTAATCAGAAACAGAATGTCTTTAGATTAATAGACCTGTCCAGAAATTAGTAGTATCGTGGTGAATATACTAAGACATCATAGTAAATGCTTGTGGGTACGTAAAGATTAAAATTTGCATAGCACATGATGAATTTGCTAATGCCACACAAGCTGTGGTCACCTTGCATATGTCTCAGGCTGCTCCTAACCTGGTGTCTGATCTACTACCTCTGTGTCTCTGGTTTAAAAATCTACCCTCTATCCAGTGGGGAACTCACAGCTAGTGCTGCTGCCTCCATGATACAAGTGCGAGAAATGTATTAATATTTAATCTAAACAACATGGAATAAGGTACTATTAGATAGCTATGGCCATCTGTTTTGAACAGCAGAACAAGAATTTATTTAATAACTTGGAAAGAGAAAAGGGACTGCCAATCACCTATAGATTTATTCCTTAATAAAGCTGTCACAGTCTCTTCAGAGGGAGATCCAGGTGGTGAAGGAGACGCTCCAGACCATGCTTGTACAACTTCAGCCAGCCAGGGAGGCAGGAGAAGAAAAGACTGGAGACTTCTTCTGCGACAGCTGGTGTCCAGCAAAACAAGACTTGAAGGAATAATGAGTAGAAAGATCTGGTAGGATGACCTTAATTCACAAAGGGCTGCTTTTAGTAACTCAATATCGTTTTACCAAGCCTCAGGGATCTCTTTTCTCCCTGCATAACTAATAACTAAATCAATTACGGAGAAACAGAGCCTGGAGGTCTATCATCGGAAGTGTCCTACACAGCCTCACATGTTTTGGCACAGATTGGGAAACAGCTTTAGAGCAGAGCAGCCCCTGTACAATGTGTAGATTACAAATTGATACATTTCAAGGGAGTCTACAAAGTTGCCTTTAATGTCAGTGAAACCTTCTTGAAGACTGTGAAAGGTATCCCTCTTCCTTACTCATGGAATTTTTTTTTCTACAATTTCAAAATGTAGCATTAAAGCTGGTATATTAGTATTTCTTGAAAAATAGCTGTAAGAATAATAAGAACTTCTTTTTATCCTTTGGCTTTAACAGCTTTCTTACACTGAATGTATTTTTACATTCCTGCGGTAATTAAATCAACAGGATGAAATTCAAGCTAACCAAGTTCTTTTGACTGAAATTTGGGTCTCATTTACTAAGTGATATTGAGTAGCGTGGAGGTAAATAACAGCTGCCTCTATAACAGTAGTTTAACTCTCTTCATTAGGTATTAATAGAAACTTGTTTTAGTACTACAGGGGTTGTAAAGCACAAAAAAATACTGTTTGTGATTTGTGTTCCTTATATTTAAATGCTGTGTGAACAAGAAGTCATTTAAGTTTGCTTGTAAAGTTTATTACTATTATTGTATCACTTTGATCTTCCTTATAAATGTAGAAGGAATGCAGGGGTTTTTTTTTGCAGACATGTATGTATATACATACTTAAACATGTATTTTTATAGGAAATAATTAATGTTCAACCGAAGCCAACTAATATAGATGACCTGTATTTAGATCATTGTTCAAAACAGTTAATGACTTTAGAAATTCACCATGTACTTTCACTTGGATAACAATATACATCTGATGTCGCAAAATTTTTACTTCTGCCATTTGTTGCAGAGGGAAAATTTGTTTAAAATATGATATTGGGTTTTCTTTTTTTTTTTGGAAGCTAACAGATGAAGAAAATGTCTTGCAACTCAGTACTCTGTTTTTTATACTATTTTTCTGACATTCTTAGAATTACTTTTTTTTCCTACTACTTAAATTACTCATTTTATAGCTGCATTGTGAAGGTTTTTGCAAATTTNCCATCTGTTTTGAACAGCAGAACAAGAATTTATTTAATAACTTGGAAAGAGAAAAGGGACTGCCAATCACCTATAGATTTATTCCTTAATAAAGCTGTCACAGTCTCTTCAGAGGGAGATCCAGGTGGTGAAGGAGACGCTCCAGACCATGCTTGTACAACTTCAGCCAGCCAGGGAGGCAGGAGAAGAAAAGACTGGAGACTTCTTCTGCGACAGCTGGTGTCCAGCAAAACAAGACTTGAAGGAATAATGAGTAGAAAGATCTGGTAGGATGACCTTAATTCACAAAGGGCTGCTTTTAGTAACTCAATATCGTTTTACCAAGCCTCAGGGATCTCTTTTCTCCCTGCATAACTAATAACTAAATCAATTACGGAGAAACAGAGCCTGGAGGTCTATCATCGGAAGTGTCCTACACAGCCTCACATGTTTTGGCACAGATTGGGAAACAGCTTTAGAGCAGAGCAGCCCCTGTACAATGTGTAGATTACAAATTGATACATTTCAAGGGAGTCTACAAAGTTGCCTTTAATGTCAGTGAAACCTTCTTGAAGACTGTGAAAGGTATCCCTCTTCCTTACTCATGGAATTTTTTTTTCTACAATTTCAAAATGTAGCATTAAAGCTGGTATATTAGTATTTCTTGAAAAATAGCTGTAAGAATAATAAGAACTTCTTTTTATCCTTTGGCTTTAACAGCTTTCTTACACTGAATGTATTTTTACATTCCTGCGGTAATTAAATCAACAGGATGAAATTCAAGCTAACCAAGTTCTTTTGACTGAAATTTGGGTCTCATTTACTAAGTGATATTGAGTAGCGTGGAGGTAAATAACAGCTGCCTCTATAACAGTAGTTTAACTCTCTTCATTAGGTATTAATAGAAACTTGTTTTAGTACTACAGGGGTTGTAAAGCACAAAAAAATACTGTTTGTGATTTGTGTTCCTTATATTTAAATGCTGTGTGAACAAGAAGTCATTTAAGTTTGCTTGTAAAGTTTATTACTATTATTGTATCACTTTGATCTTCCTTATAAATGTAGAAGGAATGCAGGGGTTTTTTTTTGCAGACATGTATGTATATACATACTTAAACATGTATTTTTATAGGAAATAATTAATGTTCAACCGAAGCCAACTAATATAGATGACCTGTATTTAGATCATTGTTCAAAACAGTTAATGACTTTAGAAATTCACCATGTACTTTCACTTGGATAACAATATACATCTGATGTCGCAAAATTTTTACTTCTGCCATTTGTTGCAGAGGGAAAATTTGTTTAAAATATGATATTGGGGTTTTTTTTTTTTTGGAAGCTAACANTTGAAGGTCATTGGACTACCAGCCCACTAAGATTGTCTTCATTTTCTCTGTGTGTTTTAATACTAGTTGAAACTTCTACCTCAATATTAAGTACATACAGAGGGAGGATAAAAAAATTTTCCAGGCAGCTGAGACACAACAGGATTATAATTGCATCCAGGCATATATGGTTATCAAATCAGGGGAGAAGAGCTCAAGTTTCTGTAGTCATCAGATCCTCAGGGTGGAATTACAGCCCTGTTAATAAGGTCATGATTGACTTTTCTCATTGTATGTGGGCCAGCAGCCCTGTTGTGGTAAGGACTCATGGATCTCCACCTTGCATGGGCTCTGCTACTTGGTTCCCATCCACAGTCTTAAATGGAGATCTCTTGCTGCTCTACCACTGCTCTATTTGATGAGTTTCTTTCTCCAAATTTTTCTGGACAGTCCCTGTTTGATACCTACCTTCTATAGTAGATTTGACACTTTCTGAAACTCCTTCAGAGAGATGAGCAAGGCATTGACTTACGACAATACCTGGCCAGCCTGACAAGTGCAGCCAGCACCCTGTCGCACTGACATTCAGCCCATGCATGGGACCAGCTGCCCTGGGAAACCCTGGCTGGGCACATATAGCCAGGCTGCCTGGGGGTGGCTGCTAGCCAGAAAACACTTCTTGGAAATCCACATGAGTTCAGGTAAGCAGAAAGGAAAACACACTGACAAGACAGATTTCTCTTACGCCTGTTTCCTTAAGGCCAGTAGAAGCTGCCCATGGGTCAAAGCCACAGAGGGTCTGGGTACTGAGTTTCTAGTAATGAGCATTTGTCTAGGATGATGAGGACACCCCAGAGATGATGGCCAGTACACTAACATTTCATGAGCCACTCTCCTACACAGAGAGGGATGTGTGGAGTTTTGCCCTTTGAATACAGAGTATGTAGTGCCTGTAGTATAAATGGTTGGTGAGCACTGTGTGTGTCTTAGACATGATGAGCCACAGCTGAAGCATGAAGTATGCTTCCTTGCAGCAGCAAAGGCTCAACAACAGGGGTAGTAACCAGCCATCCAAGGGGCAAAACAACAGTACCCTCATTCCCACTAGCAAGGTTTCTTGGAGACGTTCCCATACAATTAATAAACTTGTGTGGCTTTTGTGTCTCACAGCTTCATAGCACTGATGTATTTAATAAAAACTCAGCTTATGTGACCACTCTAATAAGACACTGAACTACGGAGGAGAAGGAAAACCGAATCAGTCATCGTTCATGTCGTATTTGTATCTGTTAACATTTGTTTTATACATAAAGGGGACTACTAGTTCTTAAATTTATTATTCCATTAACTTCTCTGCTTGTTGTGGGAAGTTAGAGCCAGTAATCATTCCTTTTCTCAGACATGCTGAATAATAAGCATAATAATAAAAAAAGTATACCGTGCAATGTATCAGCTGCCTTTTATCTGTGGATATAAAGCTTTCAAATAAAGAGAAGTATGTTTTTAACTAACCCTGTGTCTGATTGCATTCTGTACAGTGTACATTTTCATTGATGAGATGGACAGTGAGATTGACTGCACCCTCAGCAAGTTTGCAGATGACACGAACTTGAGTGTTGCAGTTGTGACACCAGAAGGACTGGATGTTAGCTAGAGGGGCCTGGACAAGCTGGAGAAGTGGGCCTGTGTGAACCTCATGGGGTTCAGCAAGGCCAAATGCAAGGTCCTACACCTCGGTTGGGCCAATCCACAGTGTTAATACAGGATGGGGGCTGATATGATTTGAGAGCAGTCCTGCAGACAAGGACTTGAGGGTGCTGACTGATGAGAAGCTTGACATGAGTCAGTGATTTGCACTCCCAGCCCAGAAGGCCAACAATATCCTGTACTGCATTAAAAGAAGCATGACCAGCAGATCGAAGGAGGTCATTCTGCCCCTCTACTTCACTCTTGTGAGACCTCACCTGGAGTGCTATGTGCAGTTCTGGAATCCCCAACATAAGGATATGGAACTGTTGGAACAGGTCCAGAGGAGGGCCAT
>WAAB01008837.1:0-16970 GCA_013389865.1 Piaya cayana
TCATTGAGTCCAACCATCGAGTGAGACCGATTTCTCCTGGAGAAGGATGATTTGGCGCTGTAAAAGAGTTTTATATCATTCCTTCATCGTTCTAAGCTACATCTAAGTCCTTTTTTCCAGAGACAGAGGCCGGCAGCTTATATTTTATCATCAAGTATTTTGCTGCCTATGAGGGGAGACCATCAAATGATGGATGTACAATGTCTTGTGTATGGTGTCCCTTTCTTATCATAGAACCATAGAATCACCAGGTTGGAAGAGACCCACCGGATCATCGAGTCCAACCATTCCCATCAAACACTAACCCATGTCCCTCAGCGCCTCGTCCACCCGTCCCTTATCCAGGGCAGTACAAACTTTGTCTGAAATTTTCTTTTCTTTGTGTTGCTGATGTTATAAATGCAATAAAAATAACGACTTGCATTTGGAGTGTCCTTGAACCTGCAGTTCGATAGCCAGCGCTGCTCGTTTTTGCTCTCTGGTGTCACTGCCCTGCGGTTTGTGATAGGAAGAGGAAAGGGAGCAGAGTTTATCCTCAGCCCCGTGCGCTGGGGGTGTGGTTAAAATAGCTCNTGAGACCGATTTCTCCTGGGGAAGGATGATTTGGTGCTGTTAAATAGCTTTATATCATTCCTTCATTGTTCTACGCTACATCCAAGTCCTTTTTTTCCAGAGATGGGGCCGGCAGCTTATGTTTTACCATCAGGTATTTTGCTGCCTATGAGGGGAGACCATCAAATGATGGATGTACAATGTCTTGTGTACAGTGTCCCTTTCTTATCATAGAATCATAGAATCACCAGGTTGGAAGAGACCCACTGGATCATCGAGTCCAACCATTCCCATCAAACACTAAACCGTGTCCCTCAGCACCTCGTCCACCCGTCCCTTATCCAGGGCAGTACAAACTTTGTCTGAAATTTTCTTTTCTTTGTGTTGCTGATGTTATAAATGCAATAAAAATAACGACTTGCATTTGGAGTGTCCTTGAACCTGCAGTTCGATAGCCAGCGCTGCTCGTTTTTGCTCTCTGGTGTCACTGCCCTGCGGTTTGTGATAGGAAGAGGAAAGGGAGCAGAGTTTATCCTCAGCCCCGTGCGCTGGGGGTGTGGTTAAAATAGCTCCAGCCTGGCGTTAATTTATTCTCTTTTGAAATGCATAAATTCCAGGGCTGAAAAAAAAAATAAAGCTTTTGTCCAGAGGACATTGTGCCTGTGACATTAGCAGGACAAAACATCTAATGATCTTGCAGGAACCCACTTGGCCTTGACTGGTTAGAGATGAATGATGTCATTGTGCTGCGAATCTGAATCACACGCTCTCAAAGTGTGATGCCAGGAGACCTCCTGGACCCCTCCTACACATCAAGCAGGAAGGACTGGGCCAGGGAAATGCAGAAACAAGGCTTGAGTTCATTTCTTGCAAAGTGCTTCCTGCATAGAACTGGATCACGTGAGCTGGAGAGAGTTGCGGTGGCATCTAGAGCATGAGAGTGTTAACTGTGCTGATCAGGATTGTGCTGCTCCCCAAACCAGGGGGTGTTTGGCCAGCGGAGCGTTGACAACAGGTGAACAGCGGGGGCAAATCCCTCCTCATTTCACAGCTAGACAGAATTTCCTCAATGCATCAATCCCACCATCAATTTGAAAAGAGTTTGAGTTGGAGTCTTGGAGGTGCAAGTTATCTTTTGGCCTTCGGTGTAGAGCGTCGGCAGCGTGGATCCCCTTCCCTCTAGCTGCATGGTTCTAACTCCCAGCAAATGAGCTGCCATCAGCTCTGTCTTCAAGTCTGTTCAGGTCTTTGCTTCAGCAGAGAAACTTGACTGAGATGTGGGTGTGGGGTTGTTGTCAGTAACGTTCTTCTTTTCTTCTTTGACAGGTTCTGTGTATCCATACTCAGGTGAGTAAAATCTTTGTAATCTGCCTGGCTTTGGGATCAGGGGAAGAAAGGAGAGGGACCTGGGTTCCGTGATGAGCAGTGGGGGTCTCATTGCTGACTTCCATGTGCATGAACCATGCATCCCACAAACTGGTGTCTCTGAGCTTCGATTAAACCGGGGGTTGGGATTAGGAAGGGTAGGCAGGACAGGTCAGATCTACAGTCCTGATAACAGACATCATCGACATCACTTTCATTGAATGAAATCAGTGGGTTTGAGTACTTTCTGTGGTATTTCTCCATGAGAAAGCTCTGTGTTGATCTTGAAAGTTACTTTCTTTTAGGAGGAAGGTGTGTGGAGGTTCTAGGACAAGCCAGAATCCTACTCTAGCATCTCCTTCCTGTGCCGTTAACCCGATAACTGCTTTTTATTCTTTGTTCCCGGTTCTCAGTCCCAGCCGACGCCTCAAACCCCCAGAGCGTTGTCGTGTCGGTGTTGAACGTCACCGCCACGCTGGGGTCGCAGGCTGTTCTACCCTGCAAGAGTTACCGCATGGTGTGGACCCAGGATCGCCTCAACGACCGCCAGCGCGTCGTCCACTGGGACGTCTACAGCACCTACTACGGGGATAACAAGATGGAGAGGCTGTGTGACATGTACTCGGCTGGGGATCAGCGCGTCTACAGCTCCTACAACCAAGGGAGGATCTTCATGCCCCAGAACGCGTTTACAGACGGCAACTTCTCCTTGGTGATCAAAGGTATCAAACTGCACCTTTTTGTCCCTTCGCTATCTGCAAGTGGAGGATTCATGGCTAAATGAACTTTGTATTTCTCAGTGAAAATGGCTGGTTTACAGAGCATTTTCTCTAAATAAATAACCATCAGTTTAATGAGGTTCTCTGAAGCGCTGGCAGTTTTGTTTTATTTCACTGTCCCATTTTCAAAGAGAATTGCTAACAACTCATTGACTGAAAGTCACTTCGGCTTCTCGTGGACCTTTGCACTTCAGCTCCTGAACTATAAACCCGAGATTGTCATTCTTCCCACATCCACTCTCAGTTAAAATTAAATAAAACACATTCCACACAAGAGCACGTAAACTGAACAATATATTTTGTTAGGTGAGATGGTTCTTCTGATAAGAACGGGTTAGAACCAGGTTATGTAAAAGCCCTTTTGCACCCCTACAAGCATTTGGGAAATAGGTGACCAAAGCAATCATCATCCCAGTATAAAATATTAAAATTCTCCCCTCTTCCCTCTTGTACCAGGTGTTGCGGAGAGCGATGAAGGCACCTATTCCTGTAATCTTCACCATCACTACTGCCACTTATACGAAACTGTGAAAATCCAACTCGCCATCACCAAGAAAGGTAAGTGTGGCAGGGAACTTGGCATTCCTGCTCTGGCAGCTGAAGTCCCGTGGCCACCAGGACTCTGTGAACTCCCAGTGGGGTTTGCAGTGGGCTCTGTGCTGTTCTGCTGGTGCCAGAGAAGAGTGGTGTGGATACAGGGTTTTGCCTCCACCTTCTCAGTTCAGGGGCTCAGAGAACATCAGGAGGCAGTGGCATTCCCTGAGTTTCAGAAAACTTGTTCAGCGTGTGTATTTTTGAACCTCTCTCCTTTCTTGGCACGCACCAAACGCCGTGTGGAACCTGTTAAGTTACATCTTTAGGCGGCTGGTTAGCTAACTCTACTATTACTGCTCCAGCAGCAGAACAACCCCTCGGAACAACCCCTCATCACCCAGGTTAGCCACAAAGATCTGCCTTCTACTTTGGCTCGTGAGCTTCCCCCTGAGAAGCCGCTAGTTTAAAAGCCTCCTCAAGTTACCACACCTTAACTCCAGCTCTAAAACCAGGCTCCTCAGGGTTGTTGACGGCTGCAGCGTGTGCCACCCACACCACACGGACACCCCAACCGTATCATTTAAACTGACTTTTGTGTGTTGCCCAAGCGGAGCTACTGGGGCTGTTGAAGGGATGGGAGGGAAGAGAATCTCTGCTGCTGCTGTTCTCACAGTTTCTATGCAATAAAAACCCACGGGCAGGCCTGTGAGCTCCGATCTGCTCAGCTGTGTTTTGGTTCTCGTGTTATTCCTTTTCAAGAACAAAACGCGATCCAGCGCTGCTTGAACTCCTCCAGTAATTAGGGCGTTTGTGGGTAGGAAAGCATTTCCTGCTCGGAGCGCTGGGATGCAGCACATTGAGGATGAAAACTATTATTCTTAGTCTGTAGAGAGAATAGATTTCCTGCTTTCCAAAGCAAAAGATTAACTCTTATAAGGAAAAGTAAGTGGTGTTTCTTAATGCGCTTGCCTAGGATGTAGGAGGTGAAGGCGCATTTCTCTATCTGCTGAAGTGAGCGTGAACAAGGCACTTTTGGATCTTTGGAGGGGATGTGGAGGATCGCAAGGTCTGAGAGCAACTGTAGATGTGCCTGGGTGCCCTTAAGCCCAGCACAAGAGTGGGAAGATGTGCGATCCACAACTCGTGTTGTCTCCTCCACAGCTGAGGATGCGAGCGAGTACTGGGATGGGGAGAAGCCCGTGATTGTGGCCCTAGAAGGCAGCACGGTGACGCTCCCCTGCGTGAACCGTAACCACATCTGGACCGAGCGGCACAGCGAAGAGGAACAGCAAGTGGTTCACTGGGACAGGCAGCCCCCGGGGGTTCCTCACGACCGGGCTGACCGCCTCATCGATCTGTACGCCTCCGGCGAGCGCCGCTCCTACGGGCCTCTCTTCATCCGTCAGAAGATGAACATCACCGACACGGCCTTTGCCCTGGGTGACTTTTCCCTGCGGATTTCACAGCTGGAAAGCGCAGATGAAGGCACCTACTCCTGCCACCTGCACCATCACTACTGCGGCCTGCACGAGCGCAGGATCTACCAGGTCTTTGTGACGGAGCCAGTGAAAGAGAAGAAGGTGGTGAACCTCACAACTCACCACATTGCCCCCGCCGTAGGTAAGTGACTTCTCCTGATTGCAGAAGAAATAAATATCTCCAGTTGCACCCTTGAGCTCTAAAGAACTCAGCGAGGTTCAGGACAGGGTTATGACATGTTGCTCCCTGTCATCACCTCAGGAGGCATTTTCTCCAAATGTTCTTGCCTTTTCTGTCCCTCCACAGTGGTTTGCACTTAGTGCTAGGAGGAGGGAGCTTGGCCAAGGCAAACCTGCGCCCTGCAGAGGAACCATAGACACCTCCAGAGTGAAGGTGCCACCCAGAGTGACACTGAGGGTTCCTCTAAGGCTGTTCCTGCCCCTCGGATTAGAAGAGTAGAAGATATCTTGCTTCCCTCACTACTTGTGCATGGGCTGGGTTGTTTCTGAGCCATTTCCATCGCGTTGGTGTGGCGGCAGCAGTGCGAGATGAGATCGTGGAGCTGCTTTAACGCCGCGTCCCACCCTTCGGGGCTGGTGACTCCTTGCAGAGCTGTAGTGACATCACCTCCAGCTCTTGTTGTCTTTGCTCCAGGGCAGTTCTGCCTGTTCTGCCCTGCAGTGCTGACAGGCCCTCAGGCAAACAAGCTGTTTTTCCAACAGGCTCCCGTTCCCCGTTGCTTTCATGGAACAGGAGGAGGTGTGGGGCAGGTGCCTTTGCCCTTACAACATGCCACTTCTCTCACCAGGGGAGAGCATCAGTGCTTCTCTCCCCTTTGCTCGGGGCTTTAGGCTGCGCGAAACGGCAGGTGGTGCAGAATTAAGCACCAGGAATTTTCCCTCCACCCTTCAGCTTTTCTTTTAGCCTAAACCAATTTTCACATTTTCCACTGCGCTGAACTATCACCTGGCAGCCTGTCCCAACTCGAACCCATCACGCTCAGCTCAGGCAGAAAAAAATAAATAACAATCCCAAGTTTAATATTTTTTTTTAGTTCTTTGGGGTGTAGTTGCTTATTGAGACTTTCAAATATTCATTGTGGTTTAATATTTATTGGCTGCTTAGTACGGTATTTTGACATGCTTCGTGCATTTTGAAATAGGTCTATTCTTCTCTAGCAGTTGGCTTTGTCGAGTCACAGAAATCTAAAACCTCCCCCTCTGAGACTGAAGTTGGTGTCCAGCAAACCCAGGCGGAACAAAAGAGAGGGAGGTGGCTGGTGGGGAGGCCAGAGCATAAAAATATCAGTCCCGTTTGCTACCCTTCGGCCCCATCCAGATCACGTTGTGCAGAGGGAAAGCAGATCTTGGTTTCAGAGCTGCCCAGCCTGGAATTTATTCCTCTTTTTCCTGGATATTGTCCTGTTTGATGCGGAATAGTTACCAACCTGCCGTGGAGATGATGCGAGGGCTGGAGCACCTTGACTCTAAGGGCAGGCTGAGAGAGTTGGGGTTGTTCAGCCTGGAGAAGAGAAGGCTCTGGGGAGACCTTAGAGCAGTTTCCAGTAGGGAAAGGAGCTCCAGAAAGCTGGGGAGGGGCTCTTCATCAGGGAATGCGGGGACAGGATGAAGGGAAAGGGTTTGAAGCTGAAACAGGGGAGTCTGAGCTGAGATCTTAGGCAGAAATGTTTTCCTGTGAGGGTGGTGAATCCCTGGCCCAGGTTGCCCAGAGCAGTGGTGGCTGCCCCATCCCTGGAGGGGTTCAAGGCCAGCTTGGATGGGGCTTGGAGCCCCTGATCCAGTGGGATGTGTCCCTGCCCATGACTGGATGGGCTTGGAGGTCCCTTTCAATCCAACTCATTCCACGATTATATAAGTCAGACAGAACCTACAAGTAATCGAACCTACCGGGGCTGTCGTGGTTTGGCAGCAGCGCCATCAGCGCTGGAAGATTTTTGCTTTCCTGAGAAAAGTCATTCCCACTGTCCAAAAAGAACAACCAGCCTTAGAGGAGCTTTGTCCCCTAGGGGCAGGGAACGCTCAGCTGGTCAGAGCACCAGGCACAAAAATGTGCTGAGTTGATGGGAACGCGAAAGAAGTCGAGACATCCGGAGGTACCTATTTCAAACCCGCTGCCGATGAGGAGCCTGCTGGGACGTGCCCTATTTCTCTGTAGCAGCAAAGGCTGAGCTGTTGCCTCATTTCAAGGCAAAACCGTATAGAAATCTTCTCAGGGTATAACAGAAAGCCAAAAGGAAACACCAGGAGACAACAGAAGCGAAGCAAGGCTCTTTTTTTTTTTCAGCAAGCAGCTATAGTTTCTGGCATAACTCCAAGACCCGGAGCTGTTTCCAGGCAGGAAATTTCATCCTGTTTGGAATATAAGCATGAACTCGATTCTGCTCCCAGTCTCCGCAGCACAAATGTGGTGCACGTCGAACTAATTCAGGACATTTCTACTCTGCGTTTGCTTTGGAGCAAGGGATCGAAGAATGTCGTGTCTCATGCTGAGCTGTTCTCAGCCCCTTTGCCAGCCTCAAAAGGAAAATGGGGCCACGTACCCAGCCCGTGTGAGCTCTCTTGGTGGAGAGAGCTCAGTTTTTCCCAGCAGAAGGATTTGGCCTGTGACACTTTGGTGATGTAAAGGCACCTCTGTTCTACCTTTTTCTTCCCCACCATTAGAACTTTACTTCCCAGCAGTCAAACCAGCTCGCGTGAGCGAACTGGAGGCAGGCAGTTCATGCCCTGTTAAGATCATAGAATCATAGAATGGTTTGGGTTGGAAGGGACCTCAAAGCCCATCCAGTTCCACCCTCTGCCGTGGGCAGGGACACCCCCCACGGGATCAGGAGGTCCAAGCCCCATCAACCTGGCCTTGAACCCCTCAAGGGATGTACTGAAAAATCAGATCTTGACTACAGAATAAGCCTTCATCACATCACCTTGGGTTCTGCTGTAACACTAGGATGATGAGGACCTTGCTGAAGCTCTTCTAGGCACTGCCGCTCATCTTCTGGGTGGGACCGAGCCAACCATCCCTCTGTGCCTCAGTTTCCCCAGTTATAAAGTGGGATCCATCCCGCTGCCGTCCTGGTAATGCACTTTGAAGGCTACCAGTGATGCTTTGTCTGAGCACAAAGTGTTTTCAGAGGGACTGGACTGAGCAAGCCAAGGAGACCCAAAGACATCGAATCTGTTTGTTGTTACAGTGCCTTTAACTCCGCTCCCACCCTTTCTTGCAGCGAAGTGGGAAAGCAAAAAAAAAAAAAAAGCCAAGAATAGAATGTATTTCTGTTTGCTGATCTCTGGCTCAACCAGCGGCTGCAGGGGTTACTGCCTCATTGTTGGAGCTGCTGCAGCCGCCCGGCGCGATCCAGAGGTCGTTGAAGTGGAGCTGTCATGTGGACTGTTTGCAGCTTTGCAAGTGGCTTTTTTGGTTTGGTATTTTTTTTTTACTTCAGCAGCGGTGAAAAACACATGCTGGTTTCCAGCCCTCTGGCCAGCCGGCACCGCCAGGGAGCGGAGCAGAGTGCGGCACATCCCAAAACCTCTCCGTTTTCTGCTGTTAGAATTAGCAACCCATCATCTCTGCTTTCAGAGCATTTATTCCAACCCGCTGTTGTGTTATTCGATTCTGTTGTTGTTGGGTTGGTGTTTTTTTAAATGCTGGAAAAAAACACCCAACAAACTGGCACCAGTCACTGTGTCACCAACCAGTTCAACGTCTCTCACATGAGAACAGCTGGTAAGTGGTCCCTGTGGCTTTGGGGTATTTTCCCTCATCTTTCTCCTTATTCCCTCTGACTGATTTACGGGGTTAATCTCCCAAGAGAAGGGTAGGTCAGACCTCCCTCCTAGTCCTTCCCAGCGCTCCTGCTCAGGGGAGAAGGTTTCATCTCTGTTTTGAAGAGCCCCCCCAAGCCCAGCGTGTCTGGGTTTGCTGCCTGGTCCCGGGTTGGGTTTGATCGCTCCTCAGACTCCTGCGAGCAGAGAAATCGCTTCCTCTTTATACGTATAAAACGTTGACCTATTTATTTGAGAGCTACAAAAAAAAAAAAAAAAAAAGTTCCACGTAAAAGTTTAGAGTTACGCTCGCCTGTGCTGCGGAACCGAAGCGCAGCTGCACCCACAACGGGAATGGAATCTTGGCTTTTCTTTGTGGGTTTTTATTTTATTTGTTTTATTGATTTTTTTGATTTTTATTTTATTTGAAAGGGAACTCATTCTTTGGCATTGAAAATTTCTCCCGCTCTGTAAATTATAACCCTCGGCAGGGAGGGGCTGCTTCATACTTGAGCCGTCTGGAGCCGGAGCAACGTTGTGTGTGTGTGTGTGTGTGTTGAAAGGGACCCAGAGGAGGGTTGAGTTACCCTGCAGGAAGGCTCGGGGCCGTCTAGTGCGGCTTCTTTCTGGATTCGTCTGCAGTAAACACGGACACACAGATAGCCAGGCAGCAGCAAGGGACTGAGTGGCAGTCGCTGCTCATGCTTTGTGCTCCCGGGAAGGATAATGGTGCTGAGAATCATAGAATCATTAAGGTTGGAAGAGATCTCTAAGCTCCTCCAGCCCGACCATCAGCCCAGCACTACCCTGCCTGCCAAAACATGTCACAAAGCGCCACGTCTACACACTTTTTGAACACTTCTTGGGAGGGAGACCCCACCGCTGCCCTGGGCAGCCTCTGCCAGGGCTTCACCACTCTGTTGGTAGAGAAATTTTTCCTAATATCCGATCTAAACCTCCCCTGGTGCAACTTGAGGCCTTCATCGTCCTATCACTTGTTACTAGGGGAAGAGACCAGCACCTACCTCACCACAAGCTGCTTTCAGGCAACTGTAGAGAGCGTTAAGGTCTCCCCTCAACCTCCTCTTCTCCAGACTAAGAAGAGAAGAGCACAGGCATCTCCTACCTGACAGAGGTGCAGTATGTTTGGAATTAAATGACCATTTGCCCTTTACTCCGTGCAGTTCAGGAGAGTTTCTCACTGAACTTGGTTTTTCAGGTCCGTGCGTGAATGTGTTTTGCTTTCGATGCCAATTACGATTACCAACCTGATTTTCCTTTTCCTCTGCCCTCAAGATCCAAACGTTGTCAGGGGCCACAATGTGATAAACGTCATCATCCCCGAGAGCCGGATGCACTTCATCCAGCAGCTGGGCTACATCCTGGCCACGCTCCTGCTCTTCGTTGTCCTCCTCATCATCGTTGTCCTCGTCACCCGCAAGCGCCGGCAGAGAGGTGAGTGCTGGATGAGACCAGTGCTTGTAGGGATATTGCATGGCAGGAGAGGTGATCCTGCAAATTATAACTCCAAAGGAAATGCTGAAGGCAGCGATCCTCTTTTGGAAAACCGGGAACATACGCAGCAGGCAGGCTTTGCAGGTGCTGATGCCAAGAGAGAGTCAGTGATGTGGGGTAGGAACTTCCAGGCTTTGATTTGCTGAGTTGATTTGTTGTGAGGGAGAAGAAAATCAGAACCTCTAGGTAGCTGCTCTTTACTGATGGGATTTGTTTAGAGCAGAAGGTCCACGTGCGTCCCTGAGGAACTAAGTCCTTGCTGGGCTGTGGGGCACGTGCATCCCTAAGGAGCTAAGTCCTTGCTGGGCTCTCCTGGCCTCTGATTGGAAAAGAGGAGCCTGAAATCATCACCCTGTTTCAGGGTGGGATGAGACAAGAGCCTAGCGAGGTACCTGGCGTGTGGGAAGGTGATGAAAACCAGCATGTGATGGATGTAGACTGGAGCAGGGAGGTGGGGATTGGTAAGCAGCACCAGCACACGGACATGATGGGTGAGGTTAATGTTTTTGTAATAAACGGGAGGAAAGAAATGAAATCTAGAGATGGCTGCGGTGTCTCCTGGGTGGTCATTCGTCATTTCTCATGCCTGTCATCCATCATTCTCTTTCTTCTCCCCGCTTAGGTTACGAATACAACGTGAAGAAATACGGAGAGTAAGTATCATTACAGAGTCTGCTGTCTGGGATTAGAATACTCAAAAATGAATTTAGGGGCCCAAACCCTCAGCTGTCACTGAGCCCAAAGCAGCTGTAAGGTTTGCTGTGAAAATCACCAGTGCAGGATAGAGAATGAAAACTCTATGGATTCGTGTTCAGCTTTTCTCCAGATATATAGCAAATAGACACTGTGAATTCTTTAAAGCAGCATTGGAAAAGCTATGGTGAAAAAAGCATGAAAGGAGCCGATTATTAAAGGATGTGACAATATAATTTTTCCCTGTTATTCCTTTTTATTCAGGAAGGATGTCAACCTGAAAGAATTTACAGTCGACACAACAGATTTGACTCGATACAAAAGTGAAGACGTCAGGCTGGGTACGTATCGACCTGCATCAGTCGCTGCAGGGGAGCTTGGCCCTAGAGAATCCAGAGGGTTTTGCTGCACTCTAGAAGAATCTGGGATCTAGGAGGAGGAGGAAACTGAAGTATGTGGAAATGATAAGTGCCAGGGGCCAAAATGACGTTGTGGGGCCTTTCCTTTTCCTGCTGAGTGGCTGGTTTAGTGTTTGATGGGAATGGTTGGACTCGATGATCCGGTGGGTCTCTTCCAACCTGGTTATTCTGTGATTCTGTGAGTTACTCCTGGTGATCTGGAGATACCAGAGTCCTTTGAGGACTGATCACCCGTCTGCCTTGCCTGTAGAGCTTTGTTTTCTTTTAATGTCCTAGTGTCTGTCTCTGTGATCCTCCTCCCTTACACAGATTACAAAAACAACATCCTGAAGGAGAAGGCTGAGCAAACCAGAAGCTTCCCAGCAAAGAACATCGATTTAGACAAAGGTAATCATGACCTGCCTCACCCTAATTGGTGGCTGCAGGATGGGTGGGAGGAGGGAAGAGCACAGTTTAGCAGGGAGCTGACCAAGCCACAGCCGAGCGAGGAATGTTAAACATCATCAACCACTGACAGCGGGAATGAGAAGCCAGTTCCCTTCCCCTCCTTTCATCGCGGAGCCACAAGATGCAAGTAGCGATTAGGCTTTTAAAAAACTTCTGGCGTGGCACAACTAGAATTTTTCTTTATTGGAAAAAGAATGCCTCGCAGGGCTGGAATCGTGCGTTCTGTACTGTAACCTCAGAGGGAGATGTGTCTCAAAAATGTCCTGGCGTGCTGCTTGAGAAGAAAACGCTGTGCAGAAGAGAGTGTGTTTTGAGCTGAATTAATTTATGGGTAATGGGCAGGCACTTACTTCATCCAACAAAAGCAAACAGCTCTCCCACCCTAGGGGGTGAATCTCTTTTTGTTTATCCAGTATTAATCCTGAGTGTTACGCCTCGGTTTGTAGAGCCCCACTTTCTGTCGAGCCGTGCTTAGAAGTTGTTGGGTTCCATCAGTTTAGAAGGTAGTAAACGTGACTGAAATCATATCGAGCAGGGAATGATCTGGAGAGTCCCTGAAATGCCTTCAACCTGCTGTTCCTGATGGAGTTCTCATAATATATTTGTCAACGTTCTGCGGAGATGATTGTGTGATGATTAGACACTCTACATCTCACTGGGGGCTTTATGGAGAGGGCACTGGAGATGCTGTTGACTGCAAACGGTCGCCGCTCGCTGTGCAGCTCAGCCCACTGCGCCTGTCTGGACGGCTCGAAATCTAAAATCTCTCTTCTCTGACCCCCGTTTCAATTTGCTTTCAGATTTCAGGAAGGAATATTGTAAATGAAGATGCTCCCAAGCTGCTGGCTGGACCAGAAGCTTCAATCAAAGACAGAGGAATGGAAAAGAGATGCCTTTCCGTAATACCTTGTTCCTCCAGTTACCACACATTTTTTTCATGTAGACTTTCTCCCCGCAAGGGGATTTGCAGTTGCTTCGTGAAAGAGTTACCCCACCTCCTGTGTGCACTTTCGATGGGTTTGGGTTGCCTTTTCTTCTTCTCCTCTCCCAGTCCCCCGCTCCCCTTTCCTTTCTTGATATTATTGTTGGGTTTTATGCATCAATGATTTTTACGAGCTGAATCAGCAGACCTTTGGCTTTGATGTTACTGCTTTAAATAAACCAACCTGCATCACTGATCTTGAGCCATGGTTATATCAGATGGTTTTGCATGCAGTGTATTCGTCAGGAAAATAATAGCAAAGCCTGGCTGCGATCTCTCCTGGGCTGCCATAAATCAGGAGGAGCACAGCACTCTCCATAGTCCAGGTGAGGTACAGAGAGTGCAGCCCTGCACAAATGACAACATTTATACCTCGTTTTATGCAAAATGTCAATATCCTCATTTTCCAGGGGAAAGGGAGGCACATAAAGGACCTACGGTAGGGTTGGGATCAGCTCCAAAAAGCTCTGGAAGGTGAATTCTGTATTTCTCTCTAAGCTCGTTTGTTGTTTTGTTTGTGTTTCAGCGCAGCCCAAATCAAATTTGGCATGAGCAGACCCTCCCAGCTGAAGCTGATGGAGTTACAGTGCTGTAAGACCAGTGTCAGTTAGGTCAGGCCCAGAATATTGTGGAGAGGGCTAAACTGCTCCGTGGAGCCTGGAATGTGATTTTCCTGCAGTCCTTGGGTGGATCCAGGCCACGCAGAGCTCGTGTGCACATCAAAGCAGAGGTACGAGCACAGCGTAGGGAGGTAGATCGCTTCACGTGAGCCAGACTGTGAGGAATTGTGAGGAATAGGAGTAGTAACACACTCCACATAGCCTGTCAGGAATTTCCGTGGATCAGAGTCTCGGGAGGGAAGTCAAAGAGGGAGAGGAGTCCATTCTTGTGGATTTTGGCATTGTTTTGGGGAGCAGGTACCTGAGATAGTGGGGCTGTGAGCTGAAGAACAGTGTGGGGATATCCAGGAATTGGAACGCGGTAATTTCAGTGTTGCAATCCGAGCGAGTTAAATCTTCAGGAAAGCTGGAGAGAATATTAACAGTTCTACACAGCTCCACGGGCTACTGGGATGCAATATGGCTCCGTTCCCAAAGAGGACACACCTGCAGTCCTTGGGCCACAAGGTCTTTCCTAGTGTTGTGAACGTGATGACAGTGAATCATAGAATCATAGAATGACCAGGTTGGAAGAGACCCACTGGATCATTGAGTCCAACCATTCCTATCAGTGGCTTGTGTTCTTGTCGTGTGAGGGGGAAGGCGGCTCAGGATTGCCAGCCTGTGTTTTAGTCTGAAGAGAATGGCAGAGGGAGGATTGTGCGTGGGCTTGGTGACTGGATGGAACCGGGGTCAGGTGGTGGAATTGCAGGTGGTGGAATTGCAGGTGGTGGAATTGCAGGTGGTGGAATCGTGAAGATGAGCTTGTGTGGGACTGTGCTGAGGGAGGACNGGTTTGAGTCCCCTTCCCTGGAGGGATTTAAGGGATGGGTGGACGAGGTGCTGAGGGACATGGGTTAGTGTTTGATAGGAATAGTTGGACTCAATGATCCGGTGGGTCTTTTCCAACCTGGTTATTCTACGATTCTGTGATAGTGGGTTTTGATCTTGAAATAGGGCTCTGCTTGCAACTGGTGTCTCGGTGTGAATTTCTTCCTGCGGGTGGAGAATTCTGAGATCATTCTATGGCCTGTGAGGAGTGAGGAGGGGCGGAGGCTGGGCCCAGGTCCCTGTCTCCTGCCCTTCCCCCAGAGCAGACAGTCATTCAAGGCTGCCGGACCCGATTGAAACCCAAGCCGCATTCCTGCAGGTGGATACGGCTGCACTGCTTATTCCATCAGGGTGGCACAGTCTCAAGTAATTGTCATTAATGTCTTTCTCCCTCCCTTTCATGTCTGTGAGTCAAGGGCTGGAGATCTTCCCTTGCCAGTTCAAATTGCTTAGCGCAGCTCATACAGACACCAGCTCAAAGTGGGGGTTACTCATAAGCTCCAGAGGCACTTAAATATTTTATTTGACTTCTAGGCTGCAAAATAGCTTAAGGTAAAAAGAAAAAATTAATATGTCCTCTGAAACAAGCGCTAGGGAGGGCTTTATGTGGTCCTCATCCATGCTTTGATCACTGGTTTGGGTTTGGGTAATGGTCAGATGTGCCAGTATAACCCCAGAGTTCTCGGGGTGGGAGCCCCAGTGAAGATCGTGGCCGGGGGAGGCGTGTGTGGTGTTATGGGACTGCTGATCAGGTGGAAAGCAGCCAGCCCCATCCAGCGTGTGATTTTGAATGTTATAATTCTGGCTGGCAGGGATCCAGGCAAGCCTCCTGGACAGCCAGGTATGTTTTCAAACCACTGAAAACAGAGAGAAAGAAAACTGAACACTAAACTGAAGAGGTTTGTTTGTTTATTTCTTAATACAGGGGAATTATCAAGGCTGTTTGCCCTTAAATACTGGTAAGAAGCCGTTTAGGTCCTTTATATGTGCACTTTGTGCTCTGTCAGTCCTTGACGTTGGCGTGAAGTCTACAGAGCTGATCTGGCACATGAAAATTGAGGGGTGACCAGCAGTAACCCCTCGGGGTGGGGTGGGACCCCTGCTGTCCGTTCCCTCTCTGCACAGACTCAGCGCAAAACCAGACTGGTTGGTTTTCTCTCTCTCTCCTCTCGTAGAACCATTAAGATTGGAAAAGACCTCTAAGATCATCCAGTTCAACCATCTGGCTTTCTCTTCCCAATACGGGAACTTGCCTCTCACGTCATTATGTTAAGGTGTGAAGCACTTTGGTCCATCGGCTTCACCCCAGTTATTCAAAGTCGCGTTCTCACTGCTCTGCAGTCGTGCTGCACCTTGATAGGCATCGTTACCCATCATTTTGTAGGCTCTGGGTAGGCTTTGCCTCGCTTATAGTATCCTTGGGTTCCCAAGAAGTGTGGTTTATGTTCAGTTAGTTAAAATAATTACAACCCCTGGTACTTTTATACCAATTTCTTCTCAGTGAGTGCTGCAGCTCAGAGAATTGAAAGTCTCTTTTAGAGTCATGTGTGGACTGGAAAGGGTGTATGGCAGCAACCTCAAAAAGGGTTGAAACTGAGACTGGAACTAGATCCCCCCCCTTTCAGCTCTGCACAACCTGCTCCCTCTCAAGGCTGAGAGGATGACTTGTTCCGTAAAGCTCGGTCTTTTTATTTTGTTGTAAGAGAATTAATTTCCATGATTATTGTTACTTTCACCATTTATCACTGTTGTATAACCCTCCTAGCATTTAAGAAATAAAGGAGAATGTGCTGGAGTTCCAAGTTAAGGTTGATGTTATTTCCTGCTCTTTGGAGATGTTCTCTGAGCCCTTAGCCAGCATTAGCTAATTCCTCCCATAGCTGCGCCGTGTGTTTCATCTCAGAGCATCCGAAAGTGCCTGACAAAGTGCAGATTGAATGTTAAAAGTTATTCCAGTGATTTCAATATGATTTCCACATGGGACATCATCATTTAAACTGGTCACGGGGCCCACTCTCCAAAATTACCGCATAACAACCAGATCTGTGGCTGTAGATGGAGTTCAAACCATCTATCGGAGATGAAGGCTGGCAGCTCCTTCGTAGAACATAATTCTGCTGGTCCAGAAGGGAAGATAACATATCCTGCTGGAATAGTTAACTGCACAGTTTTATACTTCGCTCCCAGCCAAATTCCATTTTTTCCCTTGCAGAACTAACACCTTGCAAAGTCCCTGCTGCACATCCTGCTCTTGGAGGCCTTCCACCCGCTGAGTCGTAGCCCAGCTGGCGCGACAAGAGTTCTTCCAGGGACACTGGTGGAAACAGCTTGTATTGCTGCTTGGGTGGATGGTGCAGGTGCAAGAATTTGAAGGATCAAAGCAGGATACGAAACAAAAAAGCAGCAAAGACGTGCATTTAGTGAACTTAAGTTTATTGAGCTGCCTGTCTAGCTCTGATGAAAGTATTCTCTTCTCTCTTATAAATCATAACACTGCAGCCAGTCTCCTGCCACTCCACCCATTCCTCTTTACTGGAGGGAATCTCGCTGTGATGGCTGCTTGTGCTTTCTGGGATAATCAGAGGAAAAGAAAACCAGGTTAAATGGGTTGGGAGAGGAAGAGAGTGAGCACTAGGTGGGGAGTTGATCCTTCTTGCTGGGCTCTGCTGTTGCTCAGAATGAGCAAGGAGTTCTCGAGCAGGTGGAGCCAACGGCTGCAAACAACAAAGATCTCGCTGGTGCTGCTGTGCTAACCTGTAAGCGAGATTCTTCATGGCGAGGAGAAGCCAGATGAGAACTACTGAGGCAAAAAAAAAAGATACTTTGTGCAGAGTGAGATCATCCTGAAGCTGGTGCCAGTCCCGCTGGGAACTTCTGACTCAACAGCATTTTTTCTAAGATTTAAACTGATTTTTTAATTATTATTTTTTTCC